>JBAPLH010000239.1:0-17361 GCA_037897445.1 Ceriops zippeliana
CGTGTGATCTTTGTTAGTGATGCAAAGGGAAAAATGTTATTATATTTAGGTCTATTGTGTCCCTTACCAGTAGCAAAACAAGCTTGGTGTCACATTAGCATGAATTTCATAGAAGGGACTACCTAGTTTTAAAGGGAAGGACGTAGTAATGGTGATGATTGATTGATTCAATAAGTCAACATACTTTGTTGACCTAAAAAAACTCATTTATAATGTCTAGTGTAGTTAGGTTGTTCCTTGAACAAATCTTTAAACTCCATAGTGCTGAAGTTCCCAACTTTACCTTAGGATCTACTAGTCTATGATACTGAGAGGGGGGTAAATTTAGTATCACACACCCCTTAAAAACACACTCTAATAATTTAAGCCAAAGTATTCTACTTATTAGCTCTCAGATTCGACTAAGGTAGATCTATTGTTACCTACTAATCACATAGTCTCCAAAGTCACCTTTCAAACACCTTGCCTATTAGATAGATCAGATGTTCTTGATTAGGTCTTCTTTAGGTTATGAGTTCGATGATACTTTAGCTGTGTTCACAACTTAATTCAAAACATAGAATGTAAATCAAAGTAAGGATACAAGAGATTTATGTGGTTCCATCAATGTGACGTACATCCACAGTGGTAAGGACTCTTCCTTTTACCAAGACAATCCACTATACTTGAGAATACCAGTGTGGTACTCCCCGATGTTCACAATGTAGTTACAATGGATGTCTTAATCCTCTGTTCCTTTCATTATTACAAATACAAAGCAAGTATAATACAAAGAGTGTCACTTACTATGTCTACCTTTATTCTAGCTTATCTTGCCTCTATTGAATTGAATAGGCTGCTTCACTGCTGCTTAGAAGTCCACCACAACACTCTCTAACCTCTCTTGAAGAAATCTAAAAATACATTGAGTTCTTTCCAATGCTTTACAGAATTCCTTCTCTAGGTTGTTTCATACAACTCCTGCTTTCATTGTCTCACGGTTTCACGGCTTGCACTCACGCTTCTGCTCTGCCATCTCACGTCTCACGGCCTAACCCACGCTTCTGATTAGTCATGCCGTTGCATGTTCTGGTCTTACCCCGATGCATGTTTTGGTCTCACGCTGACTCGTTGTTCTTAAGCCTCACGGATACCAGGTCTACTCTCCTCATTTGTTTCATGGTTCCACTGGTCTCTCATTTCTAGTTTTTGCCCTCACCTCACATTTCTGGTTTTCTTCTATTCCAGGGGTGGTGCATTTCTGGTTTTATCGTTGGTGTGTCGTCTTCTCTCCTGGTGGTGTATCGTCTCTTAAGGGTTTCCTTTTTCCGTGTGTTCCTTTACTGTGTTGTCATCTTTTCTCTTGTCGGTGGTTGTACATCTCTCATGGGTTTTCTCTCCCACCGTCCAGCTAGGTTTTCTCTCCCACCGTCCAGCTGTGTTTTCTCTCTCACCATCTAGCCGGTTATCCTTTCTTTTGCAGGTGGTGTTCTCTGTTTTTTTTTTGTTTTTCCGTGCTCACTTTATTATACCATGTCCCCTTTTTCTTCCAAGGGTTTGGGTTTATATATTCCCTTTTATAAAAGCCCTAGTAGGCCTTATTGCGGTAGATTTACTTTCTTGCCCCTCCATGTAGCTTTACTTTCTTGCCCCTCCTTGTGGCTTCAAATTACTTGTACACTTAAATCTAGTTGACAATAATTACAACCCATACAAGGTTGTGGGAACAACAATCTCCCCCTTTGTAATTGTTGGCAACACGTATAACAAAAAGCCATTGTGCAACAATTACAACTTCCCTTAAATATACACTCCCCCTTTCTTAATAGCTTTCCCTGCACTATTGATTCTCTCTCCCTTTGCCAACTAATTACAAATTTGAAAAATTTGAAATGTAGAGATGGAGGATTCACCTGATTTTTAGGCTTAAGGAGGCGTTTACACAGATAGACTCAATATGTGTTTTTCAACTAGCTTTGTGCACAGAGGTTTAGTTAGAATATCTAAAATTTGATCTTTAGTGCCAACATACTCCAACTGAATTGTACCCTGTTCCACTTAATCTTCGATGAAGTGATACCGGATGTCAATATGCTTGCTCCTTGAATGTTGAACTAGATTCTTGCTGAGATCAATAGCACTTTGATTATCACAAAGTACACTCACTAGTAGCTTTACTTCAACACCCAAGTCTGTTAATTGTCTTTGTATCCATATCACCTGAGTACATACTGCACAAGCAGTTATATACTCAGCCTCAGCTGTGCTCAAAGCAACACTGTTTTGCTTTCTACTTAATCATGCGACACACTTTGAACCCAATACAAGATGTAGCCGCTGGTTGATTTTCTGTCATCTATACTTCCTGCCTAGTCTGCATCAGTGTATGCTCGTAGTTTTACAGAATCCATGGCTGGATACCACAAACCCATTTCCAGTGTCCTTTTGAGGTATCTTAGGATTCTCTTCACTACCAACACATGAGATTCCTTAGGATCAGCTTGGAATTTACTAGCAATGCACATAGCTTGCATAAGATTAGGCCTTAATGCTATAAGGTACAGAAGGCACCCTATCATCTTCCTGTACTTTGTAGGGCTTGTACTCTTTCCCTCATGATCTTTTGTTAACTTGCAGCCCACTGTCATAGGGGTACAGACAGGTCTACTATCCTCCATGCCAAACGTTTTTCAGCATCTCTTTGGCATATTTCGTCTAAGAAATAAAAATACCTTCTTCACACTGTTTTATCTGTAATCCAAAAAAGTAATTCATTTCTCCAATTAATGAAATCTCAAATTCCTTACTCATCTTCTGTGTAAAATCTTAGCATAGCTCAAAGTGATCCCCTCCAAAGATGATGTCATCTACATATACTATAGTTATCAGCTGGCCTTTCTTTGAGTTGAACACATATAGGTTATTATCAACTGTTCATCTTCTGAAGTTCAACCTTTTTAAATACGCATCTAGCCTACTGTATCATGCTCTTAGGACTTGTTTAAGGCCATACAAGGCTTTCTTCAGCTTGTATACGTGTGTCTCATCCTTATTGATTTGTACTCCATTGGGTTGTTCAATATACACTTCCTCTTTCAGGAGCCCATTCAGAAAGGCTGATTTCACATCCATCTGATAAACTTTATACCTTTTATGTGCTGCCAAAGTTAGGAACATTCTAATAGTTTCTAACATTGCCACTGGTGCAAAAGTTTCATCAACATCTACTCCTATTAGAGTGTAGCCTTTACAAACCAGCCCAGCCTTGTTCCTCACCACCTTGCCATCTTCATTGTGTTTATTCCTAAACACCCATTTTAGTCCTATGACATTCTTGTTAATGGGTCTTGGAACTAGCTCCCATGTATCATTCGTCTCGATTTGATCCAACTCCTTAATGATAACTTTGACCCAAGCTTTGTCTTGTGTAGCCTTTTCAGCAGATTTAGGCTCAACTTATGATAGTAAAGCAGTAGCTCCCATAATTCTTCTTCTTGTTGTAACTCTTGTTGATGGCTCACCTATGATCTGATTTCCTTGATGAGAACTGGTCCACATTTTCCTTGTCTTTCTTTCTTGCACAATCTTAGTTGCAAAAGGATCTCTTTCTTCATCTTCAGACTCACTCTTCTCCAAGTCTAAACTTACTTCTTGTTTCTTTTCTTCAGGTTGGTTTAATTCTTCATCTACATTGAAGTCATCTTCTTCATTGTCCTCAGCTTCTCCATTCTGCATTGTTTTCCAGTTCTCATCTATTCTCACATCACTGGACATGATCACTTTTCCCATCTTATGCAGGAAAACTTTGTAACATTTTGTCTTTGTTGAGTATCCCACAAAGATGCCTTCATCAGACCTAGCATTGAATTTTCCTAAGTTTTGCTCCTTGTTCTTCACAAAGCATGGGCTGCCAAAGATTTTGGAATACTTGGGTATTGTCTTCTTCCCACTCCATAGCTCATATGGAGTCTTATTAGTATTGGGCCTTAGTAAGACTTTTATTCAGTAGATGTACAGCTATAAATGTTACTTCTGTCCAAAATCTTGTGTGAAGCTTGGATTCCAGCAGTAAATTTCTTGCCATTTCAACCACAACTTTATTTTTCCTTTTTACCATCCCGTTCTCTTGAGGTGTTCTTGCTGCTGCCATTTGGTGACGAATTCCATGCTTTTCAAGGTAATTTTCAAAAGCTTTATTTGTAAATTCAGTGCCTTGATCTGACCTCAATACTTTGATCTTCCTTTAATTCTCATTTTCAGCCCATCTTCTATATCTCTTGAAGCAATTCAGAACTTCTGACTTGTGTTTAAGGTGCATGATACAGGTCCTTTTGGAATAATCATCAACAAATAAGATGAAGTACCCCTCACTATTTAACCCTTTTGTCCTTATTGATCCACACAAATTAGTATGCATAATGTCAAGCACTACTTTAGAACTAAACTCTTTGGTCTTATACTACTTTTTGGCATGTTTTCCTTTAGAGTATGCTGAGCAAACATACTCTTTCTCTCTTTTGAGGTTGGGAATGTCTCTAATTGCATGAGTAGTCGTTCGCTTCCTCATGTTCTTTTATGTCAAGTGTCCTAGCCTCCTATGCCAAAGTTGACTTTCTTCTTCTTTGGTTAGTAAATAGCTATTTGTCTTGTCTTCATCAATCACATAAATTTCTAGCTATTCTCTTCTCGGCTGCAATAGTATTGCCTTCTTTACTCTTTACTTGGCAACCTATTTTTGTGAATATCACTTTGTGGTCTTCGTTGCATAGCTGGCTAATAGATGCTAGATTATATATGAGTCCTTCAACATGCAGAACATCTTTCAACTTTCCTTTTCCAATATTTATTGACCCCTGACCACTGGTGTTAAGTGAATCATCATTGCCAAACTTGACTCTGCCTTCTCTTGACTTGTTTAGCTTTGATAATTTACTCATATCTCCTGTCATGTGTGAAGTGCATCCACTATCAAGGATCCACTGCTTATCCTTGTAGTAAGCCTTTAATGCAATTTCAACTATATTAGCTACCTCTCTTTTTGCTTTATATTCTTTCCCTTGAACTGGCTTGAAAATAGCTTTCTCCTTTTTCTCAACTTTGACTGCTCCAATTGTTTTTACTATGCCATCGAGTGCCTTCTCTTGCTCAGGGAGAAGTGTCATGCATCTCTTGGCATTATGGTCATCCTATCTACACCTTTCACACTGCTCTAAGTCTGCTAATATAACAAACTTGTTCTTTGAAACCACTGGTTTGGGCTTTCACCAACACTCTTTATCAGTGTGTCCTTGCTTTTTACAGTATGTGCAAGAACTCACGATAGGTGTTCTCCTCTAAATTTTTTATTGTCTCCCCCTGTATGTAGCATCATATCTTCTCAAGTTGGTAACATATACTGGCCTTCTCCACCAACAGTTACTCGCCTTATGACCCAAAAACTCCACAATAAAGACATTGACCTTGAAAATTACCTCTTCTTGGGTCTAATCACAACTTGTTTTCTTTTGTTCATTACTTGCTGTGCAGGCAACGTAACTGGATTCTTTGCTTGTGTGACTTTCATTTCAGTCACCTTCTTCTCCTTCTTCTGTTCAGCCGTAGCCCTTTGCTAGCTAACCTTCTTTTCTTCATTTTTGTTTGCCACCCTAGGTTACTTCTTCAAATCCTCATTATTCTCAGCTATCTTCTCTTGAGTCATAACCTTCTCTTTCAACTTCTATAGCACATTCTTATTATCTTTAGGCAATGCAGCCTTAGATTGATGCACTTTCTCTTCATTCTTCTTTTCTCTTGCAGAACTTGTTTCTCTTATCATTTCAAACTTCTACACGTTCTTTTCACTCCTTTTAACTTGTTGTTGAAGTCTCAACAACTCTTTCTCCATTCCTTCAATTTTTGAGGTCCTTGAGCCAAGCTCTATTATAAGGTCTTCACATATTTTGATTTGTTCTTTAAATCTTCTCTTCAAGTTAATATGTTCAGCCCTTATTTCATCCTTTTGACTTCCAACTTCCTCAGACTTTGCTTCAACTTGTTTTATATGAGCCTCTAACATTTTTATGGTTTTGCCCCTTCTGATTATCTCTTTTGAAAATGCTTCCAATTCAACTTCACTTTGCACTGAGAAGCAAAGTGTCCAGTGTGCCCACAACAATAACATCTCAAGGACAACTGTCTTTTTCCCTTTTTAGACCCCTTTTTGAACTTCCTTGTGAAGTATGCCAACACTTCACTTTCACTTTCTTCCTCCTCCTCATCATCATCCTTACTGGATGATTCTTCCTCTTCTTTTATCTTTAAGTGTTTCATAACTTTGAAAGCTGCCTCCTTTGATACCTTTAACATTGATGAGCTCTCAATTGACTTTATTCTCATATCATATGCAATGAGATTGCACTGGAGATCATGCAGAGACATAAAATTGAGATCTCTACTCTCCTCTATGGCTACCACCTTTGAGGCAAACCTCTCAAGAAAAATTCTCAGAATTTTCTTCACAATAGATGAGTCCTTCTTGTTCTTCCCATGACTTCTAAGATCATTTACAACATCAATAACCTTGGTGAAGAACTCTTGGATTGTCTCATTTTTCTGCATTTGAGAGATTCATATCTCTCCATGAAAACTTGAAGCTTGGCCTCCTTCATTTTTCCATAACCTTCATAGACTTTCTGCAATCTGTCCCATATCTCCTTAGCAGATTTGCAGTCCATAACTTTAACATACTCAGCATCTGTCAATGCTGAAATAATGATGTTTGAGCTCTTCCTATTTATTTCAAATTGCCTTAATTCCTCTGGGATTAGGTCTTTACCTTCTTCTAGAGCCACAAAACCCTACTGTATGGATTTCACCACGTTCATGCCCATGGTTGCAGATACCACTTGCATTCTTGCTCTCCACATATGGTAGTTGGTTTTAAAGATTAGAACCTTCTTGCTGTAATTATGCTGAACAAGTTAAAACTCTTGGAACTCTTCAAACTAGTACACCAAGCTATTAAGCTTTATCCTGGTGAACCTGTGCTTTGATACCAATTGAAGTTACCAACTTCACCCTAAGATCTACTAGTCTGTGATACTGAGAGGGGGGTGAATCAGTATCACACCCCTTAAAAACACACTTTGATAATTTAAGCCAAAGTATTCTACTTATTTAATACTCTAGCTCTCATTAATACGCAGGTATATGAACAACTTCAAACTCTTCTCAAAAGTGAACTCTTTCTCAGATTCGACTAAGGTAGATCTATTATTACCTATTAATCACAATAGTCCCTAAAGTCACCTTTCAGACACCTTGCCTATTAGATAGAATAGATGTTCTTGATTAAGTCTTCTTTAGGTTATAGGTTCGATGATACTTTAGTTGCATTCACAACTCAATTCAAAATATAGAATGTAAATCAAAGTAAGGAGACAAGAGATTTACGTGGTTCTATCAATGTGACTTATGTCCACAGTGGTAGGGACTCTTCCTCTACTGAGACAATCCATTATACTTGAGAATACAAGTGTCGTACTCCCGATGTTCACAATGTAGTTACAATGGATGTTTTAATCCTCTGTTCCTTTCACTGTTGCAAATACAAAGCAAGTACAATACAAAAAGTGTCACTTACTGTGTCTACCCTTCTTCTAACTTGCCTTGCCTTTTTTGAATTGAATAGGATGCTTCACTACCACTTAAAAATCCACCATAACACTCTCTAACCTCTCTTGAAGAAATCTGAAAATACGTTGAGTCCTTTCCAATGCTTTACTGAATTCCTTCTCTAGGTTGTTTCACACAACTCGTGCTTTCACCATCTCATGGTTTCACGCCTTGCACTCACGCTTTTGGTCTGCCATTTCAAGTCTCATGGCCTGCCCCACGCTTCTGATCAGTCATGTCGTTGCACGTTCTGGTCTCACATCGACACACGTTCTGGTCTCAGGTCATCTCGCTGTTCTCAAGCCTCATGGATACTAGGTCTGCTCTCCTCATCTATTTCACGATTCTGTTGGTCTCTCGTTTCTGGTTTTTGCCCTCACCTCACGTTTCTGGTTTTCTTCTCTTCCAGGGGTGGTGCATTTCTAGTTTTGCCGTTGGCGTGTCATCTTCTCTCCTGGTGGTGTATCCTCTCTTACGGGTTTCCTTTTGCTATGTGTTCCTTTATTGTGTTGTCATCTTTTTGCTTGTCAGTGGTTGTATGTCTCTCATGGGTTTTCTCTCTCACCGTCTAGCTAGGTTTTCTCTCTCACCATTTAGCCAGTTCTCCTTTCTTTTGCAAGTGGTGTTCTCTTTTTTTTTTTTTGTGTTTTGTCGTGCTCACTCTATTATATTGTGCCCTCTTTTCTTCCAAGGGTTTGGGTTTAGATACTCCCTTCTATGAAAACCCTAATATGGCTTACTGTGGCAGACTTACTTTCTTGCCCCTCTATGTGGCTTCAAATTACTTGCACACTTAAATCTAGTTGACAACAATTACAATCCATACAAGGTTGTGGAAACAACAGTCTCCTCTTTTGTAATTGTTGGCAACACGCATAACAAAAAGCCATTGTGTAGCAATTACAACTCCCCCTAAATATGCACTCCCCCTTTCTTAACAGCTCCCCCTACACTGTTGCTTCTCTCCCCATTTGGCAACCAATTACAAATCTGATTTTCAAGCTTAAGGAAGTGTTTGCATAGATAGACTCAATCTTTGCTTTTCAACCACCTTTGTGGACAAAGGTTTAGTTCGAATATCTGAAATTTGATCTTTAGTGCCAACATACTCCAACTAAATTGTACCTTGTGCCACTTAATTCTAAGTGAACAACTTCAACCTCTTCTTAAAAGCAAACTCTTTCTCAGACTCGACTAAGTTAGATCTATTGTTACCTACTAATCACAATAGTCCCCAAAGTCACCTTTTAGACACCTTGCCAAATAGACAATTCGGATGTTCTTGTTTAAGTCTTTGTTAGGTTATAGGTTAGCTGATACTTTAGTTGCATTCACAACTCAATTCAAAACACAAAATGTAAAGAAAATTAAGGACACATGAGATTTACGTAGTTCCATCAACGTGACATACATCCACAGTGGTAGGGACTCTCCCTTACCGAGACTATCGACTATACTTGAGAATTCCAGTTACAATGGATGTCTTAATCCTCTATTCCTTTCACTATTGCAAATACTAAGCAAGTACAATACAAAGAGTGTCACTTTCTATGTCTACCCTTCTTCTACCTTGTCTTGCCTCTGTTGAATTGAAAGGTTTCTTCAGTGCCACTCAGAAGTTCACCGCAACGCTCTCTAACGACTCTTAAAGAAATTTGGAAATACATTGAGTTCTTTCTGATGCTTCGCCGAATTCCTTCTTTAGGTTGTCTCACACAGCTCTTGCTTTCACCATCTCATGATCTCACCCGTCTCCTTGTCCCACGGCTTGCCTCACGTTTCTGGTTTGCCGTTCCACGTCTCCCACACATTTCTGGTTTGCACCCTTTGCTGGTCACACACCTCACGCACACTTCTGGTTTGGCGTTTCACGTCCCACATACATTTCTGGTTTGCACACCTTGCTGGTCACATGCCTTACCACCGTTTCTGGTTTGCACTTAGGCTAGTAAGGCTACTGCCATAGTAAGTGCTATAGGAGGCTCTCGTGGTCAGCAAGCACAATACCATCTTTGCCAGATTAGAGTTTTTCTAGATCAAAACAACAAACTTGAGTTTTTCATGCATGAACATGCCCATACTGCAAAATTTGATAGAGATGGTAATTTTATTGATCCAAAGGTTAAGGAGAGACTAAAGGAAGTTCTTTTAAGCTTACTTGATTTCACTTTGCAACTAAAAGGAAATAGATAACCTTTGTGATTCAAATGCAACCACATTATCATCTCTATTAAATGTAAATGGATTTGAAATGTAAAAGAATGTTTACTAATTTTTTTTAAAAGGTTAGAGTCATATTCTACTTTAATTTGGAAATGACAATTCAACTTATTTACAGTCAAACAAAAGGCATACACGAATTGTCTTGTTGTGAATTACGCAAACACAATAGTATGTGATTCAACAATTCTTCTTTAATCAAGGTTCTATAGTAATTCAATTACAATTATGACTTGATTATGCATTTACTAGTTAGTTTGAGAAGGCAAATGTGATTTTTGACTCTTATCAAATTTTTAAGGATTCTTAGAAGATTATTAGATAACATTTTATTGTAGGCATGAATGGAAAGAAATGCAATCTCTAAAAAAATGAAACCAAAACCTTTTGTTAGTGATAAGGACTGTTTTAGGTCTCACATTAAGAAGGGGCTAAATCAGTATGAGATATCCATTTTTTTTTACAAATCGATCTGAATTTAACCTCTGCGACTTGTTAGAGTCAATGATCCCATTTTTTATTTTCTTCTTTTTATGTGAGCACAATTGTATGAATATAAATTAATGTACAAGCACCCAAGCACACATAACAATTTTTACGTGGTTCACCCACTAGGATCCTTATTAAATTACACAATTCGCTCTTACTATCAAGGGATACAATAGTGTTGTGGAAGGATCACTCCTTCACCACTTGTGGAAAGACTACTCCTTAACCACTTACAACGATCTCTCGATCACTAATGTTGTCCGTATGTGCTGCTGCTACTGTCCACACACGCTACTACTGTTGTCCACACGCATTCCGCACACGCTGCTCTTGCTGTTTGCACTGATTGCTTCTGCTATTCGCACACACTGTGACTACTTACCACACACACTATTCTAATTGTCCGCGCATGCTGCTCTTACCATTCACCCGTGCTTCTACTTTTGTCCACACATGTTGCTGCTGTCCACACATACTGTTCTTGCTATCCAAGCTTGCTGTTGTTGTCTACTCATGCCGTTGCTGCTATCTGCTTGTACTAGTACTGTCTACTTGCCTCACTACTGATATCAGCCCGCGCTGTTGCTGTCTACTCATGCCACTGTTGATATCGCCGTGTGCTGTAGTTGTCTTCTCATGCCGCTGCTACTATCTGCGTGCACTGCAGCTGTTTTCTCATGTCATTGCTACTGTTTATAGTTGCACCACCTGCTGCTGCACGTTGGTTACTAATGTAGGACCCTTGTGCTGCTGCTCCACCTCCTGCCTCCTTTTGGTTTGTCTTCCCTAGTGGCTTTGTTGGTTTACTAGTATGGCTGCTGCCTTGATGGTGTTTGCTGGTGTGGTTACTGCCTTGGTGGTTTTTGCTGGTGTAAGTATATCCTCCTGGACATGCTATTGGTGTAAGGAAGCCTCTTAGATGTTCTGCTACAGTTGGGAAGTCTCCTAGATGTGCTATTGGTGCAGGGAAGCCTTTTGGACATGCTACTACTGTTGGGAACTCTCCTACATATGTTGAGACGTGTTTTGTTGCTGCTGCTGCTAGTATACCCTCATGGATGTGCTGCTAATGCTAGTATACCCTCCTGAACCTACATAGATGTCTACTGCTACTAGTATACCCTCTTGGACATGCAGCGATGTGTTGCTGGTCTACCAGAAAGCATCTTAGATGTGCTGGTGTGGTGGTTAGCTACTGCTGTCACCTTTGTGAGAGTTTGCTGATGTAGTGACTGTCTTGGTGAGCATTTGCTGGTATGGGTGGCCAGCTACCTTGCTCTTTTTCTTTCTTCCTTGTCCAATTGCACCTTGCTACTTCTCCTTAGTGGCTGCTGTAACCTCCTTGGCTAGTTGCCTTGCCCTCTTTCTTTCTCTCCTTGGCCAGCTACATATTCATCAACAGCCATCATTAATTCCCTTATGTTGCCCTATAATTAACAACTATATTTGACTCCTAAAATTTAGGGTTAATAGTCAATGGTCAATAATCAATCTTGAACCTTAAAATTTAAGGTTGCGGTCAACATTGACTCTCCTCAACACCAAGGTTAACCTGTCATCACTGTTTTTCTCCAATGACCTCACTACATCTCAATGGCATTCACAACATCAAATTAACACATATAACTATTTGAGATAGTATTGACAACAAATCCAACATTAGTCATAAAAAATGGGCTCAACAATTAGCCCTACTTTTAATGGCTCCAAAGTCAAATACGACAAGTAGGCCTAAACCTACCAATTTTTTATTGCATCTTGAAAGAAAATAATTAGTAGACATTTTCACATGGATTTTATGATCAACATAATCAGATGATGGTATATTGCTATACATCATCTCATCATACAAATAATCATGGAATACAATGTATAAGAAGAATATATCAACATTTATGGCAGTATCTAGTGATGTGTGGGTGAAATAAGCTACTCATTGGTTTCATTGGAATAAATAAAGATTAAACAAGTAGCCAAGTAAGGAACTATGGAGATTTCCTATATATGGAAGTGATGCATATACCTAATTTGAAATAATAATTACTTGTAAGTTTTTTTTTTGTTTAAAGCTCTTGTTTGTATGGTTAAAAGAAAGATATGAGGCTTTTGTTAATTTTGTAATTCATCATGATGCAAATATTATTCATTTTAAATTTCTAAGTCTAAATTTGTCATATTAATTAGGTTGCTTATCTAACATCATAGTTGTTTAGCCACTCCATGCTCTTATGGCATTACACAAATATTATTTCATATATGCATTTTAGGTTTTTGTGTGTGCTAATGAGCAAGTGTTTGTAAGGGGAGAATGTTATAGTCACCATTGTGTGGTATTTATATATTTATTTTGTTTATAGTCACCATGTTGTATCACAAGAATGAGTGAATATGATAAGTAGAAGGATGTTGCAAGATTTAATGAGCAAGCTGATAATCTAGGACAAAGTGAAGCTGGATAAAGTGCATAGAGGAAGAGAGAGCATATGGAAGAGAGCTTCAATAGTAAGGTAGGGTAATGGTTTAGTTAAAAAATTCTAAATAGGCTTATTTGTTAAATGCTTAATATCTAACTTTAAAAGAATCCAAGTTAAAATGGTTGTCAACTTTCAAGTTTGTAATGAATTTAGAAAGCAAATATGATTCAAAGGAATCAAGGTATTGAAATACTTGCACTATTATGCAAATTTATATATTTAATTAAAAATACACATTCAATTAATTTTATAAACTAAACTTAAAATTTACTTCATTTTAAAATTTTTAAATACAATGATTTTTCTATCTACATAAAAGTTCTCACTTTTATATTTGGATGTACTTGATAAAACCTAGCATACCAATTTCTTTAACTCCTACATACACTAAAATAGAAATTTGTTCCTTACCATCAAAGGCATGTGCATAGTGTTTGATATACATAAGGTGTAAACTAGAAACGTGCATTGTTTTACCTACAATTCATTGCAATCAACTCGTACGAATTATTATGTTTTTGTTTAATGTTATATGCAAATTAATATTGTGAAGTCCTTTAATGATTTTAAGATGATGGTAGTCCAGTCACTTAGGTTTGGTGGCATGTTAAGGTTCCAAGTAATCATGATAGAACTCAAATTAATTGAGTTCCTGGGTTGAAATTTTGATTGCCCTACTTCATGTCTAAATTTGCATGAAGGTAAGTTGATTTTATCCTCAACTGAGGTTGAATGGATGATGGTACTCTTATCAAATGGAGTTAAGATTAAAAATTTCTTAAGGATAGATAAGGATGTTAGAAGCAATTTAATTTGAAAAAATCAAGGATTGAAGTTTCCAAGCTTGTGGATGATACAAAAAATCTATCCCTAAATGATGAGTTCAGAGCCAAGTTCTTGCTTTACGTGGTAAGCATCATGATTCACCCAAACACTTCATTTTATTATGTCAACCCAAAGTTGATGGGCTTTTTAAAGGAGCTACCATCGTGCAAGAATTTGAATTGGGCTAAATATAACCTAGAAGGGGAAGCAAAGCCTGTTGCAATCGTAAGTACACAAGAAATGAAAGTTAAAGGCAAAGAAATGACCATATAGAAGTCCTTGAATCTCACGTACAATTGAATATTCATATTAGTTTAATGTCTCATTGAATGGTCGAGGGATTGTACCTTATAGTTCCAGTTTTGGCATTATTATAATTCTGAGAAAAAGGCTAAATCTTTATGTGATTGTAGGAGACCAAAATCTGAGGACAAGTTCTAAGTTGCAGATGCTGGTTTTTTGGACATGTTCCCTTTGTCTTTTTTTTTTCATATTATTTAGAAATATATTTGTGGAAAATGTATACTTATAATTTGTGTTTGCAATCTTAGTGATAGTTTTTCATTGCGTTGATTCAAAATTTATTCTTTACAGTTAGTTTTAGTGTACTTCTTCCCCTTTTTTTTAATTTTGTTTTAACGTATATAGGAGACTAATGAAATTGCCACAATTGGTTGATGCTGTGAAAAAGATATGTCAATATGTTGATATTAACTTTCTAATTTCCTTGATGGCATAAAATGCTCTGTTTTTGCTTTCTTTTAAAATGACAAATATGTGTGTGTACTTCGTAGTAAGGTCATATGTGATGTTGGCAAGCAACATGCCACAAAGAGTGATTTAGTTTCTACACAACTAAGGTAAACAATCAAATCTATAGTATGTATATATTCACAAGTAAACTTGCAATTTTAAAGTAACAAAAGATTGATATTTTGGTATTTTTGCTCAAATGACATTTGCTCTAGATCATGGAGGTTGTTGGTAATGCTCTCACTATAGATGACATTGCACAGATTAATGAATGGAAGGATTATTACTTGCCCACACATTTCATAGTATGTGCGATCTTTATGTTAAAATTAACAGATTCAATTACATTTATGGAAAATGTATACATTGCTTTAACAATGTTTCTATGAATATATATCTTTTATGTAGCAAATGGTGCTAGTCATAAGAGAGACTCGAGGGGTGCATGTTTACATAAAGCATTTTAAACAGGGAGAAATTTCATACATGGAAAGCATACTAATAGTTGAGCAGGTAACCTTTTGCTCATCCTATTTCACTACTTTCTTGGTTTCCTTTGATTTTGCATCAAATTTCATGACATTTACTATTGTTATGGATATATATTTATTCTAATAAATAAGGACTCGATGCATTGGTACTTGTGTTTGGTGAAAGTGAACAAACATGAAACATTAATATTAGAGAGCCCACAGGGAAAGACAAAGTCAAGGAGAGAAGCAGACACTATAGAAGTGATAATTATTGAATGATTTATTTTGTGACGACATATTTTTCAAAAAAATACTTTTCTTTCTTTGCAAATGTAGGTATTACCAGTATTGTGTGCTAAACTAGATTTTCATGAGTCATTGCAAATGGTGGTTTCAAAATTTAGTGAATTAGAGATTTCAACTTAAAATGTCTTGTAACAAAACAATATGTGTGTACCAAATTTAAGTTACTTTATTGTTACCTACCTTGTCTTGCAAACTTATTATTCACTTAGTTTATTGCTACAATTATAGTGATGACTGCAATTTACACCTAATGGGATACATGCAATTTGGCATTTTTAGCAATCAAGACTCGATAAGGAAAATAACATTCTCATTTCTTTAATTTGTTAATACTTTGACATTATCATTTTTGAATGGATAAATTGGATTTATGACTAAGTTCCCATATAAGTTACCTTAAGTTATATTGAACTTGACAGAATGGAGATAAATAAAATGGTTGGCCTTGCACCAAGCAAGTTAATAAATGTCTTGATTTTGTCATTAACAATAATGTTTGTTTTAGCACAAGATGTAGTTACAAGGGGAAGATTGAGAGCACTTAAATCAAAAGGCAGCATGGCAAGCCCATTATCGGGACTCTAAATGTAATGAGGCCAAATTTTGTCATCATCCAGCATTCCCCATCCAACTATAGATCGGAACTCTTGCCCATGTAAATGATGCATTTGTAAATGTCCTTTGAAGATAACTGCTGTGTCCTCACTTACCTAGTAACGTAGGCAATCAACGATACAGTAGGCATGATGGTCCAAGAACTAATAGCTAGAACTATTGCCTTTAACAAGCTTTATGTTGCTTCGTCTCAATCAAAACATAAATAAAAAAAGTAGAGAGACAGTTACTGGGTGGATATTTTTATACAATTACATAGTTATTTGACTTGTTAGAAAAAGAATTAAAAAAAGACAACAAAACAAGTAAGAGCAAAATTCTAATTTGACTCCCTTTTGAATGTATCAAATAAACTTCCATAAGAAAAGCGAGCAACAAAATTATGATTCGAGAAGATTTTTAAAGAGTTGCAACATTGATGTATTTTGGAAATTGCTCAATCTATTAGGAATGTAATTTGGTGATGCAAATCTTTAGTAGAATAGATAATGCATACAAATAAGTATCTCAGTGAATTCTATAGTGTAATAAGATGACACAAATTTTTTTTTTTTCACTTGCCCCTCTTACAAACAAAAATAAAATGAAAATGTCTCCTATGAAGAAGGTGAAAATAATAGGTGAATCCGGGATTTTGAAAAAGGAGTTACTTACTTTTTGAAGCATTGGTGCTTGCCCTTAATTACTTCTCGTAAATGAAAACTGAAAAGTTATGGAGTGGTAAATGCCAACCACAAATCATGGGTAAATTAGGACAAGATATGGGTTAATGCCTTTGTTTATTTAATTGAGAGCAATTGTTTGGTGCTTTAGGATATACGTGTAATGGGTGATTATGGCACACTTATATGTAATAGACATTGTACAGACATTGTATATCAATTTTAATGGATAAGATAAATTTGATTAAAAAAACAACACAACTTTTCAATTAACATAAAACGTAAATACAAGTATTATGAATCAACAGTTTATGTACCTAATATACATTTTTTTAATGTCAACAAAAGATCTACTAGTTTTGGTTGCTAGACTAACTAGCATAGGCAAATAACTTAAGTATATCTAAACCATTTACAAAAACATCTGCAATTGTTGACATTATAATGTTGACAATTTGTATCAATGTAAAACATAGAAAAGACCACTACAACAAGAAATGCCTCACAATTCAACATTGCTTTAGGTAAACACTTATGTCTCACCCTTGACTTGATTCATCTACCATAAACGTCATTTAGAGCAACTCTCCAGAAAAAGAAAAATAAAACATCTAGAGTTTGAAATCCGATGAGGGTAGGTGGACCAAACTATAACATTTGAATGAGAAGGAAAACAAAATATATGAGATTTTATAAATAATGGCTAACCTCAGGTGTAATATCACCAAATTACATCCTCTTTGTCCATTTTGAGTTGATTGTAACATTGGTCTTCTCTAACCACACTATCATTTTAAGATACTAGAAGTACACAACTTTAATGGGCAAGTAGCTTTTTTATGTATACCTTTGGTTCTGTTATAGGAGTTAGGACTCACAACTGTTCATATTTGCACCTATTGCATCCACCTA
>JBAPLH010000240.1:0-36459 GCA_037897445.1 Ceriops zippeliana
AAAATCTATATGGGTAATGTAAAGGAATTATGGGCTCAATCAATAAAGGTGATGCATGACTATGTTGTAGGTGGTCACTATGGAATTTAAGTGATGTATGAAAGGCTTAAACAATATTTTTATTGGCCTAGTATAAAGAAGTTAGTGAAATAATGGGTGTAAGCATGTGATCTTTGTTAGTGAAGCAAAGGGAAAAATGTATTATATTTAGGTCTATTGTATCCCTTACCAATAGCAAAACAAGCTTGGTGTCACATTAGCATGAATTTCATAGAAGGGACTACCTAGTTTTAAAGGGAAGGATGTAGTAATGGTGATGATTGATCAATTCAATAAGTCAACATACTTTGTTGACCTAAAAAAACTCATTTATAATGTCTAGTGTAGTTAGGTTGTTCCTTGAACAAGTCTTTAAACTCCATAGCTGAAGTTTCCAACTTTACCTTAGGATCTACTAGTCTATGATACTGAGAGGGGGGGGTAAATTAGTATCACACCCCTTAAAAACACACTTTAATAATTTAAGTCAAAGTATTATACTTATTAGCTCTCGTCAATATGCAGGTATGTGAACAACTTCAAACTCTTCTCAAAAGCAAACTCTTTCTCAGATTTGACTAAGGTAGATCTATTGTTACCTACTAATCACAATAGTCCCTAAAGTCACCTTTCAAACACCTTGCCTATTAGATAGATCAGATGTTCTTGATTAGGTCTTCTTTAGGTTATGAGTTCGATGATACTTTAGCTGTGTTCACAACTTAATTCAAAACACAGAATGTAAATCAAAGTAAGGATACAAGAGATTTATGTGGTTCCATCAATGTGACGTACATCCACAGTGGTAAGGACTCTTCCTTTACCAAGACAATCCACTATACTTGAGAATACCAGTGTGGTACTCCCGATGTTCACAATGTAGTTACAATGGATGTCTTAATCCTCTGTTCCTTTCATTATTACAAATACAAAGCAAGTACAATACAAAGAGTGTCACTTACTATGTCTACCCTTATTCTAGCTTGTCTTGCCTCTATTGAATTGAATAGGCTGCTTCACTGCCGCTTAGAAGTCCACCACACCACTCTCCAAACCTCTCTTGAAGAAATCTAAAAATACGTTGAGTTCTTTCCAATGCTTTACAGAATTCCTTCTCTAGGTTGTTTCATACAACTCCTGCTTTCACTGTCTCACGGTTTCACGGCTTGCACTCATGCTTCTGGTCTGCCATTTCATGTCTCACGGCCTAACCCACGCTTCTGATTAGTCATGCTGTTGCATGTTCTGGTCTTACCCCGATGCATGTTTTGGTCTCACGCCGACTCGTTGTTCTTAAGCCTCACGGATACCAGGTCTACTCTCCTCATCTGTTTCATGGTTCCACTGGTCTCTCATTTCTAGTTTTTGCCCTCACCTCACATTTCTGGTTTTCTTCTATTCCAGGGGTGGTGCGTTTCTGGTTTTACCGTTGGTGTGTCGTCTTCTCTCCTGGTGGTGTATCATCTCTGAAGGGTTTCCTTTTTCCATGTGTTCCTTTACTGTGTTGTCATCTTTTCTCTTGTCGGTGGTTGTACATCTCTCATGGGTTTTCTCTCTCACCGTCCAGCTAGGTTTTCTCTCTCACCATCCAACCAAGTTTTCTCTCTCACCATCTAGCCGGTTATCCTTTCTTTTGCAGGTGGTGTTCTCTATTTTTTTTTGTTTTTCCGTGCTCACTTTATTATACCATGTCCCCCTTTTCTTCCAAGGGTTTGGGTTTATATATTCCCTTTTATAAAAGCCCTAGTAGGGCTTATTGTGGTAGATTTACTTTCTTGCCCCTCCATGTAGCTTTACTTTCTTGCCCCTCCTTGTGGCTTCAAATTACTTGTACACTTAAATCTAGTTGACAACAATTATAACCCATACAAGGTTGTGGGAACAACAATCTCCCCCTTTGTAATTGTTGGCAACACGTATAACAAAAAGCCATTGTGCAACAATTACAACTTCCCTTAAATATACACTCCCCCTTTCTTAATAGCTTTCCCTGCACTATTGCTTCTCTCTCCCTTTGCCAATTAATTACAAATTTGAAAAATTGAAAAGTAGAGATGGAGGATTCACCTGATTTTTAGGCTTAAGGAGGCGTTTACACAGATAGACTCAATATGTGTTTTTCAACTAGCTTTGGGGACAGAGGTTTAGTTAGAATATCTGAAATTTGATCTTTAGTGCCAACATACTCCAACTGAATTATACCCTATTCCACTTAATCTTCGATGAAGTGATACCGGATGTCAATATGCTTGCTCCTTGAATGTTGAACTAGATTCTTGCTGAGATCAATAGCACTTTGATTATCACAAAGTACACTCACTGGCAGCTTCACTTTAACACCCAAGTCTGTTAATTGTCTTTGTATCCATATCACCTGAGTACATACTGCACAAGCAGTTATATACTCAGCCTTAGCTGTGCTCAAAGCAACACTGTTTTGCTTTCTACTTAATCATGCGACACACTTTGAACCCAAGTAGAAGATGCAGCCGCTGGTTGATTTTCTGTCATCTATACTTCTTGCCTAGTCTGCATCAGTGTATGCTTGTAGATTTACAGAATCCATGGCTGGATACCACAAACCCATTTCCAGTGTCCTTTTGAGGTATCTTAGGATTCTTTTCACTACCAACATATGAGATTCCTTAGGATCAGCTTGGAATTTACTGGCAATGCACATAGCTTGCATAAGATTAGGCCTTAATGCTATAAGGTATAGAAGGCACCCTATCATCTTCCTGTACTCTGTAGGGCTTGTACTCTTTCCCTCATGATCTTTTGTTAACTTGCAGCCCACTGTCATAGGGGTACAGACAGGTCTGCTATCCTCTATGCTAAACATTTTCAGCATCTCTTTGGCATATTTCGTCTAAGAAATAAAAATACCTTCTTCACACTATTTTATCTGTAATCCAAAAAAGTAATTCATTTTTCCAATCAATGAAATCTCAAATTCCTTACTCATCTTCTGTGTAAAATCTTAGCATAGCTCAAAGTGATCCCCTCCAAAGATGATGTCGTCTACATATACTATGGTTATCAGCTAGCCTTTCTTTGAGTTGAACACATATAGGTTATTATCAATTGTTCATCTTCTGAAATTCAACCTTTTTAAATACGCATCTAGCTTACTGTACCATGCTCTTAGGACTTGTTTAAGGCCATACAAGGCTTTCTTCAGCTTGTATACGTGTGTCTCATCCTCATTGATTTGTACTCTATTGGGTTGTTTAATATACACTTCTTCTTTCAGGAGCCCATTCAGAAAGGCTGATTTCACATCCATCTGATAAACTTTATACCTTTTATGTGCTACCAAAGTTAGGAACATTCTAATAGTTTCTAACATTGCCACTGGTGCAAAAGTTTCATCAACATCTACTCCTATTTGAGTGTAGCCTTTACAAACTAGCCCAGCCTTGTTCCTCACCACCTTGCCATCTTCATTGTCTTTATTCCTAAACACCCATTTTAGTCCTATGACATTCTTGTTAATGGGTCTTGGAACTAGCTCCCATGTATCATTCGTCTTGATTTGATCCAACTCCTCAATGATAACTTTGACCCAAGCTTTGTCTTGTGTAACCTTTTCAGCAGATTTAGGCTCAACTTATGACAGTAAAGCAGTAGCTCCCATAATTCTTCTTCTTGTTGTAACTCTTGTTGATGGCTCACCTATGATCTGATTTCCTTGATGAGAACTGGTCCACATTTTCCTTGTCTTTCTTTCTTGCACAGTCTTAGTTGCAAAAGGATCTCTTTCTTCATCTTCAGACTCACTCTTCTCCAAGTCTAAACTTACTTCTTATTTCTTTTCTTCAGGTTGGTCTGATTCTTCATCTACATTGAAGTCATCTTCTTTATTGTCCTCAGCTTCTCCATTCTGCATTGTTTTCCAGTTCTTATCTATTCTCACATCATTGGACATGATCACTTTTCCCATCTTATGCAGGAAAACTTTGTAACCTTTTGTCTTTGTTGAGTATCCCACAAAGATGCCTTCATCAGACCTAGCATTGAATTTTTCTAAGTTTTGCTCCTTGTTCTTCATAAAGCATGGGCTGCCAAAAATTTTGGAATACTTGGGTATTGTCTTCTTCCCACTCCATAGCTCATATGGAGTCTTATTAGTATTGGGCCTTAGTAAGACTTTTATTCAGTAGATGTACAGCTATAAATGTTACTTCTGTCCAAAATCTTGTGAAACTTGGATTCCAGCAGTAAAGTTCTTGTCATTCAACCACAACTTTATTTTCCCTTTTTACCATCCCGTTCTGTTAAGGTGTTCTTGCTGCTGCCATTTGGCTTCCATGCTTTTCAAGGTAATTTTCAAAAGCTTTATTTGTAAATTCAGTGCCTTAATCTGACCTCAATACTTTGATCTTCCTTTAATTCTCATTTTCAGCCCATCTTCTATATCTCTTGAAGCAATTCAGAACTTCTGACTTGTGTTGAGGTGTATGATACAGGTCCTTTTGGAATAATCATCAACAAATAAGATGAAGTACCCCTCACTATTCAACCCTTTTGTCCTTATCAATCCACACAAATCAGTATGCATAATGTCAAGCACTACTTTAGAACTAAACTCTTTGGTCTTATACTACTTTTTGGCATGTTTTCCTTTAGAGTATGCTGAGCAAACATACTCTTTCTCTCTTTTGAGGTTGGGAATGTCTCTAATTGCATGAGTAGTGGTTCGCTTCCTCATGTTCTTTTGTGTTAAGTGTCCCAGCCTCCTATGCCAAAGTTGACTTTCTTCTTCTTTGGTTAGTAAATAGCTATTTGTCTTGTCTTCATCAATCACATAAATTTCTAGCTATTCTCTTCTCGGCTGCAATAGTATTGCCTTCTTTACTCTTTACTTGGCAACCTATTTTTGTGAATATCACTTTGTGGTCTTTGTTGCATAGCTGGCTAATAGATGCTAGATTATATATGAGTCCTTCAACATGCAGAACATCTTTCAACTTTCCTTTTCCAATATTTATTGATCCCTGACCACTGATGTTGAGTGAATCATCATTGCCAAACTTGACTCTGCCTTCTCTTGACTTGTTTAGCTTTGATAATTTACTCATATCTCCTGTCATGTGTGAAGTGCATCCACTATCAAGGATCCACTGCTTATCCTTGTAGTAAGCCTTTAATGCAATTTTAACTATACTAGCTACCTCTCTTTTTGCTTTATATTCTTTCCCTTGAACTGGCTTGAAGATAGCTTTCTCCTTTTTCTCAACTTTGATTGCTCCAATTGTTTTTACTATGCCATCGAGTGCCTTCTCTTGCTCAGGGAGAAGTGTCATGCATCTCTTGGCATTATGGTCATCCTATCTGCACCTTTCACACTGCTCTAAGTCTGCCAATATAACAAACTTGTTCTTTGAAACCACTGGTTTGGGCTTTCACCAACACTCTTTATTAGTGTGTCCTTGCTTTTTACAGTATGTGCAAGAACTCACGATAGGTGTTCTCCTCTAAATTTTTTATTGTCTCCCCCTGTATGTAGCATCATATCTTCTCAAGTTGGTAACATATACTGGCCTTCTCCACCAGCAGTTACTCGCCTTATGACCCCAAACTCCACAATAAAGACAATGACCTTGAAACTACCTCTTCTTGGGTCTAATCACAACTTGTTTTCTTTTGTTCATTACTTGCTGTGCAGGCAACGTAGCTAGCTTCTTTGCTTGTGTGACTTTCATTTCAATCACCTTCTTCTCCTTCTTCTGTTCAGCCGTAGCCCTTTGCTAGCTAACCTTCTATTCTTCATTTTTGTTTGCCACCCTAGGTTACTTCTTCAAATCCTCATTATTCTCAGCTATCTTCTCTTGAGTCATAACCTTCTCTTTCAACTTCTATAGCACATTCTTATTATCTTTAGGCAATGCAGCCTTAGATTGCTGCACTTTCTCTTCATTCTTCTTTTCTCTTGCAGAACTTGTTTCTCTTATCATTTCAAACTTCTACACGTTCTTTTTACTCCTTTTGACTTGTTGTTGAAGTCTCAGCAACTCTTTCTCCATTCCTTTAATTTTTGAGGTCCTTGAGCCAAACTCTATTGTAAGGTCTTCACATATTTTGATTTGTTCTTTAAATCTTCTCTTCAAGTTAATATGTTCAGCCCTTATTTCATCCTTTTGACTTCCAGCTTCCTCAGACTTTGCTTCAACTTGTTTTATATGAGCCTCTAACATTTTTATGGTTTTGCCCCTTCTGATTATCTCTTTTGAAAATGCTTCCAACTCAACTTCAAGATCTAGTTCTTCTTCACCAACCTCCTCTTCCTCTTCAAAGGTTAAACTACCACCTTGAGCTGAAGCCATAAAGGCCTACTCATCTGATGATTCTTCATCTTCCTCCTTATCAGCTTCTTTTATCTGACTCACATAACTCTTGAATGTGCTTCTCTTCTTCTTCTATGGGTTGGTAGTCTTTTTACTGGACTTCTTTGATTTAAATGATGGTCTTCTCCATTTTGAATTCTGGTCATCATCACCATCCTCATCTTCATCATCAAGTTTCACTTTGTACTGAGAAGCAAAGTGTCCAGTGTGCCCACAACAATAACATCTCAAGGACAACTGTCCTTTTCCCTTTTTAGACCCCTTTTTGAACTTCCTTGTGAAGTATGCCAACACTTCACTTTCACTTTCTTCCTCCTCCTCATCATCATCCTTACTGGATGATTCTTCCTCTTCTTTTATCTTTATGTGTTTCATAACTTTGAAAGCTGCCTCCTTTGATACCTTTAACATTGATGAGCTCTCAATTGACTTTATTCTCATATCATATGTAATGAGATTGCACTGGAGATCATGCAGAGACATAAAATTGAGATCTCTACTCTCCTCTATGGCTGCCACCTTTGAGGCAACCCTCTCAGGAAAAATTCTCAGAATTTTCTTCACAATAGATGAGTCCTTCTTGTTCTTCCCATGACTTCTAAGATCATTTACAACATCAATAACCTTGGTGAAGAACTCTTAGATTGTCTCATTTTTCTGCATTTGAGAGATTCATATCTCTCCATGAAAACTTGAAGCTTGGCCTCCTTCATTTTCCCATAACCTTCATAGACTTTCTGCAATCTGTCCCATATCTCCTTAGCAGATTTGCAGTCCATAACTTTAACATACTCAGCATCTGTCAATGCTGAAATAATGATGTTTGAGTTCTTCCTATTTATCTCAAATTGCCTTAATTCCTCAGGGGTTGGGTCTTTACCTTCTTCTAGAGCCACAAAACCCTACTGTATGGATTCACCATGTTCATGCCCATGGTTGCAGATACCACTTGCATTCTTGCTCTCCACATATGGTAGTTGGTTTTAAAGATTAGAACCTTCTTACTGTAAGTATGCTGAACAAGTTAAAACTTCTAGAACTCTTCAAACTAGTACACCAAGCTATTAAGCTTTATCCTGGTGAACCTGTGCTTTGATACCAATTGAAGTTACCAACTTCACCCTAGGATCTACTAGTCTGTGATACTGAGAGGGGGGTGAATCAGTATCACACCCCTTAAAAACACGCTTTGATAATTTAAGCCAAAGTATTCTACTTATTTAATACTCTAGCTCTCATCAATACGCAAGTATGTGAACAACTTCAAACTCTTCTCAAAAGTGAACTCTTTCTCAGATTTGACTAAGGTAGATCTATTATTACCTATTAATCACAATAGTCCCTAAAGTCACCTTTCAGACACCTTGCCTATTAGACAAAATAGATGTTCTTGATTAAGTCTTCTTTAGGTTATAGGTTCAATGATACTTTAGTTGCATTCACAACTCAATTCAAAACACAGAATGTAAATCAAAGTAAGGAGACAAGAGATTTACGTGGTTCCATCAATGTGACGTATGTCCACGGTGGTAGGGACTCTTCCTCTATTGAGACAATCCATTATACTTGAGAATATAAGTGTGGTACTCCCGATGTTCACAATGTAGTTACAATGGATGTTTTAATCCTCTGTTCTTTTCACTATTGCAAATACAAAGCAAGTACAATACAAAAAGTGCCACTTACTGTGTCTACCCTTCTTCTAACTTGCCTTGCCTTTGTTGAATTGAATAGGATGCTTCACTACCACTTAAAAATCCACCATAACACTCTCTAACCTCTCTTGAAGAAATCTGAAAATACGTTGAGTCCTTTCCAATGCTTCACTGAATTCCTTCTCTAGGTTGTTTCACACAACTCCTGCTTTCACCATCTCACGGTTTCACGCCTTGCACTCACGCTTTTGGTCTGCCATTTCAATCTCATGGCCTGCCCCACGCTTTTGATCAGTCATGTCGTTGCACGTTCTGGTCTCAGGTCGTCTCGCTGTTCTCAAGCCTCATGGATACTAGGTCTGCTCTCCTTATCTATTTCACGATTCTGTTGGTCTCTCGTTTCTGGTTTTTGCCCTCACCTCACGTTTTTGGTTTTCTTCTCTTCCAGGGGTGGTGCATTTCTAGTTTTGCCGTTCTGTTGGTCTCTCGTTTCTGGTTTTTGCCCTCACCTCACGTTTCTGGTTTTCTTCTCTTCCAGGGGTGGTGCATTTCTAGTTTTGCCGTTGGCATGTCATCTTCTCTCCTGGTGGTGTATCCTCTCTTACGGGTTTCCTTTTGCCATGTGTTCCTTTATTGTGTTGTCATCTTTTCGCTTGTCAATGGTTGTATGTCTCTCATGGGTTTTCTCTCTCACCATCCAGCTAGGTTTTCTCTCTCACCGTCCAACCATGTTTTCTCTCTTACCGTCCAACCAGGTTTTCTCTCTCACCATTTAGCCAGTTCTCCTTTCTTTTGCAAGTGGTGTTCTCTTTTTTTTTTTTTTTTGTGTTTTGCTGTGCTCACTTTATTATATCGTGCCCTCTTTTCTTCCAAGGGTTTGGGTTTAGATACTCTCTTTTATGAAAACCCTAATATGGCTTACTGCAGCAGACTTACTTTCTTGCCCCTCTATGTGGCTTCAAATTACTTGCACACTTAAATCTAGTTGACAACAATTACAACCCATACAAGGTTGTGGGAACAACAGTCTCCTCTTTTGTAATTGTTGGCAACACGCATAACAAAAAGCCATTGTGTAGCAATTACAACTCCCCCTAAATATGCACTCCCCCTTTCTTAACAGTTCCCCCTACACTGTTGCTTCTCTCCTCATTTGCCAACCAATTACAAATCTGATTTTCAAGCTTAAGGAAGTGTTTGCATAGATAGACTCAATCTGTGCTTTTCAACCAGCTCTGTGGACAGAGGTTTAGTTCGAATATCTGAAATTTGATCTTTAGTGCCAACATACTCCAACTAAATTGTACCCTGTGCCACTTAATTCTAAGTGAACAACTTCAACCTCTTCTTAAAAGCGAACTCTTTCTCAGACTCGACTAAGGTAGATCTATTGTTACCTACTAATCACAATAGTCTCCAAAGTCACCTTTTAGACACCTTGCCTAATAGACAATTCGGATGTTCTTGTTTAAGTCTTTGTTAGGTTATAGGTTAGCTGATACTTTAGTTGCATTCACAACTCAATTCAAAACACAAAATGTAAAGAAAATTAAGGACACACAAGATTTACATAGTTCCATCAACATGACGTACATCCACAATGGTAGGGACTCTCCCTTACCGAGACTATCGACTATACTTGAGAATTCCAGTTACAATGGATGTCTTAATCCTCTATTCCTTTCACTATTGCAAATACTAAGCAAGTACAATACAAAGAGTGTCACTTACTATGTCTACCCTTCTTCTACCTTGTCTTGCCTCTGTTGAATTGAAAGGTTTCTCCAGTGCCACTCAGAAGTTCATCGCAACGCTCTCTAACGACTCTTAAAGAAATTTGGAAATACATTGAGTTCTTTCCGATGCTTCGCCAAATTCCTTCTTTAGGTTGTCTCACACAGCTCCTGCTTTCACCATCTCATGATCTCACCCGTCTCCTTGTCTCACGGCTTGCCTCACATTTCTGGTTTGCCGTTCCACGTCTCCCGCACATTTCTGGTTTTCACCCTTTGCTGGTCACACACCTCACGCACACTTCTGGTTTGGCGTTTCACGTCCCACATACATTTCTGGTTTGCACACCTTGCTGGTCACATGCCTTACCACTGTTTCTGGTTTGCACTTAGGCTAGTAAGGCTACTGCCATAGTAAGTGCTATAGGAGGCTCTCGTGGTCAGCGAGCACAATACCATCTTTGCCAGATTAGAGTTTTTCTAGATCAAAACAACAAACTTGAGTTTTTCATGCATGAACATGCCCCTACTGCAAAATTTGATAGAGATGGTAATTTTATTGATCCAAAGGTTAAGGAGAGACTAAAGGAAGTTCTTTTAAGCTTACTTGATTTCACTTTGCAACTAAAAGGAAATAAATAACCTTTGTGATTCAAATGCAACCACATTATCATCTCTATTAAATGTAAATGGATTTGAAATGTAAAAGAATGTTTACTAATTTTTTTTAAAAGGTTAGAGTCATATTCTATTTTAATTTGGAAATGACAATTCAACTTATTTACAGTCAAAACACAATAGTATGTGATTCAACAATTCTTCTTTAATCAAGGTTCTATAGTAATTCAATTACAATTATGACTTGATTATGCATTTACTAGTTAGTTTGAGAAGACAAATGTGATTTTTGACTCTTATCAAATTTTTAAGGATTCTTAGAAGATTATTAGATAACATTTTATTGTAGGCATGAATGGAAAGAAATGCAATCTCTAAAAAAAATGAAACCAAAACCTTTTGTTAGTGATAAGGACTGTTTTAGGTCTCACATTAAGAAGGGGCTGAATCAGTATGAGATATCCATTTTTTACAAATCGATCTAAATTTAACCTTTGTGACTTGTTAGAGTCGATGATCCCATTTTTTAATTTTTTTCTTTATGTGAGCGCAATTGTATGAATATAAATTAATGTATAAGCACCCAAGCACACATAACAATTTTTACGTGGTTCACCCACTAGGATCCTTATTAAATTACACAATTCGCTCTTACTATCAAGGGATACAATAATGTTGTGGAAGGATCACTCCTTCACCACTTGTGGAAAGACTACTCCTTAACCACTTACAACGATCTCTCGATCACTAATGTTGTCCGTATGTGCTGCTGCTACTGTCCACACACGCTACTACTGCTGTCCACACGCATTCCGCACACGCTGCTCTTGCTATTTGCACTGATTGCTTCTGCTGTCCACACACACTGTGACTACTTACCACACACACTATTCTAATTGTCCACGCATACTGCTCTTACCATTCACCCGTGCTTCTACTTTTGTCCACACATGTTGCTGTTGTCCACACATACTGTTCTTGCTATCCAAGCTTGCTGTTGTTGTCTACTCATGCCGCTGCTGCTATCTGCTTGTACTACTACTGTCTACTTGCCTCACTACTGATATCAGCCCGCGCTATTGCTGTCTACTCATGCCACTGTTGCTATCGCCGTGTGCTGTAGTTGTCTTCTCACTCCGCTGCTACTATCTGCGTGCACTGCAGCTGTTTTCTCATGTCATTGCTACTGTTTACAGGTGCACCACCTGCTGTTGCACGTTGGTTACTGATGTAGGACCCTTGTGCTGCTGCTCCACCTCCTGCCTCCTTTTGGTTTGTCTTCCCTAGTGGCTTTGTTGGTTTACTAGTATGGCTGCTGCCTTGATGGTGTTTGTTGGTGTGGTTACTGCCTTGGTGGTTTTTGCTGGTGTAAGTATATCCTCTTGGACATGCTATTGGTGTAAGGAAGCCTCTTAGATGTTCTGCTACTATTGGGAAGTCTCCTAGATGTGCTATTGGTGCAGGGAAGCCTT
Organism: Ceriops zippeliana; assembly: GCA_037897445.1. Classification (NCBI taxonomy): domain Eukaryota; kingdom Viridiplantae; phylum Streptophyta; class Magnoliopsida; order Malpighiales; family Rhizophoraceae; genus Ceriops; species Ceriops zippeliana. The sequence continues at coordinate 11,865 of JBAPLH010000240.1, forward strand.
TTGGACATGCTACTACTGTTGGGAACTCTCCTACACATGTTGAGACGTGTTGCTGCTGCTAGTATACCCTCATGGATGTGCTGCTAATGCTAGTATACCCTCCTGAACCTACATAGATGTCTACTGCTGGTATACCCTCTTGGACATGTAGCGATGTGTTGCTGGTCTACCGGAAAGCCTCTTAGATGTGCTGGTGTGGTAGTCAGCTACTGCTGTCACCTTTGTGAGAGTTTGCTGGTGTAATGACTGTCTTGGTGAGCATTTGCTGGTATGGGTGGCCAGCTACCTTGCTCTTTTTCTTTCTTCCTTGTCCAATTGCACCTTGCTACTTCTCCTTAGTGGCTGCTGTAACCTCCTTGGCTAGTTGCCTTACCCTCTTTCTTTCTCTCCTTGGCCAGCTACATAATCATCAAGGGCCATCATTAATTCCCTTATGTTTCCCTATAATTAACAACTATATTTGACTCCTAAAATTTAGGGTTAATAGTCAATGGTCAATAATCAATCTTGACCCTTAAAATTTAAGGTTGCAATCAACATTGACTCCTCAACACCAAGGTTAACTTGTCATCACCGATTTCTCCCAATGACCTCACTACATCTCAATGGCATTCACAACATCAAATTAATACATATAACTATTTGAGATGGTATTGACAACAAATCCAACATTAGTCATAAAAAATGGGCTCAATAGTTAGCCCTACTTTTAATGGCTCCAAAGTCAAATACGACAAGTAGGCCTAAACCTACCAATTTTTTATTGCATCTTGAAAGAAAATAGTTAGTAGACATTTTCACATGGATTTTATGATCAATATAATCAGATGATGGTATATTGCTATACATCATCTCATCATACAAATAATCATGGAATACAATGTATAAGAAGAATATATCAACATTTATGGCGGTATCTAGTGATGTGTGGGTGAAATAAGCTACTCATTGGTTTTATTGGAATAAATAAAGATTAAACAAGTAGCCAAGTAAGGAACCATGGAGATTTCCTATATATGGAAGTGATGCATATACCTAATTTGAAATAATAATTACTTGTAAGTTTTTTTTTCTTTTTGTTTAAAGCTCTTGTTTGTATGGTTAAAAGAAAGATATAAGGCTTTTGTTAATTTTGTAATTCATCATGATGCAAATATTATTCATTTTAAATTTCTAAGTCTAAATTTGTCATATTAATTAGGTTGCTTATCTAACATCATAGTTGTTTAGCCACTCCATGCTCTTATGGCATTACACAAATATTATTTCATATATGCATTTTAGGTTTTTGTGTGTGCTAATGAGCAAGTGTTTGTAAGGGGAGAATGTTATCTATTATATGGTATTTATTTATTTATTTTGTCTATAGTCACCATGTTGTATCACAAGAATGAGTGAATATGATAAGTAGAAGGATGTTGCAAGATTTAATAAGCAAGCTGATAATCTAGGACAAAGTGAAGCTGGATAAAGTGCATAGAGGAAGAGAGAGCATATGGAAGAGACCTTCAATAGTAAGGTAGGGTAATGGTTTAGTTAAAAAATTCTAAATAGGCTTATTTGTTAAATGCTTAATATCTAACTTTAAAAGAATCCAGGTTAAAATGGTTGTCAACTTTCAAGTTTGTAATGAATTTATAAAGCAAATATGATTCAAAGGAATCAAGGTATTGAAATACTTGCACTATTATGCAAATTTATATATTTAATTAAAAATACACATTCAATTAATTTCATAAACTAAACTTAAAATTTACTTCATTTTAAAATTTTTAAATACAATGATTTTTCTATCTACATAAAAGTTCTCACTTTTATATTTGGATGTACTTGATAAAACCTAGCATACCAATTTCTTTAACTCCTACATACACTAAAATAGAAATTTGTTCCTTACCATCAAAGGCATGTGCATAGTGTTTGATATACATAAGGTGTAAACTAGAAACGTGCATTGTTTTACCTACAATTCATTGCAATCAACTCATACGAATTATTATGTTTTTGTTTAATGTTATATAAATATTTTCAAACACAATGTGCAATTTTGCAAATCATTAATATTGTGAAGTCCTTTAATGATTTTAAGATGATGGTAGTCCAGTCACTTAGGTTTGGTGGCATGTTAAGGTTCCAAGTAATCATGATAGAACTCAAATTAATTGAGTTCCTGGGTTGAAATTTCGATTGCCCTACTTCATGTCTAAATTTGCATGAAGGTAAGTTGATTTTATCCTCAACTGGGGTTGAATGGATGATGGTACTCTCATCAAATGGAGTTAAGATTAAAAATTTCTTAAGGATAGATAAGGATGTTAGAAGCAATTTAATTTGAAAAAATCAAGGATTGAAGTTTCCAAGCTTGTGGATGATACAAAAAATCTATCCCTAAATGATGAGTTCAGAGCCAAGTTCTTGCTTTACGTGGTAAGCATCATGATTCACCCAAACACTTCATTTTATTATGTCAACCCAAAGTTGATGGGCTTTTTAAAGGAGCTACCATCGTGCAGGAATTTGAATTGGGATAAATATAACCTAGAAGGGGAAGCAAAGCCTGTTGCAATCGTAAGTACACAAGAAATGAAAGTTAAAGGCAAAGAAATGACCATATAGAAGTCCTTGAATCTCACGTACAATTGAATATTCATATTAGTTTAATGTCTCATTGAATGGTCGAGGGATTGTACCTTATAGTTCCAGTTTTGGCATTATTATAATTCTGAGAAAAAGGCTAAATCTTTATGTGATTGTAGGAGACCAAAATCTGAGGACAAGTTCTAAGTTGCAGATGCTGGTTTTTTGGACATGTTCCCTTTGTCTTTTTTTTTTCATATTATTTAGAAATATATTTGTGGAAAATGTATACTTATAATTTGTGTTTGCAATCTTAGTGATAGTTTTTCATTGCGTTGATTCAAAATTTATTCTTTACAGTTAGTTTTTTTAGTGTACTTTTTCCCCTTTTTTTTTTAAAATTTTGTTGCGAATTTTGTTTTAACGTATATAGGAGACTAATGAAATTGCCACAATTGGTTGATGCTGTGAAAAAGATATGTCAATATGTTGATATTAACTTTCTAATTTCCTTGATGGCATAAAATGCTCTGTTTTTGCTTTCTTTTAAAATGACAAATATGTGTGTGTGTACTTCGCAGTAAGGTCATATGTGATGTTGCAAGCAACATGCCACAAAGAGTGATTTAGTTTCTACACAACTAAGGTAAACAATCAAATCTATAGTATGTATATATTCACAAGTAAACTTGCAATTTTAAAGTAACAAAAGATTGATATTTTGGTATTTTTGCTCAAATGACATTTGCTCTAGATCATGGAGGTTGTTGGTAATGCTCTCACTATAGATGACATTGCACAGATTAATGAATGGAAGGATTATTACTTGCCCACACATTTCATAGTATGTGCGATCTTTATGTTAAAATTAACAGATTCAATTACATTTATGGAAAATGTATACATTGCTTTAACAATGTTTCTATGAATATATCTTTTATGTAGCAAATGGTGCTAGTCATAAGAGAGACTCGAGGGGTGCATGTTTACATAAAGCATTTTAAACAGGGAGAAATTTCATACATGGAAAGCATACTAATAGTTGAGCAGGTAACCTTTTGCTCATCCTATTTCACTACTTTCTTGGTTTCCTTTGATTTTGCATCAAATTTCATGACATTTACTATTGTTATGGATATATATTTATTCTAATAAATAAGGACTCGATGCATTGGTACTTGTGTTTGGTGAAAGTGAACAAACATGAAACATTAATATTAGAGAGCCCACAGGGAAAGACAAAGTCAAGGAGAGAAGCAGACACTATAGAAGTGATAATTATTGAATGATTTATTTTGTGACGACATATTTTTCAAAAAAATACTTTTCTTTCTTTGCAAATGTAGGTATTACCAGTATTGTGTGCTAAACTAGATTTTCATGAGTCATTGCAAATGGTGGTTTCAAAATTTAGTGAATTCGAGATTTCAACTTAAAATGTCTTGTAACAAAACAATATGTGTGTACCAAATTTAAGTTACTTTATTGTTACCTACCTTGTCTTGCAAACTTATTATTCACTTAGTTTATTGCTACAATTATAGTGATGACTGCAATTTACACCTAATGGGATACATGCAATTTGGCATTTTTAGCAATCAAGACTCGATAAGGAAAATAACATTCTCATTTCTTTAATTTGTTAATACTTTGACATTATCATTTTTGAATGGATAAATTGGATTTATGACTAAGTTCCCATATAAGTTACCTTAAGTTATATTGAACTTGACAGAATGGAGATAATAAAATGGTTGGCCTTGCACCAAGCAAGTTAATAAATGTCTTGATTTTGTCATTAACAATAATGTTTGTTTTAGCACAAGATGTAGTTACAAGGGAAGATTGAGAGCACTTAAATCAAAAGGCAGCATGGCAAGCCCATTATCGGGACTCTAAATGTAATGAGGCCAAATTTTGTCATCCAGCATTCCCCATCCAACTATAGATCGGAACTCTTGCCCATGTAAATGATGCATTTGTAAATGTCCTTTGAAGATAACTGCTGTCCTCACTTACCTAGTAACGTAGGCAATCAACGATACAGTAGGCATGATGGTCCAAGAACTAATAGCTAGAACTATTGCCTTTAACAAGCTTTATGTTGCTTCGTCTCAATCAAAACATAAATAAAAAGTAGAGGAGACAGTTACTGGGTGGATATTTTTATACAATTACATAGTTATTTGACTTGTTAGAAAAAGAATTAAAAAAAGACAACAAAACAAGTAAGAGCAAATTCTAATTTGACTCCCTTTTGAATGTATCAAATAAACTTCCATAAGAAAAGCGAGCAACAAAATTATGATTCGAGAAGAATTTTAAAGAGTTGCAACATTGATGTATTTTGGAAATTGCTCAATCTATTAGGAATGTAATTTGGTGATGCAAATCTTTAGTAGAATAGATAATGCATACAATAAGTATCTCAGTGAATTCTATAGTGTAATAAGATGACACAAATTTTTTTTTTTCACTTGCCCCTCTTACAAACAAATAAAATGAAAATGTCTCCTATGAAGAAGGTGAAAATAATAGGTGAATCCGGGATTTGAAAAAGGAGTTACTTACTTTTGCAGCATTGGTGCTTGCCCTTAATTACTTCTCGTAAATGAAAACTGAAAAGTTATGGAGTGGTAAATGCCAACCACAAATCATGGGTAAATTAGGACAAGATATGGGTTAATGCCTTTGTTTATTTAATTGAGCAATTGTTTGGTGCTTTAGGATATACGTGTAATGGGTGATTATGGCACACTTATATGTAATAGACATTGTACAGACATTGTATATCAATTTAATGGATAAGATAAATTTGATTAAAACAACACAACTTTTCAATTAACATAAAACGTAAATACAAGTATTATGAATCAACAGTTTATGTACCTAATATACATTTTTTAATGTCAACAAAAGATCTACTAGTTTTGGTTAGACTAACTAGCATAGGCAAATAACTTAAGTATATCTAAACCATTAACAAAACATCTGCAATTGTTGACATTATAATGTTGACAATTTGTATCAATGTAAAACATAGAAAAGACCACTACAACAAGAAATGCCTCACAATTCAACATTGCTTTAGGTAAACACTTATGTCTCACCCTTGACTTGATTCATCTACCATAAACGTCATTTAGAGCAACTCCAGAAAAGAAAAATAAAACATCTAGAGTTTGAAATCCGATGAGGGTAGGTGGACCAAACTATAACATTTGAATGAGAAGGAAAACAAAATATATGAGATTTTATAAATAATGGCTAACCTCAGGTGTAATATCACCAATTACATCCTCTTTGTCCATTTGAGTTGATTGTAACATTGGTCTTCTCTAACCACACTATCATTTAAGATACTAGAAGTACACAACTTTAATGGGCAAGTAGCTTTTTTATGTCCTACCTTCCTACACATTCCACTCAGGCAAGGCAAATTTTTCCTTTCCATATCAACACCACTCATACCTTTGGTCTTTATAGGAGTTAGGTCTCACATATGGTCATATTGGCCACCTATTGCATCCACCTAATTTGGCCTAACTTTGTCCTGCAAATGTTGCACAAGATGATGAACCATATTGTTTTTTATTTTATAAAAGAAAAAATTTTTGTAATCACCAAAAGACTATTATAAGTCTAGATGGTGTAGATGAAAAACAATCATGTTTAATGCTAATGGATTTCTATGTATATTTGATAATGACTGGCATTTTAGTCACTATGACGATCTATGTTGGGTTTGTGAGATTCATATTGCATTTTTTTTGTTTTTCTCTTTTTATAGCACAAATCCCTTTTTGTAAATCAATGACAAGGTATTATTTGTTAGCATGAGCTATAATTTAAAGAGATATTCGGTATTATTGTTAATTAGGAGATTATGTTGTAATATCTTGTTTCTAGCTTTAATCATCCCATTTATATGTGAAGTTTTGTAATATCAGAAGGAGATAACTTCTCAATAAGAAAAAATTCCATGTAATTCATTCGTATTAGAGCAAAGATTCAAAACTTTCTAAAGGAAAAAAAAAAAAAAAAGGACAGATGGCAAAATCTGCTGTCATGGTGGAGAGGTTGCCAAAAGAGATTTCTGTCCTTATAGATTTATCTTCAAAAGTAACCTAAATGTTGAACCAAAACTCAATAGCAGTGGCTATTGGCATCAAGCTAAATGGTAGTAACTAGGAATTATGTTCCTAAGTTGTTGTGACATACATCTCAGGCAAAGAAAAGGTGGGCTATTTACATAAAGATATTCCACAACATCAAGAAATGGATCTTAAATTCAGCAAATGGAAGACAAAAATTGTAGCATTAAAAGGATGGTTGATCAAGGTAGTATAGGATGTCGTAGCCATAACCTTTTTTGATCAGATGAATGCTTTAGAAGTATACGATCTCAAGAGAAAGGTGATGAAAGTGAAGCAAGGAGGAGGTCCCATTGAAAAATGTTTCAATATCCTTCAATGAAGGGAAATTGATTTTAGATATCTAAATCCAATGAAATGTGAAGTGGACAACAAGAAGTACAACGATATCATCCAACAAGATAGGGTTAGATGATCAACTTGATAAAATTAGAGGAAATGTCCTTCAACTCCAACTGTTTACCATAATAAAGAAAGCATATGTTATTGTTCAACAAAAAGATATTCGATAAGCCATGATGTTAGCCAAAAGGAACAAAGATCCTATTCTAGGAGTCATAATGATATCCAAAGGAAAATTAAAATAACCATCCCTTAAGCCACTAAGTGATAGAGGGCTTAATGCCTCTAAACCAAAAATACAAGGAAGTGAAAGAGGATTTACCCACTATGGAAATCCAAAGCATACTTAAACGATCTACTTCAAACTCCATGGATACTTAAATTGGTGGCATAAACTAAAATTCAAGAAAGCAAGGTAGTGGGGTTAGAGACAATCAAAGTCTAGCTTCATTAATAAACACCAAAATACAACCTCAGCTTTACTTATACCTTAAGAAAAGAGAGTCAAGGTAGGTGATTTCTCTTATCAAGCAATTACCTTTGCCATAACATTTTGTGACCTAGAAATCTCTAAAAAAACTAGGTAAACATGGTTAAATTTATGATTCAAGGACTACAAAACAGATGACATTTAATGAACAAGATTTTGTGAAACCAAGCAAACCAAAAAGAACCTATGTTGCAAATGCTGATGGTGTAAAATATTTGGTTACTAAAGCTAGGATAATAAAATTGTCATCTTTACTTCCCCTCTCAAACACACTTTTAGTTCTATCTCTTGCAAATAAACTATTATTTATAAGACAAATAATTAAGAATTTAAATTGTTGTGTACTAATTTATCCCACATTCTGTTTGTTCCAATATATTTTCATCAAAGAGATTATTGATCGTGATACTAGTAAGGAGGGCTATACCACGTTGATAAATTCTGGCTCAGACAAGGATATAAAATGAACCAAGTAAATAGCAGAGAAGAGTAGGTTTGATTATGGCATTACTGATTAGGACACCCATCATTCCCATACATGAAGTCCCTATACCCAAGTTTATTTTCTAGTCTCTAGGGTTCATAGTACAAATGTGTAGCTTATTTACTAGTTGAGAGTCATCGTGTTTGTTTGTTATCAAGTACTACTTAATGTCAAAAGCCATTTTCATTGATCCATTTAGATTTACAAGGGCCAATTATGATATAATATGGTATTAGATGATTTGTGATATTTATTGATGATTGTACACACATAACTTGGCTTTATGTTATTAAGAATATGAAGTTCCCAACTTCTCCCTAAGATCTACTAGTTTGTGATATTGAGAGGGGGGGTGAATCAGTATCACCACAATTCGTAATTCACAGGTAAGTAAACAACTTCAACCTCTTCTTAAAAGTGAACTTTTTCTCAAACTCGACTAAGGTAGATCTATTGCTACCTACTAATCACAATAGTCCCCAAAGTCACCTTTCAGACTCCTTGTCTAATAGACAATTCACATGTTCTTATTTAGGCCTTCGTTAGGTTATAGGTTGGCTAATACTTTAGCTACGTTCACAACTCAATTCAAAACACAGAACATAAAGTAAATTAAGGACATACAAGATTTACGTAGTTCTGTCAACGTGACATACATCCACGGTGGTAGGGGGTCTCCCTTACTGAGACTATCTGTTATACTTGAGAATTCTAGTTACAATGGATGTCTTAATCCTCTGCTCCTTTCATTATTGCAATTACTAAGCAAGTACAATACAAAGAGTGTCACTTACTATGTCTACCCTTCTTTTATCTTGTCTTGTCTCTGTTGAATTGAAAGGTTGCTGCACTGCCGCTTAGAAGTTCATCGCAATGCTCTCTAACCTCTCTTGAAGAAATCTGGAAATACATTGAGTTCTTTCCAATACTTCACCAAATTCTTCTCTAGGTTGTCCCACACAGCTCCTACTTTCACTGTCTCACGGTCTCACCCGTCACCTTGCCCCACGATCTCATTGTTTCATGGCCTGCCTCACTTGTCCATTTCTCTCTCTCTTGCTGTCTAGCCGAATTTCCCTCTCTTATTGCTAGATTTCTCTCTCTTACCACCAAGTCGTTCACTCTTCTTTGGTCGTTCACCTCTGTTCTACCATCCAGCCGTCTTTGATTTTGGCTGTGTCTTCTATTTCTCGCCTTCCCGTCGACTCTAATTTGGTTGTTCTTGGCTTTCTGCCAGTTGTCTATTTTTGTCATTCTGCTCACTTTTTCAGCCATCTCCCATTTCTCTCTCTCTTGACAGTTGTTCTTCATTCAACCCGACCGACTCCGCTTTCTCTCTCTCTCTCGACGGTTGTTCTTCGTTCAGCTCGACCATCTATTTTGGACATCAGGTTTCTCTCTCTACCTTTTTGCCGTGTTGTCTCATCGTCAACTGCTAGTGTGTTAGTGGTGTGCTGTTCCTCACGAGTTTCTCTCTCTTGTCGTCACACCGTTTGCTCCGATTTGCTTAATTTGCTAACCTCTCCTCTTTTCCAATGACAGTTACTATTCACTCAATGACTTCGATTTGCTCAATTGCCGACCTCCACTTTTCTATTTGGCCATCCCATGTTCTGTCGTTCTCTTGTTGTCGGTGTGCTTTGGCTATGTGTTGTGTTTTTCTAGTTTCTCTATTTGGCCGTCCACACACTTTTGTGTTTTTCCGTGTATTCAATTGTGTTGGCCTTACCCTAATTTTGTCTTCCAAGGTCTTTATATACTCTCTTCCATGAAACCCTAATAGGGCTTACTTGCGACAAATTTACAATCTTGCCCTTCCATGTGGCTTTTACGTTCTTGCCCCTCCATGTGGCTTTTACCTTCTTGCCCTTTCATGTGGCTTTAATTTCTTGCACACTTAAACCTAGTTGATAACAATTACAACCCATACAAGGTTATAGGAACAACAATTTCCCTCTTTGTAATTGTTGGCAACACTTATAACAAAAGCCACTATGCAGCAATTTCAACTCCCCCTTTCTTAACAGCTCCCCCTGCACTGATGCTTCTCTCCCCTTTTGCCAACCAATTACAAATCTGAAAAACTCGCAAAGTGAAGATGGAGGATTCACCTGATTTTCAGGCTTGAGGAGGCATTTGCACAAATAGACTCAATCTGTGCTTTTCAAATAGTTTTGTGGACAGAGATTTAGTTAGATCTTATGTAGCCTCTTCAACAAATTTAGGTTCAACTTGTGAGAGTAAAGCAGTAGCTCTCACAATTCTTCTTCTTGTTGTAACTCCTATTGATGGGTCACCCATGATCTGATTTTCTTAATGAGCACTGGTCCATGTTTTCTTTGACTTTCTTTCTTGCACTGTCTTAGTTGCAAAAGGATCTCTTTCTTCATCTTCAGACTCACTCTTCTCTGAGTCTAAACTTACTTCTTGTTCCTTTTCTTCAGGTTGGTCTGATTCTTCATCTATCTTGAAGTCATCTTCTTCATTGTCCTTAGCTTCTCCATTCTACATTGTTTTCTAGTTCTCATCTATTCTCACATCACTGGATGTGATCACTTTTCCCAACTTATGCAGGAAAACTCTGTAACCTTTTGTCTTTCTTGAGTATCCCACAAAGATACCTTCATCAAACCTAGCGTTGAATTTTCCCAAGTTTTGCTCCTTGTTCTTCACAAAACATGGGCTGCCAAAGACTCTGAGATACTTGGTTGTTATCTTCTTCCCACTTCATAGCTCATATGGAGTCTTATCAGTATTAGGCCTTAGTAATACTCTATTTAGTAGATGCATAGTTGTAAATGTTGCTTCTGTCCAAAATCTTGTGTGACTCTTGGATTCTAGCAGTAAAGTTCTCACCATTTCAACCACAGCTTTATTTTTCCTCTCTACCACCCTGTTATGTTGAGGTGTTCTTGCTGCTATCATTTGATGATGAATTCCATGCTTCTCAAGATAATCTTTAAAAGCTTTATTTGTAAATTCAGTGCCTTGATCTGACCTCAATACTTTGATCTTCCTTCCACTCTCATTTTCAGCCAATCTTCTGTATCTCTTGAAGCAATTCAAAACTTCTAACTTGTATTTGAGGTGCATGAGGGAGGTCCTTATCAAATAATCATCAACAAACAAAATGAAGTAGCTCTCACCTTTCAACCCTTTTGTCCTCATCGGTCTACACTGCACAAACAAAATCAGTATGCACAATGTCAAGCACTGCGTCAGAACTGAACTCTTTGGTCTTATACTGCTTTCTAACATGTTTTCCTTTAGAGCATGCTGAGCAAACATACTCTCTCTCTCTCTCTCTCTCTCTCTCTCTCTCTCTCTCCTGAGGTTGGGAATGTCTTTGATTGCATGAGTAGTAGTCAGCTTCCTCATATTCTTCTGTGTTAAGTGTCTCAGCCTCCTATGCCAGAGTTGATTTTCTTCTTCTTTGGTGAATAAACAGTTATTTGTCTTGTCCTCATCAATCACATACAAATTTCCAGCTGTTTTCTTCCCAACTACAATAATATTGCCTTCTTTACTCTTTACCTAGCAACTTGTTTTTGTGAATATCACTTTGTGGTCGTTGTTGCATAGTTGGCTGACAGATGCTAGATTATATTTAAGTCCTTCAACATGTATAACATCTTTCAACTTTCCTTTTCCAATATTCACTGACCCTTGACCACTAATGTTGAGTGAATCATCATTGCCAAACTTGACTTTGCCTTCTCTTAACTTGTTTAGCTTTGATAATTTACTCTTATCTCTTGTCATGTGTGAAGTGCATCCACTGTCAAAGATCCACTGCTTATCCTTGTAGTCAGCTTTGAGTGCAATTTTAGCTATATTAGCCACCTCCCTTTTAGCTTTATATTCCTTCTTTTGAACTGGTTGGAAGATAGCTTTCTCCTTTTTCTCAGCTTTAACTGTACTGCTTGTTTTCACTATGACATTGAGTGCTTTCTCTTGCTCAGGGAGAAGTGTCATGCATCTCTTGGCATTATGGTCATCTTATCTACACCTTTCACATTGTTCCAAGTCTGCCAATACAGCAAACTTGTTCTTTGAAACCATTGGTTTGGGCTTTCAACAACACTCCTTGTTAATATGTCCTTGCCTTTTATAGTATGTGCAAGAACTCACGACAAGCGTTCTCCTCTGAATTTTGTATTGTCTCCCCCTGTATATAGCATCGTATCTCCTTGAGTTGGAGACATATACTGGCCTTCTCCACTAGCAGTTACTCACCTTATGACCCCAAACTCCACAATAAAGGCAATGACCTTGAAACTGCCTCTTCTTGGGTCTAATCACAGCTTGTCTTCTTCTGTTTATCACTTGCTGTGCAGGCAAAGTAGCTGGCTTCTTTGATTGTGTGACTTTCATTTCAATTACCTTCTTCTCCTTTTTCTGTTCAGTCATAGCCCTTTGCTGGCTAACTTTCTTCTTCCTTCTTATTTGCCACCCTGGGTTGCTTCTTCAGATCTTCTTTATTCTCAGCTATCTTCTTCTGAGTCACAACCTTCTCTTTCAACTTCTGTGGCACATTTTTATTTTCTTTAGTCAATGTAGCCTCAGATTGCTGCACTTTCTCTATATTCTTCTCTCCTTTTGCAAAACTTGTTTCTCCTATCATTTCAAGCTCCTGCAAGTTCTCTTTGCTACTTTTGAGCTATTGCTGAAGTCTCAGCAACTCTTTCTCCATTTCTTCAATTTTTTAAGCCCTTAAGCCAAGCTCTATTGTGAGGTCTTCACATATTTTGATATGTTCTTCAAATATTCTCTTTAAGTCAATATGTTCAGCCCTTATTTTATCTTTTTGACTCTCTGCTTCCTCAGACTTTGCTTCAACTTGTTTTATGTGAACTTCCAACCTTTTTATGGTTCTGCCCCTTCTGATTATCTCCTTTGAAGCTGCTTCAAACTCAGCTTCAAGATCTGGTTCTTATTCATCAACCCCTTCTTCCTATTCAGAGGTTGAACTACCACCTTGAGCTGATGCCATAAAGGCCTACTCATCTAATGATTCTTCATCTTCCTCCTCATCAACTTCTTTTATCTAACTTACATAACTCTTGAATGAGTCTCTCTTCTTCTTCTGTGGGTTAACAGTCTTCTTACTAGACTTCTTTGATTTGAACGATGGTCTTCTCCATCTCAAATTCTGCTTATCATCACCATCCTCATCTTTATCATTAAGTTTCACTTTACACTAAGAAGCAAAGTGTCTAGTTTGCCCATAATGATAACATCTTAAGAACAACTGTCCTTTTCCCTTCTTCGACTCCTTTTTGAATTTCATTGTGAAGTAAGCCAATACTTCACCTTCACTTTCTTCCTCATCATCATCATTATCCTCACTGGATGATTTTTCCTCTTCTTTTATCTTCTAAGTGTCTCATAGCTTTGAAAGCTGCCTCCTTTGATACCTTCATTGTTGTAGAGCTTTTAGCTGACTTTATCCTCATCTCATATGCAATGAGATTGCACCAGAAATCATGCAGGGACATAGAATTGAGATCTCTACACTCCTCTATGGCTGCTACCTTTAAGGCAAACCTCTCAGGCATAATTCTTAGAATTTTCTTCACAATAGATGAGTCCTTCTTGTTCTTCCCATGACTTCTCAGGTCGTTTATAGCGTCAATAACCCTAGTGAAGAACTCTTAAACTGTCTCATTCTTCTGCACTTTGAGAGATTCATATCTCTCCTTAAATACTTGAAGCTTTCAATGATAAAATGATAACATTTAAGGCCTTCCCATTTATCTCAAACTGCCTTAACTCCTTTGGGTTGGGTTTTTACCTTCTTCCAATGCCACAAAACCCTCCTGTACGCATTTCACCATGTTCATGCCCATGGTTGCAAATACCACTTGCATTCTTGCTCTCCACATATGGTAGTTGGTTCCATTGACGATTGGAACCTTCTTGCTATAAGTAGTGCTAGTGCTGGTACCAGCTTCCATTTCTCAGTATACTGAATAAGTCAAACTTCTAGATCCTTTCAAACTAGTACACCAAGCTATTAAGCTTCAAACTAGTGAACCTATACTTTGATACCAATTGAAGTTCCTGACTTCTCCCTAGGATCTACTAGTTTGGGATACTAAGAGGGGGGTGAATCAATATCACCACAATTCACAATTCACAGGTAAGTGAAAAAATTCAACCTCTTTTTAAAAGTGAACTCTTTCTCAGACTCGACTAAGGTAGATCTATTGCTACCTACTAATCACAATAATCCCCAAAGTCACCTTTCAGACTCCTTGCCTAATAGACAATTCGAGTGTTCTTGTTTAGGCCTTTGTTAGGTTATGGGTTGGCTGATACTTTGGCTGCGTTCACAATTCAATTCAAAACACAGAACGTAAAGCAAATTAAGGACACACGAGATTTATGTGATTCCGTCAACGTGACGTACATCCACGTTGGTAGGGACTCTCCCTTACCGAGACTATCCACTATACTTGAGAATTCCAGTTACAATGGATGTCTTAATCCTCTGCTCCTTTCATTATTGCAATTACTAAGCAAGTACAATACAAAGAGTGTCACTTATTGTGTCTACCCTTCTTCTATCTTGTCTTGCCTCTTTTGAATTGAAAGGCTACTCCACTGCCGCTTAGAAGTTCACTGCTACGCTCTCTAACCTCTCTTGAAGAAATCTAGAAATATGTTGAGTTCTTTTTGATGCTTCACCAAATTCTTCTTTAGGCTATCTCACACAGCTCCTGCTTTCACCATCTCACGGTCTCACCTGTCACCTTGCCTTACGATCTCACTGTTTCACGGCCTGCCTCACTTGTCCATTTCTCTCTCTCTTGTTGTCCAGCCAGATTTCTCTCTTACCGTCCAGCCGTTCACTCTTCTTTGGCCATTCACCTTTGTTTTGTCATCCAGTCATCTCTGATTTTGGTCGTGTTTTATTTTTCTCGCCTTCCCATCGACTCCGAGTTGGCCATTTTTGGGTTTCTGCTGGTTGTCTATTTTTGCCGTTCTGCTCACTTTTTCAGTTGTCTCCCCTTTCTCTCTCTCTCGACAGTTGTTCTTCGTTCAGCTCGGTCGTCTATTTTGGTCATCGAGTTTCTCTCTCTACCTCTTTGCCACGTTGTCTCCTTGCCAATCACTGGTGTGTCGGTGGTGTGCCATTCCTCATGGGTTTCTCTCTCTTGCCATCACATGGTTTGCTCCAATTTTCTCAATTACTGACCTCCTCTTTTCTATTTTGTCGTCTCCTATTCTGTCGTTCTCTTGCTATCGGTATGCTTTGGCCATGTGTTGTGTTTTACTAGTTTCTTTATTTGGCCGTCCACACACTTTTGTGTTTTGCCATGTATTCAATAGTGTTGGCCTTACCCTAATTTTGTCTTCCAAGGTCTTTATATACTCTCCTCCATAAAACCCTAATAGGGCTTGCTTGCAGCGAATTTACTGTCTTGTCCTTCCATGTGGCTTTAACGTTCTTGCCCCTCCATGTGCCTTTTACCTTCTTACCCTTCCATGTGTCTTTATTTTCTTGCATACTTAAACTTAGTTGACAACAATTACAACTCATACAAGGCTGTGGGAACAACAAAATAAAAGTGAAGTGTTTATTATTTTTTGTTTATTCCACAATATGGTCAAGACCCAATTTTCTAAGATCAGATAACATTGGAAAATATATTAACAATGAGTTTCAGAAATACTTTAAGTTATATGGTATGTTCCATAAAACAACTTGTTCTCAAACCCCCTAACAAAATGACATTGTTAAGAGGAAAAACAAGCATATCCTATAAACAACTAAAGTTTTTTAATTTCAACAAATATAGCTAGACGATTTTAGGTTAAATCAATAATTATGGCGGCTATATATTGAACAAGATGTCGTCATGGGTTTTGAACTTTAGAATGCCTATATCAACTCTCACAACATATGGTTCTTGGTTCTTATGCTTCCACAAAAAATCTTTGAGTTTATAGCCTATTTCATCTTCATAAAAATCAATTAACTAAATTAGATCTTAACACAGTTAAGTGGGTTTTTCTAAAGTACAGAGCCCATTAGAAAGGATACAAATGCTTTGATCTAAGCACCAAGTAATGGTATATTCTTATAGATGTTACTTTCATGAAGATAGAAAATTTCTTTGAAAGTTTAGAAACATCCATAAAGGGATCTAATAGTGTGATGGAAGGATGGAAGGTTTGGCCTAGTTTTGATAATTCTTACCTAAAAACAAATTCATTAAAACTATGTGAATAAGACCACATTTCACCATAAGATACTATTTTGACAAGACAAGAAGGTATTGTTGAATTGATTCATTTAAAAGCTTTTAAACAACCTTTTTCTTTCTACTGAAAACTCATCCCTTGAATGCTTGAACGAGCCACTTCTGCTTGCACACTTAAATCTGGTTGACAACAATTACAACCCATACAAGGCTGTGGGAACAACAATCTCCCCCTATATAATTGTTGGCAACACTCACAACAAAAACCATTATGTAATAATCCTTCATAATCTTCTTAGAGTAATAATCCAGAAGCAAATGGATTACAACTCCCCCTAAATATACACTTCCCTTTCCTTAACAGCTCCCCCTGCATTGTTGCTTCTCTCCCCCTTTGCCAACCAATTACAAATTGGAAAAACCTGCAAAGTAGAGATGGAGGATTCACTTGAACTTTAGGCTTGAAGAGGCATTTGCACAAATAGACTCATTTTGTGCTTTTCAAATAGTTCTATGGACAGAGGTTTAGTTAGAATATCAGAGATTGGATCTTTAGTACTAACATACTCCAACTGAAATGTGTGCCCTTTTCCACTTGATCCTTGATAAAGTCATACTGGATGTCAATATGCTTGCTCCTTAAATGTTGAACTAGATTCTTACTAAGATCAATTGCACTTTGATTATCACAGAGAACACTCACTGGTAACTTCACTTCAACACCCAAATTGGCCAATTGCCTTTGCATCCATATCACCTAAGTACATGCTGCACAAGCAGCCATGTACTCAGCCTCAGCTGTGCTTAAAGCAACACTGTTTTGCTTTCTACTTAACCATGCAACACACTTTGAACCCAAGTAGAAACTGCAGCCGCTGGTTGATTTTTTTTGTCATCTATACTTCCTACCCAGTCTGCATCAGTGTATGCTTGTAGTTTTACAGAATCCATGACGGGATATCACAAAATCATTTCCAGTGTCCCTTTGAGGTATCTTAGGATTCTTTTCACTACCAACATATGAGATTCCTTAGGATCAGCTTAGAATCTACTAGCGATGCACACAACTTGCACGAGATCAGGCCTTAATGCTATAAGGTATAGAAGGCTCCCTATCATCTTCCTATATTCTGTAGGGCTTATACTTCTTCCTTCCTGATCTTTTGTTAACTTGTAGCCTACTGTCATAGGGGTACTATTAGGTCTGCTATCCTTCATGCCAAACATTTTCAGCATCTCTTTAGCATATTTTGTCTGAGAAATAAAAATACCTTCTTCACACTATTTTATCTGTAATCCAAGAAAGTAAGTCATTTCTCCAATCAATGACATCTCAAATTCCTCACTCATCTTCTGTGAAAAATTCTTGGCATAGCTCAGAGTGATCCCCTCCAAAGGTAATGTCATCTACATATACTATGATTATCAATTGACCTTTCTTTGAGTTGAACACATATATGTTATTATCAATTATTCCTCTTTTGAAGTTCAACCTTCTCAAATACGCATCCAGACTGTTGTACCATGCTCTTAAGGCTTGTTTAAGGCCATACAAGGCTTTCTTTAGCTTGCACATGTGTGTCTCATCCTCACTGATTTGTACTTTATCGAGTTGTTCAATATACACTTCTTCTTTCAGGAGCCTATTTAGAAAGGCTAATTTCACATCCATCTGATAAAATTTATACCTCTTATGTGCTACCAAAGTTAGGAACATTCTAATAGTTTCTAACCTTACCACTAGTGCAAAATTTTCATCAACATTTACTCCTTCTATCTAAGTATAGCCTTTGCAAACCAGCCTAACCTTATTCCTCACCACCTTGCCATCTTCATTGTGTTTATTTCTAAACACCCATTTTGTTCCTATGACATTCTTGTTAGTGGGTCTTGGAACCAACTCCCATGTTTCATTCTTCTCGATTTGATCCAGCTCCTTATTGATAGTTTTGACCCAGGATTTGTCTTGTGTAGCCTCTTCAACAAATTGAGGTTCAATTTGTGAGAGTAAAGCATTAGCTCCCATAATTCTTCTTGTTGTTGTAACTCCTACTGATGGGTCGCCTATGATATGATTTCCTTGATGAGCACTAGTCCATGTTTTCTTTGTCTTTCTCTCTTACATAGTCTTAGTTGCAAGAGAATCTCTTTCTTCATCGTCAAACTCACTCTCCTCTAAGTTTGAACTTACTTCTTTTCCATGTTCCTCATATTGGTCTGATTCTTCATCTATCTTGAAGTCATCTTCTTCACTGTCCTCAGCTTCTCCATTATGCATTGTTTTCCAGTTTTCATTTATTCTCACATCACTACAAGTGACCACTTTTCTTAGTTTATGCAGAAAAACTTTGTAACTTTTTGTCTTTCTGGAGTATCCCACAAAGATGCCTTCATTTGACCTAGCATGGAATTTTCCCAAGTTTTGCTCCTTGTTCTTCACAAAACATAGGCTACCAAAGATTCTAAGATACTTGGTTGTTGTCTTCTTCTTCACACTCCATAGCTCATATGGAGTCTTATCAATATTAGGCCTTAGTAAAACTCTATTCAGTAGGTGCATGGCTATAAATGTTGCTTATATCCAAAATCTTGTGTGAAACTTGGATTTTAGCAGTAGAGTTCTTGCCATTTCAACCACAGCTCTATTTTTCCTCTCTACCACCCTATTCTGTTGAGGTATTCTTGTTGCTACCATCTAATGGTGAATTTCATTCTTTTCAAGATAATCTTCAAAAGCTCCATTTGTGAATTCAGTGCCTTGATCTAACCTTAATACTTTGATCTTCTTTCCACTCTCATTTTCAGCCAACCTTTTGTATCTCTTAAAGCATTTCAAAACTTCTAACTTGTGTTTAAGGTGCATGATGCAGGTCCTTCTGGAATAATCATCAACAAACAAGATGAAGTACCTCTCACCATTCAACCCTTTTGTTCTCATTGACCCACACAAATCAGTATGTACAATGTCAAGCACTGCTTCAAAACTAAACTCTTTGGTCTTATACTGCTTTCTGACATGTTTTCCTTTAGAGCATGCTAAGCAGAAATACTCCCTCTCTCTCTTGAGGTCTGGAATGTCTCTGATTGCATGAGTTGTGGTCAGCTTCCTCATGTTCTTCTGTGTTAAGTGTCCCAGCCTCCTAATACTATAGTTGATTTTCTTTTTCTTTTTGTAAGTAATCAGTTGTTTGTCTTGTCCTTATCAATCACATATAAATTTCCAGCTGTTCTCTTCTCGACCGCAATAGTATTGCCTTCTTTACTCTTTACTTGGCAACCTATTATTATGAATATCACTTTATGGTCTTCGTTGCATAGCTAGCTGATAGATGCTAGATTATATTTGAGTCCTTCAACGTGCAGAACATCTTTCAACTTTCCTTTTTCAATATTTACTGACCCTTAACCACTAATGTTGAGTGAATCATCATTGCCAAACATGACTCTACCTTCTCTTAACTTGTTCAGCTTTGATAATTTACTCTTATCTCCTGTCATGTGTGAAGTGCATCCACTATCAAGGATCTACTACTTATCCTTATAGTCAGCCTTTAGTGCAATTTCAGCTATATTAGCCACCTCTTTTTAACTTTATATTCCTTCTTTTGAACTGGCTTAAAGAGAGCTTTCTCCTTTTTCTCAGCTTTGACTATACCAATTGCTTTCATAGTGCCATCGAGTGCCTTCTCTTGCTCAAGGAGAAGTATCATGCATCTTTTGGCATTATAGCCATCTTGCCCGCACCTTTCACACTGTTCCAAGTCTGCTAATACAACAAACTTATTCTTTGAAACGACTGGTTTGGGCTTCCACCAACAATCCTTGTCAATGTGTCCTTGCTTTTTACAGTATATGTAAGAACTCATGACAGGTGTTCTCTTCTGAATTTTGTATTGTTTCCTCCTTCTGTATGCAACATCGGATCTTCTCAAGTTGCAGATGTATACTAGCCTTCTCTACTAGCATTTACTTGCCTTATGACCCTAAACTCCATATTAAAAACAATGACCTTGAAACTGCCTCTTTTTGGCTCTAATCACAGCTTGTTTTCTTTTGTTCATTACTTGTTGTGTAGGCAAGGTTGCTAGCTTCTTTACTTGTGTGGCTTTCATTTCAATCACCTTCTTCTATTTAACTGTAGCCCTTTACTAGCTGACTTTCTTTTCTTCATTTTTGTTTGCAACCCTAAGTTGCTTCTTCAAATCTTCTTTATTTTCAATTATCTTCTCCTAAGTCACAACCTTCTCTTTCAACTTCTGTGGCAAAGCCTCATTATCTTTAGGCAATGTAGCCTCAGATTGTTGCACTTTCTCTTCATTCTTCTTTTCTCTTGCAAAGCTCGTTTCTTTTATCATTTTAAGATTCTGTAAATTCTCTTCACTCCTTTTGAGTTATTACTGAAGTCTTAGAAACTTTATCTCCATTTCTTCAATTTTTAAAGTCCTTCAGCGAAGCTCCATTGTAAAATTTTCACATATTTTGATCTGTTCTTCAAATCTTCTCTTCAAGTCAATATGTTCAGCCTTTATTTCATCTTTTGACTTTCTACTTCCTCAAACTTTGCTTCTACTTGTTTTATATGAGCCCCCAACCTTTTTATGGTTCTACCCCTTCTGATTATCTCCTTTGAAGCTGCTTCTAATTTAGCTTTAAGATCTGGTTCTTCTTCATCAACCTCCTTTTCCTGTTTCGAGGTTGAACTATCACATCGAGCTGATACCATAAAGGTATGTTCATTTGATGAGTCTACATCTTCCTCCTCATTGGCTTCTTTTTTCTAGCTCACATAACTCTTGAATGAGCTCTCTTCTTCTTCTTCTGTGGGTTAGCAGTTTTTTCTTGCTAGACTTCCTTGACTTTGATAATGGTCTTCTCCATTTTAAATTCTGCTCATCATCACCATCCTCATCTTCATCATCAAGTTTCACTTTGTACTGAAAAGCAAAGTGTCCAGTCTGCCCACAACGATAACATCTCAAGGACAATTGTCTTTTTCCTTACTTAGACCCCCTTTTGAATTTCCTTGTGAAGTAAGCCAACACTTTACCTTCACTTTCTTCCTCATCACCATCATCATCCTCACTGGATGATTCTTCCTCTTCTCTTATCTTCAAGTGTCTTATAGCTTTGAAAGCTGCATCCTTTGATAGCTTCAATGTTGAGGAGCTTTTAGTTAACTTTAATCTCATCATCTCATATGTAATGAGATTGCACTGGAGATCATGCTATGACATAAAATTAAGATCTTTACTCTCCTTTATGGTTGCCACCTTCGAGGCAAACCTCTTAGGCAGAATTCTCAGAATTTTCTTCATAATAGATGAGTCCTTCTTGTTCTTCCCATGACTTCTAAGGTCATTTACAACATCAATAACCCTGGTGAAGAACTCTTGGACTGTCTCATTCTTCTACATTCTGAGGGATTCATATCTTTCCTTGAAAACTTGAAGCTTGGCCTCCTTCATTCTGTCATCACCTTCATAGACCTTCTACAATCTGTCCCATATCTCCTTAGCAGACTTGCAATCCATAACTTTAGCATATTTAGCTTTTGACAATGCTGAAATAATGACATTTGAGGCCTTCCCATTAATCTCAAACTGCCTTAATTCCTCTGGGGTTGGATCTTTACCTTTTTTAGAAGCTCAAAACCCTTATGTACAGATTTCACCACATTCATGCCTATGGTTGCAAATACCACCTGCATTCTCTGCATTCTCTCTCTCCACATATGGTAGTTGGTTCCATTGAAGATTGGAACCTTCTTACTGTAAGTAGTGCTAGTGTTGATACCAATATCTATTTCTCAGTATGCTAAACAAGTTAAAACTTCTAAATCCTTCAAACTAGTACACTAAGCTATTAAGCTTCAAACTGGTGAACCAATGCTCTGATACCAATTGAAGTTCCCTACTTTACCCTAAGATCTACTAGTCTGTAATACTGAGAGAAGGGATTAATCAGTATTACACCCCTTCTTTTTAATTGATAGGTGAACAACTTCAAACTCTTCTCAGAAATGAACTCTTTCTCAGATTCAACTAAGGTAGATCTATTGTTACCTACTAGTCACAATAGTCCCCAAAGAGTGTCACTTACTGTGTCACTCTTCTTGCAAATACAAAGCAAGCACAATACAAAGAGTGTCACTTACTGTGTCTACTCGTCTTCTAACTTGTCTTGCTCTGTTTGATTTGAATAAGCTGCTTCACTGCCACTTGGAAGATCACCAAAACTCTCTTTAACCTCTCTTAAAGAAATCTAGAAATTCGTTAAGTTCTCTCAAATGCTATAGCAAATTTCTTCTCTAGGTTTTCTCACCCAACTCCTGGTCTGACCATCTCATGGCCTACACTCATGCTTCAAGTCTGTCGTTTCACGTCTTACAGCCTGCCTCATGCTATTGGTTTGGTGTTTCACGTCTCATGGATGCCTCACGCTTCTGGTTTGCCGTTTCATGTCTCTCGGCCTGCACCACGCTCTTGGTCTACCGTTTCACATCTCTTGGCCTACACCACGCTTCTAGTTTTGCTGGTTCACATCTCTCAGCCTGCCTCACGTTTCTGGTCTACTGGTTCACATTTCTCGGCTTGCCTCATGTTTTTTGGTCTGCTGGTTCATGTTTTCTCGGCCTCCCTCACAGATACCCAGTCTGCTGTCTTCTCTTCTGGGTGGTCTCTCACGAATACCAAGTCTACTGTCTTCTCTTACAGGGTGGTACGTTTCTGATTTCTTCTCTTGCAGGTGGTGCGTTTCTGGTTTGCTCTCCTGGTAATGTATTTCTCATTTGTTTTTCTCTTGCTCTATCGGTTTATATACTGCCTTCTACGCAAACCCTAGTAGGGTTTACTGAAACTGCGACGAATTTCCTTTTTTGCCCCTCCATGTGGCTTCATATTACTGTTCAATACAAAATTCAGCATTATCCTCCTTAATTTATTTTTCTTACTCTTTTCTTTCTACTAAAAACTCATCCCTTGAATGCTTGAACGAGCCACTTTTGCTTGTACACTTAAATCTGGTTGACAACAATTACAACCTATACAAGGTTGTAAGAACAACGAGTATAACAAAAAAAATTAAAATATAATAAATAAGAAAAATATAAAATATTTAAAAAATCTTTTTTATTTTTAACACTCTTATTATTTAACGTTTACACTTAATTCACGAAAAATCCTTTTTCTACACACAGTAATACAAATATTTATGGGTCAATTTTTACTTGGTTATGTCTCATTCTTTCACTTGAGATTTGATCAAAAAGGTGCGTGTCATTGTCAAAAATAATTTGCTTAAGTGGCAGGGTAAGCAATTAATGCAAGATAAAGACACAAGACATGAAATGGATAATAGAGTGAGTGAAGGTTTCTTTTAACCTTGCGAGCTTAATTTGTTTAGTTTATAAGTTTAAAATTGTCTATTTTTTATCGAATTGTGCCTCAAGTTTTTCATAAATAACTTGTTTAACTTTATAGTTATTAACATACATAATTAAAATTACAAAAATTATTATTATAAAGAAAATTAAATTGATAAAAATATTTAATAAAACTAGCTAATTTTTAAAAAGAAATGCTTAATTCTAGTGTATAATTATAAATATAAAAAGATATTTTAGTGTATAAAGTGTTTACATGGTAGAATTTAAGAAATAATTAAATATACACATTCTTATCTTTATTATTACAAAAGACTATTTTTTAACTTAAAAAGAATCTTACCAAACAAATAATAATTGTATACTTAATAATCTTGTAAAAAAAGTTTTAAACAATCTTTAAATGAACTATTTGCAAACATAAATAAGTTAGAGTTTTATTACTCAAACTTGACTTGTTTAGTAAATGAGTTTTAATTTTAAATTTTAATTGATATCATATTGAGTTAAATCATCTAATTTTTTGTGAATGTATTCATTTACTTAAATTTTTTAAGTACAAAAAGGTATTTCAAATGTTTTGTTTTGGTTATTCTTATAATGGTTTATTTGATAATTATTTATTTAAAAAAAATAAAATTTTTTAAATAAAATTAAAAACATATATAGGGTAGCTTTCTAATTATGGTCTAAACGGAGAAATTTATGTAATCTTAGCCATGATACTTTTTTCGGTCCAAGAATGGGAAAAATTACTTTTGAAAAACCAAGGAAACACTTTTTAAATAAGTAACTAAAATGTTTTTTAAAAAGTAAAGTTAATTTTAGGAAAAATAAAAAAATATAACCAAAAATATAAAATATTAAAGAATTCTACTCTTTTATTTTTTTTATTCTTTCAATTTAATTCGTATACTTAATTCATGAAAAATCTTTTTCAACAATACCTTTCCTTCT
>JBAPLH010000243.1:0-43091 GCA_037897445.1 Ceriops zippeliana
TAGGGACACGGTCAGCGGCAGGTGTGAGGGATGTCCCTGCGAAGCCCTTGCGCCTAATGGTGGAGATGCCGTTAGGTACATGGTTGAAGGTGCACGCACTGAAGCACCAGTGGGATTTGGTACCTGAAATTTCACATATGCCACATTTTCTCTGCACCATCTTAGTATGATCAATTTCAAAGTATTTTTAGAAAGTTTGTTTTTGCTAGCGAGCCACTACCACACATCTTATACAAAACTTAGTGACAGAGAATTTATTTTACTATATGCAAAAAGCTATTTCTCACGCCAAGAAAAGCCCGAGGATCTCCATTATCCCTTTTCCAACATTTACTCTATGGAAAAGAAAAGATTATAGGAATGTTATGTCATTGAAGGAAGGATTAATTATTTCCACCCCAAAGTAGGTACATCTTAATTGCATCAATATATTCATGGAACATGTTCACGGATGACCCCACCACCCTTCAATTTTTTCACAATATGTGAAACATTCTAGCTAATGAGAAAAAAAAAATATATAAAATTCATTGGCATGACAAGCTGCTATGCCAAGAATTAATCCTACTTAAAAATTTTTCTTTTTGTGTTTAAAGAATTATGCATGATAAAAAGTTATACAACTGAGTTTTATAAAATGTGAGTCATACCTGGTTGCATTGAGGAGCTCCACAGGCAAAGGTTTTTGAAGGTGGTAGACAGAGCAGGGGCAAAAAGGGTGCTAGAAGGACAAGCAACACAGCCACTGCATGGTACCCAAGCAACATCATGGCCAGTGTCCATGGCCATGAGCAAGGCCCTGACGATATAAGTTGGGCTTTGAATAATCTGCCTGCCAAGCAATTGGCAACACAGACTTTCGGGCAACTAAGCTTGACAAATATTGAAGCCTGGCTTGGTCCCTTTGTTGAATTTGGATCACAGTTTCCTCCCATGACACTAGCTTTGATGGCCTGAATGGGGAGTAGGGGTTGTGAATGTGGAAGACTTGGAGGGTTGAGCCATGTTCTTGAGTGTCACAAGTTGGGTTGAGCCCTTGGGCTAAGGAAAACAGCCAGAAAGAAAGAATGCTAGGGGGAGAAGGTGGCGAATAGCCATGGTTTTGAAAGACGAGAGTTTCATGGGATTGGTCATTGACTATTGTTAGAGTGACTGAGTGTTAATTTATATAATAATTGGTGGGGAATATTAGATCTGTGGGGTGGCTTGGAGAGTATATGTGTTAAGTGGTTTATTTGCTAACCGACTCTACTCGATTTGGCTTTGTGGGATGGACCTCTGTTGCCATACTGCCGTCAATTCTTTCAAAATGGCATCGTTTTTCATTTTTCAAGGATTTCCTTTTTCACAATATCTAGGTACAGATTTGGAATGGTTTAGACATACATCACGGGCTAGTGTAATTTAATCTGAATATGAATTTGAACACTGTACAATTAAGAATGTAAAATCAATTCCCCTGACAAATGTTATAAATGTAATTTCTTCTCTAAGCTAAACACGACATGGGGGCTGACATGCAATTGTGTATATTGTTTGTCGATTGTTTGTGGCATCTTCCATTTTTTATATTATTCTATTTATAATATTAGTTTTACCAGTCAATTTTGCAGATAATATAGTTGTCTACAAATGATTCTTTATTGGGCTTGGTAGTGTGGGAATGATACTTATCCATTAGATTGTGAATTACCAAACAAATGATGTTTTGTACTTTTATAACCCTTCGTATGTGTAATTGATGTTTTTAGAGATCTCATTGACCATCATATGTATATCTTCTTCGCACATCATCACTATGCAACATTTACATATTAGGCACTGCTAGGTCATGCATTAGGGGGCTAAAATCCCTTCATTTTGGAAGTCTCCTCCTTCCTTTTTTTTTTTTTTTTTTTTCTTCTTCACATATATAAAAAGAGTGACTTATGGCTTCCATTTTGTTAGTGGCCTATCGCCCAACTTTTATCATTGCCCGTTTCTTACAAATTTCATTTTCTTTCCCTCAATCTGCCACATCATTTATTATCTAACTAAATGAACCATTACCCATATTTAAAAAATCCAAGATCTTATTTTTTCCATCTGCCTTTTCCTCATATTCTTCTCTATCAAATTCGAACTAGGACCCTCCTGCCTATTCCCTCGGGTCTCTCACCCTATTTCCTTGCTTAGAGGGCTTGGGAGCAAACATTGAATTTGGGTCAGATTAGTTCTAATACCACTTGTTACGAAACTATTATCTTTTTCTTAAACAAAAAAGCTTGTTGGGGATACAACATTCATGTTTATAAGATTCAAAATACCTCTTTTCTATCTAATGTGAAATTTTGTCATGTATAGGTCTTCTCATTCTAGGATATCTAAGAAATTTCAAGAAGCATTCATTAATTATTCCTTGCAAGCTTGCTATCTCAAGCCCTTCTAAGGAATATCCTATGTATGAAAAGAAAAAGGAAAAAAGGGCCTTTCCAAGGAATACTTTGTCTATTCTTTTGTATTCGTGTATCCCAACCCAAAAATATTTTAGTAACTAGCTTAATATATATAAGTGATGTGAATTAATGAGTTTTCGTATTAAGATTAACTACCATTGGTTTGATTTAAATATGATTGCATGCGTTAATTATAAATATATCAAGTCCTCTGATAAAGACTTTTAACATAATCTTTTTATTCATAACATTATTCTTTTATTAATTATAGGCATAAAAGAGAGTTCTTAAGCATAATCTTTATAATTAAGAACTTGAAATGTCAAACTAGAATTTCTTTCTGTTGTTTCCACAGCCTTGTATGGGTTGTAATTGTTGTCAACCAAATTTAAGTATGCAAGTAGAAGTGACTCATTCAAGCATTCAAGGGATGAGTTTTCAGTAGAAAGAAGAGGGCAAGAAAGGAAATTCGCATGGAGGGGCAAGAAAGAAAATTTGTCGTACTCCAGTAAACCCTACTAGGGTTTGCATGGAACAGTAGTATGAAGCCATATGGAGTGGCAAGAAAGGAATTTCACTGCAACTTTAGTAAACCCTACTAGGGTTTGTGTATAAGGGAGTATATAAACCAGTAGAGCAAAAGAAGGCAGCACCTACCCACACACCACTGGAAGAGCAAAACGGCAAATACGTTGGAGAGAACCGAGAGACCCTAAACGGCAAAACCCAACCTTGGAAGAGAGAAAACAAGTGAACATGGCCAAATAGATGTGGATGGCAAAGAGGTGAACGGCCAAATAGGTGTGGACAACAAAGAGGGTACACGACCAAAACAACCTACTACACAGAAAAAGGGTGTGAATAGCAAAACCCTATTTGGCCAACCAAGTGAGCATGGCAAAACACACCACCGACTGAAAGAGAGAAAACCCTATATGGCCAAATAAGAGTGGACGGCAAAACAAGGGTACACGACCAAAGCACACCAACGGCAAGAGAGACCTTGGTGAGACAAAACCCTACAACAAGAGAGAAACCATCAGTTAGATGACAAGGAGACAACACGACAAAGAGACCTTGGACAGCAAGGGAGACCTTGGTCGACTGAAGGAAAACTGTGTGACCAATGGTAAGAGAGAGGACACCATCGGTTGGAAGGAAATCATGTGACTTACGGTAAGAGAAGAGACTGCACACCATTGGTGAGAGGAGAAGGCACCCACCACCATAAGAGAGAGAAAGCCAATGTGAAAACCAGACCCTTGGGAGAGCCAACGTGAACGTGAGAACCAGACCATCGGGAGAGCCAACATGAAAAACAAAACTAAGAGAGCCAACGTTGGAGAGAAACGTAAGAGCAGAAATCCGTGCAACCACAGAGAAGAAAACCAGAAACGTGTGTGAGGTGTGAGACCAGCAAAGCGGATCCAAATCAAAAACCAGAAGCTGGAGGCAAGCCGAGAGACGTGAACTAGAAAAACCAGAAGCTAGAGGTAGGCCTAGAAATATGAACCAGCAAAACCAAAAGCGTGGTGCATGCCAAAAGACGTGAAATGGTAGACCAAAAGCATGAGGCAGTTCGTGAGGTGTGAAATGGCAGACTAGTAGCATGAAGTAGGCCGTGAGACATTAAATGGCAGACCTGAAGCATGAGTGCAGGTTGTGAGACGGTGAGATGGTGAAAGCAGGAGTTGTGTGAAACAACCTAGAGAAGGAATTCGGTGAAGCATTGGAAAGAACTCAACGTATTTCTAGATTTCTTCAAGATAAGTTAGAGAGTGTTGTGGTGGACTTTTAAGACAGTGAAGCAGCCTATTCAATTCAACAGAGGCAAGACAAGCTAGAAGAAGGGTAGACATAGTAAGTGACACTCTTTGTTTTGTACTTGCTTTGTATTTGTAATAATGAAAGGAATAGAGGATTAAGACATCCATTGTAACTACATTGTGAACATTGGGAGTATCATACTAGTATTCTCAAGTATAGTGGATTGTCTTGGTAAAGGAAGAGTCCCTACCATCGTGGGGCGTACATCACATTGACGAAACCACATAAATCTCTTGTGTCCTTACTTTGATTTACATTTTGTGTTTTGAATTGAGTTGTGAACGCAGCTAAAGTATCATCGAAGCCATAACCTAAAGAAGACCTAATCAAATTTGTAATTGGTTGGCAAAAGGGGGAGAGACGCAACAATGTAGGGGGAGCTGTTAAGGAAGGGGGAGTGCATATTTAGGGGGAATTGTAATCCATTTGCTTTTGAATTATTACTCTAAGAAGATTATGAAGGACTGCTGCATAATGACTTTCGTTGTGAGTATTGCTAACAATTACAAAGGGGGAGATTGTTGTTCCCATAGCCTTGTATGGGTCGTAATTGTTGTCAACCACATTTAACTATATAAGCAAAAGTGGCTCATTCAAGCATTCAAGGGATGAGTTTTCAATATTTAGGGGGAGATGTAATCCATCTACTTCTAGATTATTACTCTAAGAAGATTATAAAGGACTGTTGCATAATGGCTTTTGTTGTGAGTGTTGCCAACAATTACAAAGGGGGAGATTGTTGTTTCCACAGCCTTATATGAGTTGTAATTGTTGTCAACCAGATTTAAGTATGCAAGCAGAAGTGGCTCATTCAAGCATTCAAGGAAAGAGTTTTCAGTAGAAAGAAAAGGGCAAGAAAGGAAATTCGCATGGAGGGGCAAGAAAGGAAATTTTCTGTAACTCTAGTAAACCCTACTAGGGTTTGTATGGAACAGTAATATGAAGCCACATGAAAAGGAAATTCACCGCAACTCCAGTAAACCTTACTAGGGTTTGCATAAAAGGGAGCATATAAACCGGTAGAGCAAGAGAAGGCAACACCTACCTACACACCACCGGAAGAGCAAAATAGCAAATACGTTGGAGAGAACTGGGAAACCCTAAATGGCAAAACCCAACCTTGGAAGAGAGAAAACAAGTGAACACAGCCAAATAGGTGTGGACGGTAAAGAGGGTACATGGCTAAACAACCTACACGGAAAAAGGGTGCAAAACCTTATTTGACCAACCAAGTGAGCATAGCAAAACACACCACCGACTGAAAGAGAGAAAACCCTCTACGGCCAAACAAGAGTGGACGATAAAACAAGGGTACACGGCCAAAGCACACCAATGACAAGAGAGACGTTGGTGGGACAAAACCCTATAACAAGAGAGAAACCACCGGCGGGATGGCAAGGAGACAACACGGCCAAAAGACCTTGGACGGTTGAAGGAAAACCGTATGACCAACGGCAAGAGAGAGGACACCATCGGCTGGAAGGAAATTGTGTGACTCACGGTAAGAGAAGAGACTGTGCACCATTGGTGATAGGAGAAGGCACCCACCATTGTAAGAGAGAGAAAGCCAATGTGAAAACCAGACCACCGAGAGAGCCAACGTGAGAACCAGACCACTAGGAGAGCCAACGTGAAAAATAGAACTAGGAGAGCCAACGTTGGAGAGAAACGTAAGAGCAGAAATCCATGCAACCACAAAGAGAAGAAAACCAGAAATATGTGTGAGGCGTGAGACTAGCAAAGCGGATGCAAATTAAAAACCAGAAGCTAGAGGCAAGCCAAGAGACATGAACCAGAAAAACTAGAAGCTGGAGGTAGGCCGAGATACGTGAACTAGAAAAACCAGAAGTTGGAGGCAGGCCAAGAAACATGAACCAGCAAAACCAGAAGTGTGGTGTAGGCCAAGAGACGCGAAATGGTAGACCAGAAGCGTGAGGCAGTTTATGAGGTGTGAAATGACAGACCAGTAGGGTGAGGTAGGCCGTTAGACATTAAAAATGGCAGACCTGAAGCGTGAGTGCAAGTCGTGAGATAGTGAGACGGTAAATGCAAGAGTTGTGTGAAACAATCTAGAGAAGGAATTCGGTGAAACATTGGAAAGAACTTAATGTATTTCCATATTTCTTCAAGAGAGGATAGAGAGTGTTGTGGTGGACTTTTTAAGCGGCAGTAAAGCAGCCTATTCAATTCAACAGAGGCAAGAGAAGTTAGAAGAAGGGTAGACACAGTAAGTGACACTCTTTGTATTGTACTTGCTTTGTATTTGCAATAGTAAAAGGAATAGAGGATTAAGACATCCATTGTAACTGCATTGTGAACATTGGGAGTACCACATTGGTATTCTCAAGTATAGTGGATTGTCACGGTAGAGAAAGAGTTCCCACCACCGTGGACG
This sequence comes from Ceriops zippeliana, assembly GCA_037897445.1. Classification (NCBI taxonomy): domain Eukaryota; kingdom Viridiplantae; phylum Streptophyta; class Magnoliopsida; order Malpighiales; family Rhizophoraceae; genus Ceriops; species Ceriops zippeliana. The sequence goes on from JBAPLH010000243.1 coordinate 6,658, forward strand.
TACATCACATTGACGGAACCACGTAAATCTCTTGTGTTCTTACTTTGATTTACATTCCATGTTTTGAATTGAGTTGTGAATGCAGCTAAAGTATCATCGAACCCATAACCTAAAGAAGACCTAATCAAGAACATCCGATCTGTCTAATAAGCAAGGTGTCTGAAAGGTAACTTTGGGGACTATTGTGATTAGTAGGTAACAATAGATCTACCTTAGTCGAATTTGAGAAAAAGTTCGATTTTAAGAAGAGGTTGAAGTTGTTCAAATACCTGCGTATTGACGGGAGCGAAAGTATTAAAGAAGTAGAATACTTTAACTTAAGTTATCAGAATTTTAAAGGGTGTGATACTAATTCACCCCCCTTTCAGTATCACAGACTAGTAGATCTTAGAGTGAAGTCGAAAACTTCACTTTCTTTTCTTTTATTCATAAATACCAATTTAAAAATTGTAATTTTATGTTTGCTGAGATAAAGCAGGGGATTTTTCACATAAATATGCAGCCCAAATTTATAGATACACCACACAAAAAAGAAGCATAGACCAAATTTAGACAGCTTATAAGCAACAAAGGTGATTAGATGCTAAGATCTTCATGATAGTCATTACATATATATATATATATATTCTTTTAGAATAATAGATTATCACTCCATATGTGGTTTGCTTTGAAAGTGGAATAGTAGAAAAACAGCTTGTAATTAATTTAATTATATAATTACATCGGATCCCTTGTTGGGGTTTGGTGAAATGAAATTAAATAAACAAACTGAATGACCATAACAGCACTCCCACTAGGCCTTTGGAATCTCACCGACTTTCCCTTATTTTGTTATAAGATTTTGTCTTTCCAATTAAGCTTCTTGTGATAGGCATGTCATTTTTAAATCTGAAGTGTTGGGCCAACAAGCTGGATGAGATGTCCCCAAAAGGCTAGCTTTAGCTTCAAATTCTGCATTTTGTAGATTACGACACAACGAGTCTCTCGATGGACAAAAGAATTTGACAATTTTTCTTGTGATTGAATTGGAATTGGAGCCAAACTGTATTATATTATATAATCTTTGGAACTTTGTGTCGGTGTTTGTATACATGTTGTTGTAGTCAATCTAGTTCTCAAATTTCTATTTGACTTTTGTTTTGGTATTAAAAGCTATTATTTCAACATCAATCCAACGAAATATGAGCTTATCAAAAATTATAAATTAAGAGGAATTGTACATGTCATTTATAGTTAATAAAAGTTATCTTATTTTGTAATTGTATTTATGCAACTTAACATTTTAAAATATAAAAATCTAACGAAGCATGAATCACTTTAGACTTAATCCAATGGCCATGGAAACTAGGCCTGAGGTTTGTGCCTGTCCTACCAAAACCCTCCTAATTAAAAATCTACTGAAAATATTATCTAAAACCTGTCCAATGTAATTGTATAACAAATAAATGCAAAACCAATCAAAGTATTGAATTTAAAATCAAAATGAGAGTGAAATAATACTTTAGACTGATAAAAAACGCATATTACTTAAAAATTTCAAGGTTTTAGGACAAATTCAAGATTATGAAGCCCTTATTCTTCAATTGCAAGCTCAAATTTCACAGTTTAATCAAATATTGTTTAAAATAGAATATCATGAAGGTTCAACGCTTTCATTGTGCTCTTTCTAAAGGGATGTTTATGACTTTTTTTTTTTTGTTCAATTTCATTTTAGGTCATATATAATTGTATATGTTGATAGAGATTATACAATTACTTGACATTATTAATGAGTCAGCTTATATATGTATTTAAGCTAACTTTGTGGCCACATATAATAGACATACTTTTTTTTCCTTTTTTTTTTTTGGGTAAAAGCAAAAAGTAAGTCTTGAGCATATCGATTATTTTCTTTATTCAATGTTATTTATAAAGAAAATTTATTACCTGAATATTAGATTTATTTTAGTCAAAATGGATGTCAATTCAAGAACTCATTCTCGAGTTAATACAAGGAAAAATATTCCAAAGCACCAATTATACTATCATCTCATATGGTAAATAGAAAACTGACTTTACTCTTCTAATTCTACAAAAACTTACTTATATTGTGATTTAAGATTATATGCACCAAGTTATGTTTCATGACCAGTGACTATGAAATTGAATAATATCCATGAGCAACGTGAAGGGTGCACCCATCATTTATCAAGTGGCTTCACCCAAAAAAAAAAAAAAAAACAACAAAGAGGGATAATATTTTGGTGATAGTAGAAGACTAGAAGTTTAAAATAAAATACATTTTCTTTTTTGTATATAACAATAAACTTTTCTTGGATTCGACAAAACTCACATTTCATTAACTAGTAGGATAACACCACATGTGCATATTACAAAATTACTTGATTTAAAGAAAATATATAAAATATTGTCTATTATGCCAAACAAAGAGATGATAATAATATAAACTAATAGTCTTTAGATTCTTTTTTTTTTCCTACCAAACAATGCTTAGATTTAGTTAGTAGACTTAATCATAATAAAAATTAATATTGGCTACAAATTTCATAACTTTGCTCAAAATTCATTTGATTTTTTTATGGGGAATATTATAAATTAATTTAAATCAATTAGTAAGAGATGATAAATTAAGCCTAGTTTGTTTAGGAATTTATTCCTAGTTAAATTCAAATCTTCCATTTGATTCATATTTTTGTTAGTTAATTTAATTCTGATATAATTGTAAATGAGTCATAATTTTCACACCATTTTTCTTTCAACTGTATTTTGATTTGCAAATCTAACTAAAAGATAAGCTTTGATACAAAATTAAGAAAAATATATTTAGTATAACCCCATAAATAATTTAATAGAAGGCATATAGTATTAATTGAGTCTTCTAATTTATATTATGACATTTTTTCAAAACACATGTTAATAGTTAAAAATCTTTTTTTTTTTATAGGTTAGGCTAGTGACTCTATTAGTTATTGATCTTTATATAATTGTTTTCCATCAAGATAAGTAATTCTAATTTTTTTTGGGTAAAAACAAAATATATTTAGTGTAAATCAAAGTATATCTAACTAAAAATTAAGCTCTGATGCAAAATTAAGAAAAATATATTTAGTGCAACCTCATAAATAATTTAGTAGAAGGCATATAGTATTGACTGAGTCTTCTAATTTATAATATGACATTTTTTAGAAACACATGTTAATAGTTAAAAAGCTTTTTATTCTTTTATATAGGTTAGGCTAGTGACTTTGTTAGTTATTGATCTTTATATAATTTTTTTATTAAGATAAGTAGTTGTAATTGGTTTAAACAAAAATTAGTTAATTTTAAAAGATATGAATAAGTGAGCAGTTATTTCTTTATTTATGAGCTTTAAAAATTAAATAATTAATATTTATTTTTAATCATATGAGTTACTTTAGAGACAATTTTAGCATTCATCCACCAAGCTTACATGATTCCAAATTAGTGATATACTTATTTATGATCATGACCTAAACAACTTATAATAGTTAGTTTAAAACTATAGTTTGTTTATAAATGGATTATAATAATTATGCAATACTCTTGAAAAAAGTTTCTTTTATGTATCATAATGTTAGTAAATTTCTAATCAATCAAGCACTTTATTGGAGCAAGACTTTATTGAATGGCAAAACTTTAAACCTTAATCCATTCAAGTATCAAATAAACTTTATGTATATATACAAAATAAGTTCTTATTTGCAATGGACGAAACCTCTCCAAATGCCAAAAAATAAAAAAAATATAGTTTGAAATGAAATTTAAATAGAACTAACAAGCTTATATATTTAATATGATCCCTATATGAATTAGCTAGCAATTTTTTAATTATAGGATCAACAATTATAAGTTGAGTATTGATATATTTAATTACATCTGCATGCTCTTTCACGTAATCTCTGTCAACAAAAAACTTTAATAGTATATAAATAGAATACACAATATATAATTTTGTGATAAAATTCTTTAACTATAGAGCTTATGTTGTAGTCTTATGACATGTATTGAATTATACTTTTATAGTGAAAGGAGTAATAATTGTTTGTTTGATATTTCTTCAGGATAAATTACCCTTAACAAACATAAGTATCAAGTTGTCTTCTATACAATTAGCTAAATCAACATTTAAATATCTAACTACCTTTAGGTAATTAGTGTTTTTGTATGTGAGCTTATAGTTTTTGGAGCTTTGTAGATACCTTATAACATTTTTGGCAACTTTTTAATGTTTATACCATGGAATACTTTGATATCTCTCAAACATTATTATTACAAATGTACTGCTAGGTTTAGTGTAAACTTAAGCATAGAGAAGTCTACCATTTACTGATATATATGATATGCTCTTTATCTATTCTCATTCTAAATCATCCTAAGGACATTGTTTAAGAAGAACTTTGTCCTTTTTAACTATAGGTGCCATAGTGAATAATTTTTCATCTTGAATCTTTCTAAAATCTCTTCAATGTAGGCCTTCTAAAATAGTTCTAACATCTATTAAAATTCATCTTTGTGAATTTTTATATTAATGATATAAGAAGTTCCACTCATATTCTTCATTTTAAAATTATGAAAGAGAAATTTTTAGTCTTATATAGTAACTCCGGATTATTATATGCAAATAAAATATCTACATTCAAGACTAAAATAATATAATTGCTCTAATGAGCCTTAAGTTATATATAGTAATCCATAATATTCTTTGTAAACCTCTATGAAATTATAATATTGTGAAATTTTATATATCACTATTGGAAAGATTGCTTGAACTATATATGAATTTTTTAAATTTGCACACTAGGTGACTTCTTTATTACTAATGAAACTTTACTCATGTATACCTTTGGAACTATCAAGGTTTGTTCCTAAATGTTTCTTCATTAGGATGCTAGTCAATACCTTATTAAATTTCACAAATTATTTTGAAATAATTTTCATGAAATCCCTAGCCTTTTCTTTATTAGGATTAGAACCTTGGTTACTTAGAACTTATGTGGGACTTAATAAATATCAAGTGTAAATTATTAGATCGTTCCCACTTATCATAAGCAACTTTTAATTGCAGTACTTAATTTCATGGAAACAAGTGATTTATTTACACATAAGCCCAAAGCCACATCCATACACCTTAAAATCAAAAAGAGTTTCTTTCAATCAACAAAATTATCACCAAATAATATTCAAACATGAGTATAATCATTATAATAAGCAGTATAAACAACTTTGTTAGCTAAAAAACATACATATATTAATTTTATTAAATAATAAACCATCACAAAATATAATTTCAAACCTTATTGTGAATAGAAGTCATAACATATATTGAATATATATATATATATATAATATTATAATAAAACTAATGAACAAAATATTAAAATTGAAAATTTTCATACAGTAGGTATAAAAAATATAATTTAATTGTCTAATTCAAAACTTATTCTAATTAATTCAACAAAATAAATATCTCTTTATAAGGCAAAGTAATTTATTTTAAAAAATTAATTATAACTTTATATGTTATTTATAATCCAATGATTATATTTTTATGTGATCTTTTGTACATCATTATTGTTACAATAATTTAAAATGATGTGACTACATTTAAATTATTATAATATTTCTTATAATAACATTCATTCGAGCAAAACATGATAAACACATCTTAAATTCCGAAATTAATTCTATCGATTAAAAAGTACAAAACAATAAGACAAGCAGACAATTATATCATCAACCATATGCAATTCCATTTTTTGAACTCATCTTTATGACACTTACATAAATATAGCCATTGCCTAGGTGGGATCATGTATAGATAATATGGTCCTCAGCCATGTTCAATTCCAAGTTTGGCAAAATCATGTTTTCCACCCTATTATAATTAATATCACCAATTGATTGTAAATACCATTAATTATATCACATATAATTCTATCCCCATGGATGATTAATTATATAACATGTAAATAACATATTAACATGATATAGAGATATATATTATCATAATTTCTCATGACATCAATATATATGATCTTAGAAACACATACAAGAATGTCACTATTTTCTTAATCATCAAGTAACCGATTTTCAAACACGTACACATGTTTGAAGGTTTGGTTAAAAAATAACCTTTATTTGAAGAACATCTAATCCTAATTTTCTATACCTAACAATGTGACAAATAACAACCTTTTAAAGGTTAGGTATGTGAAAAAGGAACCTTCGAAGCATGTCATGAAAGTCTTGGTGATTAGCATAAGATTTTGAATCATGGCATATTAAAAATACACAAAAGACTTGGATTTCTTTAAGGGTTGTTCATCAAAATGAGTTGTAATCAATGCAACTAAAGTATAGGTTTGGATACCAAATAAAAGAATATATTTAGCACAAACTTGAAAAAGAATTGAGCATCAAGCACATTTAATCAATTGATCGATAATTATTTATGATACTAACTATGTTTTTTAACTTATAGCCTGATACTTTTTAAAAGGGTAAGTTAATGGTTCATAAATTTCTATTTTATAAACTAACAACTACTGAATTTTCTTCTATGTCGATCTAAAACATTCAAAATATTATTCTTGGAATGCTTTTGGATAGAATGTCTTCTGGTTGTCAAGAAAAGAAATTTTGTTTCACTGTCATTTGGACTAATCCTTATTGGTTTTAACAAAGTACTTAAGGATTCTTATTGACACACATATAATTATATCTTGAATTGAAAATTTTCATTACAACTAACAATTAACTATCTAAGAAAGAGAGAGAAAGCAAAGTAGGGAGCAATAGTGCTACAGAATTTGAATTTCTAAATCCATACTATCAATAGTGTTGACTCTTTTATAACAATATTAGCATAGGGCAATTTTGGCTCTCGATTTGATCCTTTATGATCTACCAGTGGCAAATCATTGTGTCATATTATTTTAGAGAAGTAGTAAGCTATTTCATTTGATTGTAGCAACCAAGTGCAATATGGTAACCGTTGGTCTTCCAACATTAGTCCTTTGGCCTTTGGACCTTATAGTGGTGTAGTGACATTTAAATCATCGTTTCCAATTTTATCACTAATGAGTAATGAGTTCAAAGGGATAAGAGACTATTGATTTATCCTTTGACTTTAGAGACATGCTACTTCAAGGACTTGTTGCCATATCCTTTGACAAAAATTGTTTTAGGCTACTAATGAATTTGATGGCAAGAGGTGTGTTGCTTTTTATTATTAAGTTACTGACAAGTCCTAATCATTTGGAATTATAGAAAATCTTGCAATGATAGGGGAGAATTAGGGACATTGTCTTACTAAAAGGTAGGGAGGGCTAGAAAATGTTTTGGCTTCGTGAAATTTGATGATTAATGGGACGCGATGGAGGTAATGAGGAGATTGAATGGAGAGTGGTATAAGGATCACAAACTAGACATTTAGGTCGCATGATTTCCATATCCAGGAACCAATAGGGGAGACACGTGGCTTTAATGGGGATGACTTGATCCCAGAAGGACCCACAAGGGGACCGAGGTATGAGGGTCGTGGAGAGAATATATAAGGAAGTGGCACTAAGGAGGAGGGATAACATGGGCCTGTTGGTAGTGGTTTCAAGGGTAAAAGAGGGATACAATTGAAGCTACATTACTAACTTTGCTAACTTATAGAAAAAAGATAGAGGATATGGAGTGGCTATTCCAAATCATGGTGGGTGTGGCATGGAGCTATAGACCGATTGGTTAGTTAAGGGAGCAACTGCAAAAAAGAGCATACCATCCAGCTAGAGTAGTAACGATCGGTGGAGTAAAGGTCCTACTAACATTTGAATCTAGGAAATCAATGCTTAAGATTAAAAGGGAGGCTGGCTTTGTAAGTTTTTTTGAAGACTAATCTATGGTTGATGATAGAAGTGGTGGCTGATCTGCAACTATTAGCATTGATTGAGGGGATTTCCCTATAGGCCTAGTCAGACAGATTTCTAGCAAGGCTAGAAGGAAGGTGGGATAGGGATCTTGGTATGGATATGGGCTTAAACTAGAAAAGGAGGCTAGACATTTATAGCATTTTAGTGGCAGTGAGGGTAAAGGTGGTGATTCTAGCATTAGAGGTGGTAGAGGTCGATGGAAAAAGGTATGCTTTAAGTCTAAAATAAAAGCCATTTTGAGATAGAAGGGCAGTGGGGGAATGGGCTGAACTGGAAAATAACCCTACAATAGTGGCAAATGGAAACAAATCAGTAGAGATGAAGAGAGAGGTTATTGGTAAAGCAAGGAGGTGACTATAAATTCCTAATTGGTAGTCAAAGACCTTAAGCCAATGGTGTATGGAGATCAGAGAAGGAAGTTAGGTAAGAGTGAGACTGAATTAGAGTGGGATGAAGTTAGGCCAAGAAGCAATCTACAGGCCTAAACTAAAGAATAGGCTTGTGTTGTGGGCAAAGAGAAGGATTAGACCTTAGGGGACAGAAAATGAACTGAAGAGCCCACTTTCTATGGGATGAGTGAGGCTGAGATGCTAGGTTATAAGATAAGTCGAATTGAGGTCGGCCTATTGAGTTTTAGGGGCTTGACAAGTTGTTGGGTTAGGCCTAAAGCCACCGAGTTAGCTTAGATAGACTCGGTAGGTAGTCGGGCAAACCTAGCAATGCTGGAAATGAAGCAACATATAGGGGGATTAACAACTAGTTAGCTAAAGATGGCACTAGTGTGATTAGCACTAGAGGGTAGTCAATGTGGAGTTGGCATCATTCGCTAGTGCCCTCTTTGACAACATAGAGGATGTGTGTAAGTGGGAAGGGAGAAGGGAGTGAGTTTACGGAGGATGTAAGGGAGAGGAAGGGAAGGGAAAGAAAGGAAGGTGAGGGCAGTGATGGTGCTATGATGAGATCAAAGGTCCTTCTAGCATTATTGGGTAAGGGTGAGGCAAACTTTGAACTTATTGAAGGCATCCTAGTGAGGCAAAATAGGTCGGGGTCTAGGCTACTAATGCAACTTTGAATGAAAGTAAACATAGGGATCCTTGTTCTAAGGAGATAGATAGGGAGGTTTATTCACTTTTTGACATTGTCTAAGAGAAGTAAAGGTAAGCCTGTTAAAGCTAGATGGCTAGGAGCCAAAGGCAAGCATGTTAGTGTAGTTTGTCAGCAACCTTGGAAATCTCCATAAGGCACTTTGTCCCTAGTAAGGAAGATTCTGTCAAAGGATGGACAATTATTGAATGAGTATATATAAGCATGTAATGAGCTTATTCGATGAGAAGTTATAAGAGTATTAGAAATTAGGAAAGCTATAGGGTTAACATTGAAGGGAGGAGATGAGTTAGTGATTTAGCAGCTTAAGTAGGTAGGAAAGATAGAGGGAGATTGGGAGTAATGGGTAGCATTTTGGTTAGCTCTAGACTTAATTTTGCAATTATGATAATTTGTACTATTAATATGAGAGGTTTAAGGAAGTCTACAAAGCGTAAAATGGTACATAAATGGGTCTACCATATTAACCCAAAGATTCTATTTGTTAAAGAAACCAAACTATGGAATACTACTAATGTTGTTTTGAAATAGATATAGGGGGTCAAGGGATATGAGTGTTAAATGTAGATTTTATAAGGGCAATTGGGAGCTCAACCATTTATTGGAAGGAGTCAATCTTTTAGGTACAAAATAAATTATTGGCTAGTTGATTTATGGTGGTGGTAGGTTGATTGGTGCTAGTAGGCAAAACTATGGTAATTGTCAATGTTTGTACACTAAATAGCCATGCCAAATAGTAGGATTTTTTAAAGGAATTAAAGGGGTTGAGGAATATATTTATGAGATGTGGTGTATAGGTGGTGACTTTGATATTGTACTAGTAGAGGACTAGAGAGTAAGGTTTACTGATGACAAGTTGGCGACTTAGGATTTTAATGACTTTGTGTACGATATGAAACTTATAAACCTACCTATATAAGGTTACAAGTACAAGTATACTTGGAGGAACTCGTGAGAGGTTCCTTCCTTGAGTTAGGTAGATGGATTCTTAGTAGGAGCTAAATGGTTATAAGTCATGTCTAACTTGAAACAATGGCAAGTACATTATGTTTTCTCTAATTACTTTAGAGTTTGTTTGGGGACTAAAGATCAAGATTAGCGACCCATATCTTTCTGATATTTCAATCATTAGATAGATGATAAGAAGTTACAAAGGGAGAAAAAAGCTGTGTGGTCACAGATGGATGTCCTAGGCCACCTAGGTTTTTCTTTTGGTGGTAGAATATGAGTTATGAAAAACTATCTAAAAGTGAAAAACTATCTAAAATCCTAATGTAAGAAGCAAATATTAGATCACCAAAAAAAAGGTAATGGAAGTAAAAATAAGAATTGAGCAGCTGACTATGAAACAAGAAATGCAACAACTATTTGAAATAGAGAGGGTAGACTTACTAAAGGCCTAAGCAAACTATTGGACTACAATAAGAAAAAAGAAGCAATAGTGGCATTAGAAATCTCGACTACGATGGTTAAAAGAAGAAGAGAAAAATTCAAAGTTCTTCCATATTCAAGCATTAAACAAGAGAAGAAAGAGCATGATTGAATTCTATTGAGATGGATGATGCAACATTCTCTAAACCTAAAAAGGTGAAGGAAATTGTATTAATCAAGGTTAAGAATTTGTTAAGAGTGTCCATTAAGTCATGTCTAGCAATGAATGAAATTTTTTTTTTCCATAAGGTAGATAAGATAGATAATCAAATCTTGGAGAGCCCATTCACAACTAAAGAAGTGTGGGAAGTTATTAAAGACTATAACAACAATAAGAGGTGGTAAAGCAGGATGTGATGATGTTCATCAACAACTTTTATATAAATGGTAAGTTATAAAAAACACTTACTTCCACTTTCATAATGCTGATCCTGAAGGTTGATAGAGTAGTAGAACTTGGTTTGTTTCACCTAATCTCACTAGTTGGTTGTATTTATAAGATACTTGTTAAAGTCCTATTTCAACAACTCAACTTAATAATCCAAAAGGTTATGGGGGGAGTCTTAGGTAGCTTGAATGAAGGGACAAAACATATTTGATAGTATCTTGGTGGCAAATGAAATAGTTGAGGCTATGTAAAATTAGAGGGAGTTATTATCAAAATTGATTTTGAAAAGGCTTATGATTCAGTTGAGTGGACATTCCTAGTTGATGTAATGAGATGCATAGGTTTGGAAGCTAGTGGAGAAGATTGATGTGAGAGTTTGTATCTACACCTAAATTGTTTGTACTTGTTAATAGCAATCCAACACAACAATTCAAGATGGTTAGAGGCTTAAGACAAAGGGATCCTCTATCATCTTTCCTATTAAACTTAGTAGTTGAGGGTCTTAACTCAATCTTTAGAAAGGATATAGAGATTAAACTCATTAGAGGCATTAAGCTAGGACACAATGTTATGTTGACACACTTGTAGTTTATTGATGATATCATTATTTTTAATAATGCAAATGAGAGGTTTGTAAGGAATTGAAAAGGATTCTTCAATGCTTCAAATGTTGTGTGGGGCTAAAGATCAACCTATCTAAAATAGTTATGTATGGAGTAAAGGTATGTAACACAAAGATGTAAAGAAGGGCTAAGTATTGGAAGTGCAAAGTGAACCTACAAGCTAAAGTTACCATTGAAACATTTGGGTCTTTTGCTAGGAGTGAACCTACAAGCTAAAGCCTTATAAGACCTATTAATTAGGAAAAGGGAAAAAAAGTAAAGATTCGTGTTGAGAGTTAGGCATCTAATGTTGTTGAATCCTATTTAAAATCATTGCTAATATACTCTTTGTCATTGTTTTGAATACCGAGGAGTGGATTAGGAAGATCTAAAGATCCTTTTTTCTGGGGGTAGAAGATAATAAAAAAAATGGATGCATTAGGTTGCATAAGGTTTGATACATTGATAGAAACGCAAAGGTGGACTTGATGTTAGCAACCTAAGAGACACTAATATAGTCCTTTTATCTAAGTGGTTGTGAAAGATTGAGAGTATAGACAATACATAATGGGTCAAAGCACTTAAAGTAAGATATGGAGAATGTCAAGTATGGCCATGGAAGTGGTCGGCAAGGTACTTGCAAATGTCCTCAATATGAAAAGGCATTTGTTTATTATGGAAAAAAAGAGAATAGGAACATGGAAGTGGCTAAATCTAACTATAGTTATTTGGTAAGGTTGACAAAAAGGTGGATTTTTTGGCATAAGTGATGGCTAGGCAATACACCATTAGCAAAGAAATTTTTGAGACTTTTCACATTATTTATTGTTAAAGAGGGCTTGATCAATAGTTTTGGTAAGTGGGAGAAAAATCAATGGGTATAGAAATTTAAGTGGTGTTAAAGTTTTTTCAATTAGAAGGTTGATCTACATGTTGAGCTCATGAAATTTCTTTTATCCTATTAGCCAAAAGAGGGAAGATGATAGGTTTATTTTGCAAAGGGAGTAAGATGGGCAGTTTTTTGTGAAATCCTTTTGTGATCTTCAAAACGATCTTTGCGTACCATATGAGGAAGGGGTAGTGAGAATATGGTAGGGTTTGGCTCCACCAAAAGTGGAAATTTTTAGGGGTATTGATACTAGATCAGCTTTTAGTCAAAGAAAGAAGATTATAGTGGGTCAAAAGCTTTGACAATAATTGTAGTTGCTCACTTGGCTTTTTGGAGTGTGAATCAACTGCTTACCTATTTCTCCATTGTCATTTGGGGTGGGTAGTTTGGTATAGGTGTTTGATATAGTGGGGAATCTTATGGGTAGCCCCAAGCTCAATCAAAGTTGCATGGGAATTGTAGCTTAGATTGGATTAAGGTTGCAAATTAAGAAAAGATATAGTTGATGGGGTTCTTTTTAATTATGTGGTCTATTTGGTTAGGAAGAAATGAACATTTATTTGTGAGTAAGCAATTTTTTATTGATGAAATCTATGACTTGATCTGCATTAAGATGTGGTGGTAGTCAAAAGAAAATGACTAAATAAGAAAGAAAAAGTACAATTATAAGACTTAGTTTGGTTATCCCTACTAAAGGGTACATACAAATTTAACATTAATGCTATAATGACAAATACGAGTAGAGTGGCAGGCATTGGGAGAGTGTTGTGAGGTGTTGAAGAAAAGGTGACATGTATGTTTCCAAAGATGATTGAGGCTACTAGCATTAATAAGGCAAAATTTACATAATTAGTTTAAACCAAAACTAGCAAATTTTAAAAGATATGATAAGTGAGTAGTTATTTCTTTATTTATGACCTAAAAAAAAAAATTAAATAATAAATATTTATCTTTAATCATATGAGCCACGTTAGAGACAATTTTAACATTCACTCGCCAAGCTTACATGATTCCAAATTAATGATATATTTATTTATGATCATGACTTAGACTACCTATAATAATTAGTCTAAAACTATAGTTTGTTTATAAATGGATTATAACAATTATGCAATACTTTAGGAAAAACTTTCTTTTATGTATCATAATGTTAGTAAATTTCTAATCAAGCACTTTATTAGGGCAAGACTTTATTGTATGACAAAACTTTAAACCTTAATCTATTCAAGTATTAAACAAACTTAATATATGTACACAAAATAAGTTATTATTTGTAAATGACTAAAACTCTCCAAAATGCCAAAATATCAAAAAAAAAAATATAGTTTGAAATGAAACTTGAATTGAGCTAACAAGCTTATATACTCAATATGATCTTTATATAAATTAGCCAACAATCCTTTAGTTATAGGATCAGTAATTATAAGTTGAGTATTGAAATGCTTAATTACAATTACATGCTTTTTAACATAATTTCTGTCAACAAAAAACTTTAGTGATATAGAAATAAAATCCATAATTTATAATTTTGTGATAAAATTCTTTAACTATAGAGCATTTGACACAATCTTATGGCATGTATTGAATTATGCTTTTATAATGGAAGAAGCAATAATTATTTGATTGATATTTCTTTAGGATAAATTACCCATAACAAACATAAAAATGTATCAAGTTATTTATACAACCATCCAAATCAACATCTAAATATCTAACTACCTTTAAGTAATTATTGTATTTGTAGTTTTTGAAGTTTTGTAGATACCTCATATCATTTTTAGTAGCTTTTTAATATTCTTACTTTGGATTACTTTGATATCTCTATAACATTCTTATTATAAATGTAAAGTTATGTTTAGTGCAAATTTAAGTATACATAATGTTACCAATTATTGATGTATATGATATGCTTTTCATCTATTTTCACTCTAAATCATTATTAGGATATTTTTTAAGAAAGAATTTGTCTTTTTTAACTATAAGTGCTATAGTGAAAGAATAATTTTTTATCTTAAACCTCTCTAAAATCTTTTTAATGTAGGCCTTCTAAGAAAGTTCTAATGTCTGTTAGAATCTATCTTTGTGAATTTTTATGCTATTGACATTAGAAATTTCAGCCATATTTTTCATTTTAAAGTTTTGAAAGAGAAATTTTTTAGTCTTATGTAATAACTCCAAATTATTGTATGTAAATAAAATATCATCTACATTTAAAACCAAACTAATATAATTGCTCTCGCGAGCCTTAAGTTATATACCATGATTTGTAATATTCTTTGTAAATCTATATAAAATTATAATATTTTGAAATTTTATATATCATTATTGGAAAGATTGGTTGAACTATATATGGATTTCTTAAATTTGTATACTAGGTGACTTCTTTATATCAATGAAACTTTACTCATGTATACCTTTAAAACTATCAAGGTTTGTTCTTAAAAGTTTTTTCATTAGGGTCTTATTCAATTCTTTATTAAATTTCACAAATTGTTTTGTAATAATTTTCATGAAATTCCTAACCTTATATTTATTAGGATTAGAACCTTTGTTACTTAAAACTAATGTGAGACTTAATAAATATCAACTCTAAACAATTATATCGCTCTCACTTATCATAAACAACTTAGGACTTGATTCCATGGAAACAAATAGTTTATTTATATAGAAGCCCAAATCCACATTTATGCACTTTAAAATCAAAAAGATCTTTTCTTTTAGTTTATAAATTGTCACTAAACAATATTCAAATATGAGTAGAATTATTATAATAAGTATTAGAATTAACTTTATTAACTAAAAAACATGCATATATTAATATCATTAATTAATAAATCATCATAAAATATAATTTTGAACCTTATTGTGATTAAAAGTTGTAACATATCTTGAATTTATATATATATATTATAATATGATTAATGAACAAAATATTAAAATAGAAAATTTCATATAATGGGTATAAAAATCTAATTTAATTGTCTAATTTCAAACTTATTCTAATTAATTCAACAAAATAAATACTTTTTATAAGGTAAAGTAATTTGTTTTAAAAAATTAATGGAAACTTTTATATGTTATTTATTGTCCAGTGATTATATTTTTGTGATTCTTTGCCAATCATTATTATTAAAATAATTTAAAATATTATGACTACTCTTAAATTATTATAATATTCCTTATAATAACATTTATAAAAACAATACATGATAAACACATATTAAATTCCAAACAGGAAAATTATATCATCAACCATATACAATTCTATTTTTTTGAACTCATCTTTATAACACTTACACAAATGTATCCATTACTTAGGTGGGATCACGTATTGATAACTTGGTCCTTAGCCATGTTTAGTTCCAAGTTTGGCAAAATCATGTTTTCCACTCTTTTATGATTAGTATCACCAATCAATTGTAAATACCATTAATTATATCACATGTAATTATATCCCATGGATGATTAATTATATAACATGTAAATAACATATTAACATGATACAAAGATATATATTATCATAATTCCTCATGACTTCAATATAAATGATCCTAGAAAAACCTACAAGAATGCCACTATTTTCTTAATCATCGAGTATCCGATTTTCAAACATGTACAGAGGTTTGAAGGTTTGATAAAAAAATAACCTTCACTTGAAGAACATTTAATCCTAACTTTCTATAGCAAATAATGTGAAAAAAACAACAGTCTTTTAAATGTTGGGTACTTGAACTTCTGAACTTCTCTTAAGGGTTGTTGTTCATCAAAACAAGTTGTAATCAATACAACTAAAGTATAAGTTTGGATACCAGATAAAAGAATATATTTAGCACAAACTTGCAAAACAAATTGGAAAAAAAAACACATTTAATCATATTGATCTGCAATTATTTATGATACTACCTAAATTTTTTAACTTATAGCTTGATACTCTTTAAAAGTGTAAGTTAATGGTAAATAGACATCTATTTTATAGACTAAACAGTTATTGATCTTTATTTAACTTTCTCCCAACAAAGTAAATTGTTGTAATTAATTTGAATTCAAATTAAGTAACTTTGAGTGATATTGATAGATGAGTAATTACTTTTTTATTTATTACTTTGAAAAATTAAATGACTAGTATTTATTTTTAATCATATAAGTTACTTTAAGGGTAATTTTAACACTAAATTTTACATAACACTCAACATGCAAGGATTATATGATTTACAAGGAATTTACCTAATGTGTCACAATTCTGTCACACCAAAAATGGCATTGACAACAAATGTGGGAACTCTTTAATCCGTTATTAAATTCCAATGCCTTCCACTTAATTTCAAATATGAAAGACAGAGAAGTGAAATGAGGGGAAATGTGATAAAAAACAGATCCAGTTTACAGGCTTTTGTGTTATGAGTACGAGGATTTTGTTTCTTTCTCTCATTCACAATGGAACTCCTGCTTTTGTATGATGTATGATTTTATATGGCTCTGACAACAATCAGGCGTTGTTTTTGCCTTTCTTTGTTATCAATCTTTTTTATGATTTATGATTTTATAACGTAGTCAGCTTAGTAGAATTTTTCACATCATATTTTCTTTTGATCCATCTCGGAAGTTGTCGGGCTAGTAAACTTTAAAATTTTGAAAATTGAATAACTAATTATATGGGAATATTTGCCCTTCATCAATGTGATCACAGGGACAATTTTCCAAAAATTCCTTTTTAAAAGCCTTCCTAATTCCTACGGCAAAAGCTATGGCTAAAAGTAAATAAAAGATATTCCTTTAATTTGTGTTTTTTCCTTTTGTTTTCTATTGCCTGTTGTTAGCTTTGCATAGTTGGAGTAGCAAACTCACAAATATACTATGAGTTCAAGCCACCATTGTCAGCACATAATTACATGTTGTTTGAAGCAAGGTCAAGGCAAAATAAGATAATTTCATATCAAAAGGAAGCGTGTTCTTTCTCTTAGGAATGCCATGAAATTCATTTTTTTATTTTTTATTTTTTATTTTGTTCACGAACTCGTAAGTTGTGAGTTGCCACCAACGACAAATTTTAGAATTTATTTTGTCTCATAATGCAGATTTCTAAGATGCAATTACAATCTCAAACACATACACGCTTATGCTTTTCTAGTCCATTGTCGAGCCATCCTTGTGGGAGTTAATTTGCTAGTAGATTGCAAAATGATTCTTAATGGCTACAACAAAATAACAACCTCACCACTCACCACCACTCTTGTTATATCATTGTTGAACAAGCTTTGCTTTGCATGCAGGGAAAGAGGAGGAATGGAAGTTTGCTCTTATCTTCATACTCTTTTGTAAATGGCATCGTTTATCTCAATCTCCTCCAACTCCTTTAACCAACCTGGATGGGGAAAAAGAAAAAAGAATATCTATTATACAACATGTTATTATTGAATAAATATCTTAGTTTATTAGACTTATATTAAGTTAGATCTCTTTTATCTAATTATTTAATTATTTTTTTAATTAAATTTAAATTATTATTCAGAATTCCAATCCTATTGAGTTTTAGTCCTTCGATTCTATAAATAGACTTTAAATTAGTTTATTAGTAAGGAGAGACTAGTTATGATATTTGATAATTAGTGTCGACATTGAGTTTTTCAATGAGATGTCTTGCATATTATTATTTTTTAGGTTCTAATTCTTGTGTTCCTATTTTTAATTTTTATCGATTCTTTAATAAGGTATCCTATATTAGCCCTCCTCTTTTTCGTCTCCTATGATACTATTGGTGTGTTATACTCTAAAAGTCAGAGATGGCAAAAGTTAAGTTGGTTTAACTTAAATAACTTGACTTAATTCACCTAAAACTTGACTTGACATAACTTGTTTTGATTGAAAAAGTTAATGACCCATTACTTGTCATGATCTAGTTTAATTATGGCTCATGGCCCTACTAAATGAGGAGTTGGGTTTAAGATAGCAGAGGGGTAATTATAACTGTTATAACGGTTATGGTTTCCATTGTAATTCTGAATGAATTAGTAATCAATAGAGTTTTTGTAGCAAGTATAAAGGAGACAGTCATGTTTATTGTATGCAATTAGTTATAGAATATCAATACAAATCTTTCTTCAAATTCTCTCTCTCTCCCTCTTTAGCGCCCTACACCTTTATTTTGCTATATTCTTTACTTTTTTTATATTTTCCTTAGGTCACAATTGATATCAAAGTATCAATTTAATGAGTTAATCCACTCTATTCTAGCCACAAAGAAGTAGACAACGTTGGCTACGAACACCTAGTCTAGGACTATCGAGAAATAAGTAAGGAAACACAATTAACAATTGTAAGGGGTGTTGGACAAGCTAAATGCTTTAAAGTCGCTACCTCTTAAAATGGATAGTTTTATATGAAGAGTTAAGAAACCCTTAAGTAGATGTAGTATAGCTTACCCATAGAAACACATGTCATTAAAGCAAATTATTGGTCTGTATGGGAATCAAATACATTTGCTTTCAGTTGCATGCTTGACTTTCAAGTCTTATTGAAGTTATTGCCTTGACAGTTACTTAAAGCTAAAGAAAGGGATTGCAGACATTTTGTTTTTTGGACTCATATTCATGTACTTTACTGTCAAACTTGTCTTATGTTTAAATTTTAAATTTTTGAAAATTGGCTGCTGGTTAAGTCATTAAGTTGTAATTCCAAGGAATAGATTTGAATTAATGGCTGATATAAGTTATTTAACTTACCAAGTACATGTATGTATATTAAAAAAAATATAATGATGTTTTACATTTAAATCTTCATATATAATGAAGATTGTAAGCTAATGAAAGGTTGTTAGTCCTTAATTTCTTCTGCCTTGTCCATTGTTATAAGGTTTAGGTCCTTCCTTTCTTTTGCAACCTTTACTATTGTGAACTTATGAATCTCAATTCCAATCTTGTTCCATTTCCTTCCCTTCTATCAACACTTGGTATCAAAACAAGTGGCAAAACAACCGAGAGAGATCCCTTTAAAAAAAAATAAAAAAAATTAGCAATGGCATCCTCAAACTTTACACCTTCACCACCTTTAAAGTTCAATAGAGACAATTATACATATTGGCCTGCCATGATGATGGCATATCTTAGAGCCTTTGATTTATGGGAGATCATTGAGTTAGGAGCCCAACCTGAACCCCTTCCTCCTAATTTAATCATGGCTCAAATCAAACACTATAGTGAGCAAGTGTTAAGGTAGTACTAAACCTTAACTTGCACTTATTCAGTTACGGTATAAAGCATTTTTAATAGGATCATGGCTTGTAAAATAACCAAAGACACTTGGGAGAGATTGAAGGAGGAGTTTAGTGGCAACTTAAAGACTAGGAACATGCAGTTGTTAAACCTTAAAAAGGAATTTGAGTTATTGAGGATAAAGGAACTTGAAACTATTAAGAAATATAGTGACAGGTTATTAAAGATTATAAATCGAATAATCCTTGGTGAAAATTTCCCTAACAAGTTTGTTGTTCAAAAGTTTTTGGTTAATATCCCTAAACGATTTTAGGCAACGATCTCATCTTTAGAGGATTCTAGAGACCAAATGCTCTCTCCTTAGCTGAATTGATTAATGCATTGCAAGTTTAAAAGTAGAGGAGACTTACAAGACAAGAAGATTTAGATGAAGGGGCCTTTCAAGTCAAACAAAAGCAAAAGAAATAGCCAAAGAAGAAATAAGGGAAAAGGTTTGGAAACAAGGCAAAAGGAAAGAGGTAATATCCACCCTATGAACATTGTAGTAGGACTAACCATTTGTCTAAATTTTGCTGAAAAAGGCCTTATGTTTTATGCAGCTTCTACAAGAAAAAAGGGCATTCAAAGAGGATTTGCAAGAACAAAATAAGTCAACCACAATAAGGTTAGCTTGATAAGACTAAGGCTCAAATGGTTAATGATGACCAATAATCTTAAGAGTAATTGTTTGCTATTAGCAATGGCTTTTCTAATCAAGCTTGGTTGGTGGATACTGGTTGCACAAATGACATGTCCTTAGACTCTAATATCTTCATATCTTTGGATCAATCCTACCCTTCCAAAGTGAAGATAAGAAATGGTTAGTTTCTCTAAGTTAAAAGGAAAGGCATAACAGAGATCAACACATTAGTAAGTACCAAGGTAATTACTGATGTATTATATGTTCCTAGCATAACTCAAAACCTTTAAGCATCAGTCAATTACTTGAGAGAGGATGCTCTACAACTTTCAAGGATAAAAAATGTGTAATTTATAACTATAAAGGTTGTGAACTTGCTATTGTTCTTATGAAAGTATAGGTAGAGTTTTTAATTGAATTGGCCAATAACTAATTATGAGGCCTAGCCTACCTTTGTTAATAAGTTTGTCTTAATGTATAAGAGGCTTGGACATTTCAATTATGAAAACATTTAGACCATGGCTAAGAGGGGCTTTATTGGGATTTACTTGAAATATATGTGCCTAGTGTCATATGTAGTATCTATTAGTTTGGTAAATAAACCAAACTACCCTTTACAGTAAGTAAACCATAAAGATCCAAGAAAAGGCTACAACTAATTCATACTGATTTAAGTGGACCCATGACTACAAATTCCTTGAATGGAAGTAGATATTTCATCATTTTCATTGATGATCTCACTAGATTCTACTGGGTGTATTTCTCAAAACTCAAAACTAAGGTTCCCTCTACTTTTAAAAAGTTCAAGGTTTGGCTTGAAAATCAAACTAACCTTAAACTTTAGCCATTAGATCTAATAATGGCTTTAAGTACACCTTAGAGGTGATAAAGGAGATATAAAAGTTACAGTGGGTGGATTTGGTATGAGACAACAAGGAATAGTTCATAAGACCTCACTTTTTACTTTAGCAAGCAATCCATCCTTGGATGAGTGATTCTTTATCTCTAGCTTTCATAGTGTATTGAGTGATGAGATTTGATCCATTGTAAAAATAATTGAACCTAAGACCCTTTAGGAGTGTATGAGATTGTCATCTTGCAAGAAGTGGTAATAAAAGTGACAATAAGGAAGAAATGATCAACAAAAACCATTACTCACTCGACTTTAGCGGTCCTAATGACGAATAAGTTGACCACAAATGCTCCAAAACAATTAATGATTAAACTAGATTAAAGGTTATGGAAGGAACTTTATTGATCAAGGGATTGCTACTAATGCAAAGAGAAATACATGTATAATCATTAATGTCACAACAGGCAACTTCATTTGATTGAGGGATATGAGGAATGAGATATTGAAGAAGTGGCCATGGAAAAGTAGTAATGATGAAGTCATCAGAAGAAAATTTCAGCAAAATATTGATTAATGCCATCATTAGTAATCTTGGCAACAACACTTTCAAAATATTAGAGTTCATCAATTGAAAGCAATTAGTGATACTTATTGACCCCAATAACACCCACAATTTTCTAAAATTCCAAATGTCAAGAACTTTTAATTGTGAAATTTGAACCACTACTTCAATGGTGGTGACAATTACCAATGAAGATACAATTACTTATCTAAAAAATGATTGTCATTCATGTGGAGGAGGATGTAAGGCCATATTTTCAATGGAGGTTCAAATAATTCTAGTTAGAGCATGAGACATTGTACTTGGGGTGGGCTACATGAAAATGTAAAACCCATTGGTCTTGGACTATAAAGATATGACCTTATCCTTCAAGTGACACGAACAATCCATTATGTTGACTAAACAAACCTAATAGGTTAAGTTTTCAATGGTATCTAAGAAGAAATTTGGAAATCTTATAAGCAAAAAATAGCCTAAGAGCATAGGCCTATTTCTTAGCAACCATTATGACTAGCATAATCCCAAATTTTGAAAAAGCTTTAGGTAATATACTCGAATTAGACATCTTTAAGGAATTGCATTATCTACCATTAATCTAAGAGCATGACCATAAAATTTTGTTAATGACCAGGGCCTCGCCAATTAATATTAGATTGTACAAGCACCTAAATCACCTAAAAATAGAAATCAAAATCGAAAGGTGGGTGTAAGAGATATTTGATTCCTAATTGATTAGAAATTATATCAATCCATTCACTTCGTTGATATTGTTAGTCAAGAAAAAGGACAGATTATGGTATTTTTGGGTTGACTATTGCTACCTAAATAACATAATTATGAAGGACAAATTTTCAATATTGATCATTTATGATTTGTTGAATAAGTTGTAAGGGACATAAGTCTTATAGAAACCAATTGACACATTAGGTACCACCTAATTTATTCATATATTACAAATAGTCTTTTGAGCTCACCAAGGATACAATATGTTCAAGGTATGCTATTCAGTCTTAATAATGCTCTAATAACATTCTAATTGTTGATGAATCATATCTTTGCTTTGTTATTCTGAAAATATATCTTAGTTTTTTGCATGACATTCTTGTTTATAGTATTGATATAATGAGTCAGATTGAACATTTGAGACAAGTTTTGTTTTTACCAAAGCAACACTGGCTATACACAAGAAGACCAAGTGTTTGTCTGAACCAATGCGAATTGAATACTTAGGACACATACTTATAGTGGTAGGTATTTCCACCAACCTTTCAAAGATTGAAACAATATATTTATGGCTAATACCAACTTTTGTTAAGAATTTCAAAGGTTTGTTGGGCTAATTGGTGATTGCCACAAATTCATTAGGCACTATCAGATCATTAACAAACCACCTATAGAATTATGAATGAAAGATAGTTTCAAATGTAGTCAATTAACATAAGAAGTGTTTAAGCAATTCTAAGACACCATATCCTAGGCCCCTGTTTTAACCTCGCCCGATTATGCCTAGTTATTTGTAATTGAGATAGGAGTCATCTTAATGCAAGAGGGGCACCCTGTGACTTAGTTGAGCAAGAAATTTAAAGCCAAGACCAAGGGATTATCCATCTACAAAAAGAATTACTAAGAATAATTATTGTAATCCCTAAATGACATCATTATAAGAAGGAAAATACTTTATTATCAAGAATGACAATGAAACATTAAGCATCTTCTTTATCAATGTCTACATGCCTATGTGTAGTAAGAGAGCATTACAAAATTACTAGGGTTTGATTACATCATACATTATAAGAAAGGCAATGAAAACAAAATTGTAAATGCTTTATCTTGGTGACATAAAGCCAACTATTCAACAATTATAAAAGTTGTTCTCAAATTGTTAGAGGACGTTAAGCAAAGTTATAAAAGAGATAAGTACATGATAGAGGCTATTGCTCATCCCACAGGAATAAGAAGTAATTCCACCAAACTCACCTACAAGAAAGGAATGTTATTAAAGAAGGATAAAATCTATATGGGTAATGTAAAGGAATTATGGGCTCAATCAATAAAGGTGATGCATGACTATGTTGTAGGTGGTCACTATGGAATTTAAGTGATGTATGAAAGGCTTAAACAATATTTTTAATGGCCTAGTATAAAGAAGTTAGTGAAATAATGGGTGTAAGCGTGTGATCTTTGTTAGTGATGCAAAGGGAAAAATGTATTATATTTAGGTCTATTGTGTCCCTTACCAGTAGCAAAACAAGCTTGGTGTCACATTAGCATGAATTTCATAGAAGGGACTACCTAGTTTTAAAGGGAAGGACGTAGTAATGGTGATGATTGATTGATTCAATAAGTCAACATACTTTGTTGACCTAAAAAAACTCATTTATAATGTCTAGTGTAGTTAGGTTGTTCCTTGAACAAATCTTTAAACTCCATAGCTGAAGTTCCCAACTTTACCTTAGGATCTACTAGTCTATGATACTGAGAGGGGGGTAAATTAGTATCACACCCCTTAAAAACACACTCTAATAATTTAAGCCAAAGTATTCTACTTATTAGCTCTCAGATTCGACTAAGGTAGATCTATTGTTACCTACTAATCACAATAGTCTCCAAAGTCACCTTTCAAACACCTTGCCTATTAGATAGATCAGATGTTCTTGATTAGGTCTTCTTTAGGTTATGAGTTCGATGATACTTTAGCTGTGTTCACAACTTAATTCAAAACATAGAATGTAAATCAAAGTAAGGATACAAGAGATTTATGTGGTTCCATCAATGTGACGTACATCCACAGTGGTAAGGACTCTTCCTTTACCAAGACAATCCACTATACTTGAGAATACCAGTGTGGTACTCCCGATGTTCACAATGTAGTTACAATGGATGTCTTAATCCTCTGTTCCTTTCATTATTACAAATACAAAGCAAGTATAATACAAAGAGTGTCACTTACTATGTCTACCTTTATTCTAGCTTATCTTGCCTCTATTGAATTGAATAGGCTGCTTCACTGCTGCTTAGAAGTCCACCACAACACTCTCTAACCTCTCTTGAAGAAATCTAAAAATACATTGAGTTCTTTCCAATGCTTTACAGAATTCCTTCTCTAGGTTGTTTCATACAACTCCTGCTTTCATTGTCTCACGGTTTCACGGCTTGCACTCACGCTTCTGCTCTGCCATCTCACGTCTCACGGCCTAACCCACGCTTCTGATTAGTCATGCCGTTGCATGTTCTGGTCTTACCCCGATGCATGTTTTGGTCTCACGCTGACTCGTTGTTCTTAAGCCTCACGGATACCAGGTCTACTCTCCTCATTTGTTTCATGGTTCCACTGGTCTCTCATTTCTAGTTTTTGCCCTCACCTCACATTTCTGGTTTTCTTCTATTCCAGGGGTGGTGCATTTTTGGTTTTATCGTTGGTGTGTCGTCTTCTCTCCTGGTGGTGTATCGTCTCTTAAGGGTTTCCTTTTTCCGTGTGTTCCTTTACTGTGTTGTCATCTTTTCTCTTGTCGGTGGTTGTACATCTCTCATGGGTTTTCTCTCCCACCGTCCAGCTAGGTTTTCTCTCCCACCGTCCAACTGTGCTTTCTCTCTCACCATCTAGCCGGTTATCCTTTCTTTTGCAGGTGGTGTTCTCTGTTTTCTTTTTGTTTTTCCGTGCTCACTTTATTATACCATGTCCCCCTTTTCTTCCAAGGGTTTGGGTTTATATATTCCCTTTTATAAAAGCCCTAGTAGGCCTTATTGCGGTAGATTTACTTTCTTGCCCCTCCATGTAGCTTTACTTTCTTGCCCCTCCTTGTGGCTTCAAATTACTTGTACACTTAAATCTAGTTGACAATAATTACAACCCATACAAGGTTGTGGGAACAACAATCTCCCCCTTTGTAATTGTTGGCAACACGTATAACAAAAAGCCATCGTGCAACAATTACAACTTCCCTTAAATATACACTCCCCCTTTCTTAATAGCTTTCCCTGCACTATTGCTTCTCTCTCCCTTTGCCAACTAATTACAAATTTGAAAAATTTGAAAAGTAGAGATGGAGGATTCACCTGATTTTTAGGCTTAAGGAGGCGTTTACACAGATAGACTCAATATGTGTTTTTCAACTAGCTTTGTGCACAGAGGTTTAGTTAGAATATCTAAAATTTGATCTTTAGTGCCAACATACTCCAACTGAATTGTACCCTGTTCCACTTAATCTTCGATGAAGTGATACCGGATGTCAATATGCTTGCTCCTTGAATGTTGAACTAGATTCTTGCTGAGATCAATAGCACTTTGATTATCACAAAGTACACTCACTAGTAGCTTTACTTCAACACCCAAGTCTGTTAATTGTCTTTGTATCCATATCACCTGAGTACATACTGCACAAGCAGTTATATACTCAGCCTCAGCTGTGCTCAAAGCAACACTGTTTTGCTTTCTACTTAATCATGCGACACACTTTGAACCCAATACAAGATGTAGCCGCTGGTTGATTTTCTGTCATCTATACTTCCTGCCTAGTCTGCATCAGTGTATGCTCGTAGTTTTACAGAATCCATGGCTGGATACCACAAACCCATTTCCAGTGTCCTTTTGAGGTATCTTAGGATTCTCTTCACTACCAACACATGAGATTCCTTAGGATCAGCTTGGAATTTACTAGCAATGCACATAGCTTGCATAAGATTAGGCCTTAATGCTATAAGGTACAGAAGGCACCCTATCATCTTCCTGTACTTTGTAGGGCTTGTACTCTTTCCCTCATGATCTTTTGTTAACTTGCAGCCCACTGTCATAGGGGTACAGACAGGTCTACTATCCTCCATGCCAAACGTTTTCAGCATCTCTTTGGCATATTTCGTCTAAGAAATAAAAATACCTTCTTCACACTGTTTTATCTGTAATCCAAAAAGTAATTCATTTCTCCAATCAATGAAATCTCAAATTCCTTACTCATCTTCTGTGTAAAATCTTAGCATAGCTCAAAGTGATCCCCTCCAAAGATGATGTCATCTACATATACTATAGTTATCAGCTGGCCTTTCTTTGAGTTAACACATATAGGTTATTATCAACTGTTCATCTTCTGAAGTTCAACCTTTTTAAATACGCATCTAGCCTACTGTATCATGCTCTTAGGACTTGTTTAAGGCCATACAAGGCTTTCTTCAGCTTGTATACGTGTGTCTCATCCTTATTGATTTGTACTCCATTGGGTTGTTCAATATACACTTCCTCTTTCAGGAGCCCATTCAGAAAGGCTGATTTCACATCCATCTGATAAACTTTATACCTTTTATGTGCTGCCAAAGTTAGGAACATTCTAATAGTTTCTAACATTGCCACTGGTGCAAAAGTTTCATCAACATCTACTCCTATTAGAGTGTAGCCTTTACAAACCAGCCCAGCCTTGTTCCTCACCACCTTGCCATCTTCATTGTGTTTATTCCTAAACACCCATTTTAGTCCTATGACATTCTTGTTAATGGGTCTTGGAACTAGCTCCCATGTATCATTCGTCTCGATTTGATCCAACTCCTTAATGATAACTTTGACCCAAGCTTTGTCTTGTGTAGCCTTTTCAGCAGATTTAGGCTCAACTTATGATAGTAAAGCAGTAGCTCCCATAATTCTTCTTCTTGTTGTAACTCTTGTTGATGGCTCACCTATGATCTGATTTCCTTGATGAGAACTGGTCCACATTTTCCTTGTCTTTCTTTCTTGCACAATCTTAGTTGCAAAAGGATCTCTTTCTTCATCTTCAGACTCACTCTTCTCCAAGTCTAAAACTTACTTCTTGTTTCTTTTCTTCAGGTTGGTTTAATTCTTCATCTACATTGAAGTCATCTTCTTCATTGTCCTCAGCTTCTCCATTCTGCATTGTTTTCCAGTTCTCATCTATTCTCACATCACTGGACATGATCACTTTTCCCATCTTATGTAGGAAAACTTTGTAACCTTTTGTCTTTGTTGAGTATCCCACAAAGATGCCTTCATCAGACCTAGCATTGAATTTTCCTAAGTTTTGCTCCTTGTTCTTCACAAAGCATGGGCTGCCAAAGATTTTGGAATACTTGGGTATTGTCTTCTTCCCACTCCATAGCTCATATGGAGTCTTATTAGTATTGGGCCTTAGTAAGACTTTTATTCAGTAGATGTACAGCTATAAATGTTACTTCTGTCCAAAATCTTGTGTGAAGCTTGGATTCCAGTAGTAAATTTCTTGCCATTTCAACCACAACTTTATTTTTCCTTTTTACCATCCTGTTTTGTTGAGGTGTTCTTGCTGCTGCCATTTGGTGACGAATTCCATGCTTTTCAAGGTAATTTTCAAAAGCTTTATTTGTAAATTCAGTGCCTTGATCTGACCTCAATACTTTGATCTTCCTTTAATTCTCATTTTCAGCCCATCTTCTATATCTCTTGAAGCAATTCAGAACTTCTGACTTGTGTTTAAGGTGCATGATACAGGTCCTTTTGGAATAATAATCATCAACAAATAAGATGAAGTACCCCTCACTATTTAACCTTTTGTCCTTATTGATCCACACAAATTAGTATGCATAATGTCAAGCACTACTTTAGAACTAAACTCTTTGGTCTTATACTACTTTTTGGCATGTTTTCCTTTAGAGTATGCTGAGCAAACATACTCTCTCTCTTTTGAGGTTGGGAATGTCTCTAATTGCATAAGTAGTGGTTCGCTTCCTCATGTTCTTTTATGTCAAGTGTCCTAGCCACTTTCTTCTTCTTTGGTTAGTAAATAGCTATTTGTCTTGTCTTCATCAATCACATAAATTTCTAGCTATTCTCTTCTCGGCTGCAATAGTATTGCCTTCTTTACTCTTTACTTGGCAACCTATTTTTGTGAATATCACTTTATGGTCTTCGTTGCATAGCTGGCTAATAGATGCTAGATTATATATGAGTCCTTCAACATGCAGAACATCTTTCAACTTTCCTTTTCCAATATTTATTGACCCCTGACCACTGGTGTTAAGTGAATCATCATTGCCAAACTTGACTCTGCCTTCTCTTGACTTGTTTAGCTTTGATAATTTACTCATATCTCCTGTCATGTGTGAAGTGCATCCACTATCAAGGATCCACTGCTTATCCTTGTAGTAAGCCTTTAATGCAATTTCAACTATATTAGCTACCTCTCTTTTTGCTTTATATTCTTTCCCTTGAACTGGCTTGAAAATAGCTTTCTCCTTTTTCTCAACTTTGACTGCTCCAATTGTTTTTACTATGCCATCGAGTGCCTTCTCTTGCTCAGGGAGAAGTGTCATGCATCTCTTGGCATTATGGTCATCCTATCTACACCTTTCACACTGCTCTAAGTCTGCCAATATAACAAACTTGTTCTTTGAAACCACTGGTTTGGGCTTTCACCAACACTCTTTATCAGTGTGTCCTTGCTTTTTACAGTATGTGCAAGAACTCACGATAGGTGTTCTCCTCTAAATTTTTTATTGTCTCCCCCTGTATGTAGCATCATATCTTCTCAAGTTGGTAACATATACTGGCCTTCTCCACCAACAGTTACTCGCCTTATGACCCCAAACTCCACAATAAAGACATTGACCTTGAAACTACCTCTTCTTGGGTCTAATCACAACTTGTTTTCTTTTGTTCATTACTTGCTGTGCAGGCAACGTAACTGGCTTCTTTGCTTGTGTGACTTTCATTTCAGTCACCTTCTTCTCCTTCTTCTGTTCAGCCGTAGCCCTTTGCTAGCTAACCTTCTTTTCTTCATTTTTGTTTGCCACCCTAGGTTACTTCTTCAAATCCTCATTATTCTCAGCTATCTTCTCTTGAGTCATAACCTTCTCTTTCAACTTCTATAGCACATTCTTATTATCTTTAGGCAATGCAGCCTTAGATTGATGCACTTTCTCTTCATTCTTCTTTTCTCTTGCAGAACTTGTTTCTCTTATCATTTCAAACTTCTACACGTTCTTTTCACTCCTTTTAACTTGTTGTTGAAGTCTCAACAACTCTTTCTCCATTCCTTCAATTTTTGAGGTCCTTGAGCCAAGCTCTATTATAAGGTCTTCACATAT
The DNA here is from genome assembly GCA_037897445.1 of Ceriops zippeliana. Lineage (NCBI taxonomy): Eukaryota > Viridiplantae > Streptophyta > Magnoliopsida > Malpighiales > Rhizophoraceae > Ceriops > Ceriops zippeliana. Next base: position 36,375 of record JBAPLH010000243.1, read on the forward strand.
TTTGATTTATTCTTAAATCTTCTCTTCAAGTTAATATGTTCAGCCCTTATTTCATCCTTTTGACTTCCAACTTCCTCAGACTTTGCTTCAACTTGTTTTATATGAGCCTCTAACATTTTTATGGTTTTGCCCCTTCTGATTATCTCTTTTGAAAATGCTTCCAATTCAACTTCACTTTGCACTGAGAAGCAAAGTGTCCAGTGTGCCCACAACAATAACATCTCAAGGACAACTGTCTTTTTCCCTTTTTAGACCCCTTTTTGAACTTCCTTGTGAAGTATGCCAACACTTCACTTTCATTTTCTTCCTCTCCTCCTCATCATCATCCTTACTGGATGATTCTTCCTCTTCTTTTATCTTTAAGTGTTTCATAACTTTGAAAGCTGCCTCCTTTGATACCTTTAACATTGATGAGCTCTCAATTGACTTTATTCTCATATCATATGCAATGAGATTGCACTGGAGATCATGCAGAGACATAAAATTGAGATCTCTACTCTCCTCTATGGCTACCACCTTTGAGGCAAACCTCTCAAGAAAAATTCTCAGAATTTTCTTCACAATAGATGAGTCCTTCTTGTTCTTCCCATGACTTCTAAGATCATTTACAACATCAATAACCTTGGTGAAGAACTCTTGGATTGTCTCATTTTTCTGCATTTGAGAGATTCATATCTCTCCATGAAAACTTGAAGCTTGGCCTCCTTCATTTTTCCATAACCTTCATAGACTTTCTGCAATCTGTCCCATATCTCCTTAGCAGATTTGCAGTCCATAACTTTAACATACTCAGCATCTGTCAATGCTGAAATAATGATGTTTGAGCTCTTCCTATTTATTTCAAATTGCCTTAATTCCTCTGGGATTAGGTCTTTACCTTCTTCTAGAGCCACAAAACCCTACTGTATGGATTTCACCACGTTCATGCCCATGGTTGCAGATACCACTTGCATTCTTGCTCTCCACATATGGTAGTTGGTTTTAAAGATTAGAACCTTCTTGCTGTAAGTATGCTGAACAAGTTAAAACTCTTGGAACTCTTCAAACTAGTACACCAAGCTATTAAGCTTTATCCTGGTGAACCTGTGCTTTGATACCAATTGAAGTTACCAACTTCACCCTAAGATCTACTAGTCTGTGATACTGAGAGGGGGGGGTGAATCAGTATCACACCCCTTAAAAAAACACACTTTGATAATTTAAGCCAAAGTATTCTACTTATTTAATACTCTAGCTCTCATTAATACGCAGGTATATGAACAACTTCAAACTCTTCTCAAAAGTGAACTCTTTCTCAGATTCGACTAAGGTAGATCTATTATTACCTATTAATCACAATAGTCCCTAAAGTCACCTTTCAGACACCTTGCCTATTAGATAGAATAGATGTTCTTGATTAAGTCTTCTTTAGGTTATAGGTTCGATGATACTTTAGTTGCATTCACAACTCAATTCAAAATATAGAATGTAAATCAAAGTAAGGAGACAAGAGATTTACGTGGTTCTATCAATGTGACTTATGTCCACAGTGGTAGGGACTCTTCCTCTACTGAGACAATCCATTATACTTGAGAATACAAGTGTCGTACTCCCGATGTTCACAATGTAGTTACAATGGATGTTTTAATCCTCTGTTCCTTTCACTGTTGCAAATACAAAGCAAGTACAATACAAAAAGTGTCACTTACTGTGTCTACCCTTCTTCTAACTTGCCTTGCCTTTGTTGAATTGAATAGGATGCTTCACTACCACTTAAAAATCCACCATAACACTCTCTAACCTCTCTTGAAGAAATCTGAAAATACGTTGAGTCCTTTCCAATGCTTTACTGAATTCCTTCTCTAGGTTGTTTCACACAACTCCTGCTTTCACCATCTCATGGTTTCACGCCTTGCACTCACGCTTTTGGTCTGCCATTTCAAGTCTCATGGCCTGCCCCACGCTTCTGATCAGTCATGTCGTTGCACGTTCTGGTCTCACATCGACACACGTTCTGGTCTCAGGTCATCTCGCTGTTCTCAAGCCTCATGGATACTAGGTCTGCTCTCCTCATCTATTTCATGATTCTGTTGGTCTCTCGTTTCTGGTTTTTGCCCTCACCTCACGTTTCTGGTTTTCTTCTCTTCCAGGGGTGGTGCATTTCTAGTTTTTCCGTTGGCGTGTCATCTTCTCTCCTGGTGGTGTATCCTCTCTTACGGGTTTCCTTTTGCTATGTGTTCCTTTATTGTGTTGTCATCTTTTTGCTTGTCAGTGGTTGTATGTCTCTCATGGGTTTTCTCTCTCACCGTCTAGCTAGGTTTTCTCTCTCACCGTCCAACCAGGTTTTCTCTCTCACCATTTAGCCAGTTCTCCTTTCTTTTGCAAGTGGTGTTTCTTTTTTTTTTTTTTGTGTTTTGTCGTGCTCACTTTATTATATTGTGCCCTCTTTTCTTCCAAGGGTTTGGGTTTAGATACTCCCTTCTATGAAAACCCTAATATGGCTTACTGCGGCAGACTTACTTTCTTGCCCCTCTATGTGGCTTCAAATTACTTGCACACTTAAATCTAGTTGACAACAATTACAATCCATACAAGGTTGTGGAAACAACAGTCTCCTCTTTTGTAATTGTTGGCAACACGCATAACAAAAAGCCATTGTGTAGCAATTACAACTCCCCCTAAATATGCACTCCCCCTTTCTTAACAGCTCCCCCTACACTGTTGCTTCTCTCCCCATTTGGCAACCAATTACAAATCTGATTTTCAAGCTTAAGGAAGTGTTTGCATAGATAGACTCAATCTTTGCTTTTCAACCACCTTTGTGGACAAAAGTTTAGTTCGAATATCTGAAATTTGATCTTTAGTGCCAACATACTCCAACTAAATTGTACCTTGTGCCACTTAATTCTAAGTGAACAACTTCAACCTCTTCTTAAAAGCAAACTCTTTCTCAGACTCGACTAAGTTAGATCTATTGTTACCTACTAATCACAATAGTCCCCAAAGTCACCTTTTAGACACCTTGCCAAATAGACAATTCGGATGTTCTTGTTTAAGTCTTTGTTAGGTTATAGGTTAGCTGATACTTTAGTTGCATTCACAACTCAATTCAAAACACAAAATGTAAAGAAAATTAAGGACACATGAGATTTACGTAGTTCCATCAACGTGACATACATCCACAGTGGTAGGGACTCTCCCTTACCGAGACTATCGACTATACTTGAGAATTCCAGTTACAATGGATGTCTTAATCCTCCATTCCTTTCACTATTGCAAATACTAAGCAAGTACAATACAAAGAGTGTCACTTTTCTATGTCTACCCTTCTTCTACCTTGTCTTGCCTCTGTTGAATTGAAAGGTTTCTTCAGTGCCACTCAGAAGTTCACCGCAACGCTCTCTAACGACTCTTAAAGAAATTTGGAAATACATTGAGTTCTTTCTGATGCTTCGCCGAATTCCTTCTTTAGGTTGTCTCACACAGCTCTTGCTTTCACCATCTCATGATCTCACCCGTCTCCTTGTCCCACGGCTTGCCTCACGTTTCTGGTTTGCCGTTCCACGTCTCCCACACATTTCTGGTTTGCACCCTTTGCTGGTCACACACCTCACGCACACTTCTGGTTTGGCGTTTCACGTCCCACATACATTTCTGGTTTGCACACCTTGCTGGTCACATGCCTTACCACCGTTTCTGGTTTGCACTTAGGCTAGTAAGGCTACTGCCATAGTAAGTGCTATAGGAGGCTCTCGTGGTCAGCGAGCACAATACCATCTTTGCCAGATTAGAGTTTTTCTAGATCAAAACAACAAACTTGAGTTTTTCATGCATGAACATGCCCATACTGCAAAATTTGATAGAGATGGTAATTTTATTGATCCAAAGGTTAAGGAGAGACTAAAGGAAGTTCTTTAAAGCTTACTTGATTTCACTTTGCAACTAAAAGGAAATAGATAACCTTTGTGATTCAAATGCAACCACATTATCATCTCTATTAAATGTAAATGGATTTGAAATGTAAAAGAATGTTTACTAATTTTTTTTTAAAAGGTTAGAGTCATATTCTACTTTAATTTGGAAATGACAATTCAACTTATTTACAGTCAAACAAAAGGCATACACGAATTGTCTTGTTGTGAATTACGCAAACACAATAGTATGTGATTCAACAATTCTTCTTTAATCAAGGTTCTATAGTAATTCAATTACAATTATGACTTGATTATGCATTTACTAGTTAGTTTGAGAAGGCAAATGTGATTTTTGACTCTTATCAAATTTTTAAGGATTCTTAGAAGATTATTAGATAACATTTTATTGTAGGCATGAATGGAAAGAAATGCAATCTCTAAAAAAATGAAACCAAAACCTTTTGTTAGTGATAAGGACTGTTTTAGGTCTCACATTAAGAAGGGGCTAAATCAGTATGAGATATCCATTTTTTACAAATCGATCTGAATTTAACCTCTGCGACTTGTTAGAGTCAATGATCCCATTTTTTAATTTTCTTCTTTATGTGAGCGCAATTGTATGAATATAAATTAATGTACAAGCACCCAAGCACACATAACAATTTTTACGTGGTTCACCCACTAGGATCCTTATTAAATTACACAATTCGCTCTTACTATCAAGGGATACAATAGTGTTGTGGAAGGATCACTCCTTCACCACTTGTGGAAAGACTACTCCTTAACCACTTACAACGATCTCTCGATCACTAATGTTGTCCGTATGTGCTGCTGCTACTGTCCACACACGCTACTACTGTTGTCCACACGCATTCCGCACACGCTGCTCTTGCTGTTTGCACTGATTGCTTCTGCTATTCGCACACACTGTGACTACTTACCACACACACTATTCTAATTGTCCGCGCATGCTGCTCTTACCATTCACCCGTGCTTCTACTTTTGTCCACACATGTTGCTGCTGTCCACACATACTGTTCTTGCTATCCAAGCTTGCTGTTGTTGTCTACTCATGCCGTTGCTGCTATCTGCTTGTACTAGTACTGTCTACTTGCCTCACTACTGATATCAGCCCGCGCTGTTGCTGTCTACTCATGCCACTGTTGATATCGCCGTGTGCTGTAGTTGTCTTCTCATGCCGCTGCTACTATCTGCGTGCACTGCAGCTGTTTTCTCATGTCATTGCTACTGTTTATAGTTGCACCACCTGCTACTGCACGTTGGTTACTGATGTAGGACCCTTGTGCTGCTGCTCCACCTCCTGCCTCCTTTTGGTTTGTCTTCCCTAGTGGCTTTGTTGGTTTACTAGTATGGCTGCTGCCTTGATGGTGTTTGCTGGTGTGGTTACTGCCTTGGTGGTTTTTGCTGGTGTAAGTATATCCTCCTGGACATGCTATTGGTGTAAGGAAGCCTCTTAGATGTTCTGCTACAGTTGGGAAGTCTCCTAGACGTGCTATTGGTGCAGGGAAGCCTTTTGGACATGCTACTACTGTTGGGAACTCTCCTACATATGTTGAGACGTGTTGCTGCTGCTAGTATACCCTCATGGATGTGCTGCTAATGCTAGTATACCCTCCTGAACCTACATAGATGTCTACTGCTACTAGTATACCCTCTTGGACATGCAGCGATGTGTTGCTGGTCTACCAGAAAGCATCTTAGATGTGCTGGTGTGGTGGTTAGCTACTGCTGTCACCTTTGTGAGAGTTTGCTGATGTAGTGACTGTCTTGGTGAGCATTTGCTGGTATGGGTGGCCAGCTACCTTGCTCTTTTTCTTTCTTCCTTGTCCAATTGCACCTTGCTACTTCTCCTTAGTGGCTGCTGTAACCTCCTTGGCTAGTTGCCTTGCCCTCTTTCTTTCTCTCCTTGGCCAGCTACATATTCATCAACAGCCATCATTAATTCCCTTATGTTGCCCTATAATTAACAACTATATTTGACTCCTAAAATTTAGGGTTAATAGTCAATGGTCAATAATCAATCTTGAACCTTAAAATTTAAGGTTGCGGTCAACATTGACTCCTCAACACCAAGGTTAACCTGTCATCACTGTTTTCTCCCAATGACCTCACTACATCTCAATGGCATTCACAACATCAAATTAACACATATAACTATTTGAGATAGTATTGACAACAAATCCAACATTAGTCATAAAAAATGGGCTCAACAATTAGCCCTACTTTTAATGGCTCCAAAGTCAAATACGACAAGTAGGCCTAAACCTACCAATTTTTTATTGCATCTTGAAAGAAAATAATTAGTAGACATTTTCACATGGATTTTATGATCAACATAATCAGATGATGGTATATTGCTATACATCATCTCATCATACAAATAATCATGGAATACAATGTATAAGAAGAATATATCAACATTTATGGCAGTATCTAGTGATGTGTGGGTGAAATAAGCTACTCATTGGTTTCATTGGAATAAATAAAGATTAAACAAGTAGCCAAGTAAGGAACTATGGAGATTTCCTATATATGGAAGTGATGCATATTACCTAATTTGAAATAATAATTACTTGTAAGTTCTTTTTTTTTTTTTTTTGTTTAAAGCTCTTGTTTGTATGGTTAAAAGAAAGATATGAGGCTTTTGTTAATTTTGTAATTCATCATGATGCAAATATTATTCATTTTAAATTTCTAAGTCTAAATTTGTCATATTATTAATTAGGTTGCTTATCTAACATCATAGTTGTTTAGCCACTCCATGCTCTTATGGCATTACACAAATATTATTTCATATATGCAT
>JBAPLH010000244.1:0-240705 GCA_037897445.1 Ceriops zippeliana
TAGCAATAAAACAGTAATTGAAATCTAAACATACCGTTGTCCATTATGCTGATGTCCTGCAGTGGAGATGGGAAGCCCTCTTCTGTTTCGTTCCTGAACGCTTCTCTCTTTTCTCCTACTCTTTCCCCTTTCTTTTCTTTACGTTTTTCTCTCTATCTGATGGTTGAGCTCTCGGAAAGGTCTGTAAATAGTACATATATATATATATATATACACATCTTCCTTTCCTGTAACCGTTTACCTTTAAATAGGAAGATCCTCTCTTTCTGTAATAATTATCTTAAATGAGAAGATACTCCGTTTTCCCCTGTAACGGTTAATTCTTAATAGGGGAAGATATATATACACATATTCTTTTCCTGTAACGTTTATTCTTAATAGGGAGAGTGGAGGGATTTTAAACCTGATGACCCAAATTACCGTTATGCCTAACTTCCGACCATCATATTAGCACCTTTTATTTTGAGTCATACTTTAAATGACATGGACCACTCATGTTAAATTAATTTAACTTCTACGTAAATGTTGGTTGGGAGGCTCGTAAGCTTGGAGCAAAAATCTAAGTTCAGTTTGACAAGTCGATCCATATACTCAACAGAGGAAGCCACTTCCTTTATTGCAGTCTCCCTTAAGAATAAGTACCTTACCCTGCTTGAGACCTCTGGAAAACACAACGAGTCAAGAGTATCCAGACATCTCATATCAACCTTATTTGGAAGACTCGTCAGGTTTTGGCAGTTTGCGCAAATTATTGTGCGTGACCACAATAATTTGCCTCAATGATGAGCAATGCCTAAGAATATTCAGAAACTGCATGTAGTGAAAGAGAATTATGCGTAAATTGATTAGTAAATCAAAGAAAGCTTTTAGTCAATCAGAAAGGGGTCCTTAACGAGTAATTTGTACCTCCGCTTCTTTCCAAAGTCCTTTAATGTTGTTGCTATGAGCTAACTTAATCGACAAAGGTATACTCCAATGGATATCCTACCAATAAAGACACCTCAGCCCACTGGAAAGATAATCAAGGCCTTGATCAGCAATTTATCAAAGAGCCCATTGACTCGCGGTTCACCCTTTTTTTTATTCTTATATATATTAACAATCGTGGGAAGTTTTATTAAATATTTCTGTGCAACAGCAAATAATTTTTGTGCCAGCCCAGTGACTCTCGGTTAACCTTTTTCTTTGTGCATTTTTGTGACAATCATGCTAAGTTTTATCAAAATTTTCTACGGATTTGGAATCGACTTTTGTCTCAGTAAATTCTATCTCATCCAGAAAAATTAAGAGATTGACCTTGTGTGATTTTTCTCTTAATAGAAACATGCATTATACGAGGTTTACAAAGCTATCATATATCTTTTGGTACGGTAGTAAATAATGTAATCTGTTTAACAACCCTTCAATTCATAGAAACCCCTACATCTTTTATTACTACGAAGTTTGCATCATAACTTAAATTTTACCCCTTTAAATTCGTCCTATTTGTCCCCCCCCCCCCCAAAAAAAAAAAAAAGAAATGGCCATTGAGCATGCTAGGCCAGAAGAAACCTCCACCACTCGCTCTGTCATCCACGTGTCTTTCCCCCCTTTTGTATTAATGCACTTGCCCAACCACTGATGCAATTATATCCGAAAATGGCCGTCCAAATTTTTTCTTAGACATGACACAACACAAAACATGTGTCATGTCTAAGGAAAAATTGATAATAAATTTACCCACAACTATGCTTATAACTTTGTACTACCTCCACCGCAAGGGAGGTCCTAGCATTGAATTCTTATACTTTTAATACCTAATAAGTTATTTTTTTTATTATTTTGGACTAAATTATAAAGATTAAAATTAAATTGTTACTTTATCTATCTTAAATTGATTAAAATTAAAATTTTAAAAATTTATGATCAAAATTTATTAAAATAATAATATACAACTCAAAAAAACAAAAATTAATAATTCAATTCAAATTTATATTTAACTTAAATTTATATAAAAATAATTATTACTTTTTAAAATATTTTTAAAAAATCAAAAGGGAGAAATAAAGAGAACATGATTGGCAATACGACCTTCACCGTCTAATCACTTTGGGGCCAGGAGAGACCTGCACCCACTTTATCATCCATGACATATATCTTAATTGGTCTGCTACTAAAATCAATTATTATTTCAGATAATAGCACATGCCATTTGAATCAAACTAGGAAAGAAAAGATAAATCATTAAATTTTAGTTTAATAATAACATTATTTTTTTAATTTAAAAAATTTTAAATTTAAATTTTATTGATAAAAAAAAGGACATGAGAAGGAAAATATTGATCCATAAATATTTGTATCAAATAAGAGAAAGTACTACTAAAAAATATTTTTTTGTTAATTAAGTGTATAAATTAAATAAAAAATATTTAAAAAGAGTAAAATTACTTAATATTTTATATTCTTTTTTTTTTTTTTTTTGCTCTTTCCTAACACTAACTTTATTTTTTCAATAATATTTTCTTTACTTATTAAAAAGGTATTCCTTTAGTTATTCCAAAGTAAGTTTTTCTTGTTCTTGAGCTGAAAAAGTATCATGCTAGGATTACAAAAAGCTTTCCTTTTAGATCATAATTAGAAAGCTACCTTATAAATGTTTTTAATTTTATTTAAAAATTTTTCCTTTTTTAAAATATATAATTAGCAAATAAATTATTACAGGCACTTAAAATTTTAAATCAATAATTACATTCATTAAAAAAAAGATGATTTGACTTAATAAGATATTAATCAAAATTTAAAACTAAAACTTGTTTAGTAAACAAGTCACTTATTTAAAGATAGTTTTAAAATTTTTAAGATTATTAAAATAATTATTTAGTGTACCATTATTTTTTGATTAGTAAGATTTTTTTTTTTAGTAAAAAAAAATAGTCTTGTGTCTTTCTCTTGCATTAATCACTTGCTTGCCACTCAAGCAAATTATATTTGATTGACATAGCATATGCCATAAAGATTATTTTCTTATCATCCTATAAATTATATTGTAATTATCACTTTATAATTTATTTACTTGTTTAAATACAATTAGGAATTTTAATAAACTATTTAGGAAAAATATAATAATAATTTAAATATTTTAGAATATTTTTCATTTAGGTTAAAGTATTTCCCAATTAGATAGATAATTTTAGTTATAAATACCCATATAAACCTATGAGTTAAGACATCTTACAAAATAATAAAATTTTATGAATTATATTCTCTTTTGAAAATTGTTATATTTTTTAGTAGATTTCAAAAATTCTTTTTAATGATGCAATTAAGTGTTGGTTTTTTGTTATTTATTTTCCTATGTTAAGTGATATCAGAGTTAAAATTTGCTTTACTTAATATCATTTGACATCTAGTCACTTCCATCTTGTGTTAAGTGATATTAGAGCAGGTTTGGCATGTGTTGATGTTGACTTATAAGGTTCGAGGGCAACCTCTTCAATGACAAAAATCGTGAAAAAAAACTCTGTCTAAAGTAATTTTACAGGATCATAATACAATAAATCTTGCACTGAAGATGTTGCATGTAATCAGTATGTTTGTACTCACATTCTTGATTTTAAAGATATTTCTTTCTTTGATAAAAAATTTTTCATTAAAGATTTTATGAGTTGGTTAGTAAAAATTAAAGCCTATTTTTATGATGAGGAGAAAATAACTCTTATGTATTCTAAACTCTAAGATGGTACAACTGAATTGTGGAATTATACTCCATATTTTTAATTAAGATATGATAAGTTTGAAATTCAATTATGGGTAAATATGAGAAATTTATTTGAAATTTTATGACGATAATATATTTGAAAAGATTTAAAAAAAAAGTAGAAATACAATTTAATTCTTATTTTTTACCTACTGAAATTATGGAAACAAGTTTAATTTTTGAAGATGGATTATCTTATCCCTATATTAAGATTTTTAATGAAGTACCAATAAAGAAGATATCTCAATAAGAAGAAACATTAGGTGATGATCATATGCTGATTGAATCAAATGATTCATTTTATGTTAGTGGAGATTTCCATGAGGATCATGTAATCATAGTATCATTTATGAATTTTATTAACTTATAAGGTGAGCCCATAACCCATAAGTCCTAAGATTTTGTTGATTTTTCATCCTATCATATTGATTTTCTTGGATTAGTGTATCAAGTAAATAATGGTTTGATATTAATTGTTTATATGATAGTTCACCAGGGGAATTATTGGTTTATATTAAAGATATTAATTTATTTAAAGTATTTGTTTCTATGGTATATAAGTTGTCAATTCCTCATTATTAATTAGAGGATGAGTTTCTTTCAAGTAAAAGGATCTAACATAAGGCACACTATGAAAACTATTTTCTTATCATCCTATAAATTATATTGTAATTATTATTTTGTAATCCATTTACTTATTTTAACATAATTAGGAATTTTAGTAAACTACTTAGGAAGGATATAATTATGATTTAAATGTTTTATAATATTTTCTCATTTAAGTTAAAATATTTCCTAATTAAAAAATAATTTTAGTTATAAATACTTAAATAAACCTATTGGCTAAGATATCATATAAAATAATAAAATTCTATGAATTATATTCTTTTTTTAAGAGTTATTATATTTTTTGGTGAATTCCTAAAATTCTTTTTAAATGTGCAATTGAGTATTGACCTTTTGTTATCTATTTTCCCCCGTCAAGTGATATCAAAATTTGGATTTGTCTTGATATCATCTAACATCTCTAGGCATGTACCATTCTAATCAAATCTCAAGTGAAAGAATGAGATATGACCAAATAAAAATTGACTCATAAATATCTATACTACTGTAGGGGGAGCAATTGTCAAAAAAAGATTTTTAGTGAATTAAGTGTAAAAATTGAATAGTAGGAGTTTAAAAAAAGAAGATTTTTATATATATATATTATATATATTTTTCTTATTTATTGTATTTTAAATTTCCTTTTTATTTTTTGTTTAATGCCATATAGTTACTTTTGGACTCATTGAAAAGTTATTATCTCTTTGCTTAAATGAAAAAAAAAAAAAAAGAAGAAAAGGAAAAGAAAAGTTATTTTCTCTTTTCTAAAACTAACTTTACTTTTTCAAGAACATTTTTCATACTTTTTCAAAAGGTATATATATGTACATAAGATTTTTGTTTTATATTATAATAACTCTTTGTATGCCATATTTCTTTAAAGAAAAAAAAATAAAAAATAACACTTATCAAGTTACATAATCTTTTTTGGCATAATTTTGGGTTGTCAATATTACTTTATGAGATGCATAATTGTTTCTGTATTGAAATGTTGTAAAAAAAAAAAAACAAAGGCAATCATATATATATATATTATGCATATACAAATAAATAAAATTATTTCGATTAATCAGCACAAATATTAATATTTTTTTTCTAAACGAGAGAATAAAATATAAACAAGATATGTAGACAATAGGAATTCAAGGAAGTTCATCCAAACCTGCTTAAAGTAACTTCACACTTATGTTGTCAAAAACATGTAAAAATAATCTTATTCAAAAGTTGAAAACACAAGAAAGAATCTTTAATAATTAAAGTTATATGTGGAATAAGATGTTACATTGTAATTATGGTACTTCTAGTGTATAAAATTAAGATATGCAATCACAAATGAATTTATTAGATACCCATCACATTTATGACTTCATGCTAAACTTTAAGGCATTTACCTGGCCCTTTACTTATGCATGGAAAGAAGGCTTTCAAGGAGTGATATTAGAGGCTGACTCCTTAGTAGTAATATTCATCAAGAGATTTTAATTAAATCAAAGGTTGAAACATCTAAACTGAAAAACACAAGTCTTTTTTCATGATTAACACAATCATAAATAATTTAATGCATAACATCTAATAAAAAATTAGTTTTACTCTTTTGCTTTTTACTTTCACAATCTATATATCTTTTAAATAATTTATCTTGAAAATTTATTGAATTCAAATTAAGATACATAGAAAAAACTTAAAAAAAATTAATTTGGAAATAAATTTAAACTTAAATACATCATTAATGATCCTTCTTGTCTTCCTTAAATAAATTTGGAAAGTCTTTTGAGTATGCTTTAAATTTCCATAGTGAGTACATCCTCCTTTATTCCCTTGTATTTTCAATTTTAAGACACCAAACCTTCAATCACTTAGCGACTTAGCGACTTAGGGGATGGTTATTTTAGTTTTCATTTGGATATCATTATAGCTCCTAGAATATGATCTCTATCTCCCTTGGCTAACATCACTAATTGCTGAAGATCTTCTTATCTTCTTGTCAAACAATACCATATGCTTACTCTATTGTGGGAAATGATTGAAATTGAAGGACATTCTAATTTTATCAAGCCGATCATCTAGCCCATCCAAAAAGGTATAGACTCTATCTTTCTAGACAATATTATTATACTTCTTGATGTCTATTTCACATTTCATTAGATTTGGGCAAAAATAAATTTCCCTCCACAAGCCTCAAAAGGTATTGAATTTTTTTTTTTAACGAAGTCTCCTCCTTGTTTCACGTTTATTACCTTTCTTTTGAGATCATATACTTGTGAAGTATCTGTACCATCAAAGGTCACAACTATAACATCCCATATTGCCTTTGCTGTGGGAAATCAAATATAATTACTAATTAATTTAGGATTTATATAGTTGATCAACCATCATTTTACTATTGCATTTCTATCCTCTATTTCTTTAATTTGGGATCTATTTCTTAGGATTGTGAAATATCCCCATTTAAATAGCCTAACTTGTCTTTGCTTATGATGTATATCTCGACAACTTGGGACTATAATTCATAGTTACTACCATCTAACTTGATGTGGATAATTGCCACTAAGTTCTTGACTCAAGGACGTTGAGTTCTAGTTCAACATCTAAGTTATTCTTGAAGAAAGGTTTGCAAGGATTAAAGTCTCTCCTTGTGACCTTTCTACCATAACAATAGATTCTGTCATCCTTCTTTGTTTTTTCCTTTATAGAGTTTTGAATCTTTGCATTGATACTATGATGAACAAATGAATTATACAAAATTTTTTTTTCTTACTGAGAAGTTATCTCCTTTTTGGTATTACAAAACCTCACATGTAAACGAGATGGACAAATTTATATGAGGAAACTAAATAACAATTCTTAGACACAAGGGATTACAACATAATCTCCTAATGAACAATAATCTCAAAAATCTCTTTAGATTGCAACTTATGTTAATAAATAATACCTTGTCATTGATTTGCACAAAAAAGGATTTGTGATGTATGGAGAGAAGACAAAAAAATAAAATATGAATCTTACAAACCCAACATACATCGTAATGGTGGTTGCACTACGTATCACTATCTGATATACAAAGAAACCCATTGGGATGAAACATGAGTTTTTTTTTTATCTACATAATCTAGACTTATAATAGTCTTTTGGTGATTAAAAGGTTGTTGAAAAGAAAAATAGTAAGGTTCATCATCTCATGCAATATTTACGTGACAAAGCTTAACCAAATTAAGTGGATGCAACAAGTGGCCAATATGGCCGAATGTGAGACCCAACTCTTGTAAGAACCAAAGGCAATAGTGGCGTTGATGAGTAAAGGAAAAAGTTACCTTACATATGTGGATGTGTAGGAAGGAAGGACACACTAAAGCTACTTACTCATTAAAGTTGTGTGTACTTCAAGTATCTTAAATAATAGTGTGGTTGGAGAAGACCCGATGTTACAATAAACTTAAATGGTCAGAGAGGATGTAATTGGTGATATCGTATATGAGGTTAGAAATTATTGATAAAATATCTTATATATTCTGTTTTCTTTTTCATTAAAATGTTATAGTTTGGCCTATGCTCATTGGATTTCAAACTCTTAATGTTTTAGTTTTCTTTATAGGAGTTGCTCTTAATAATATCTATAATAGGTGGATCAAGTCAAGGGTAAGATATTAGTGTTTACCCAAAGTAATGTTGAATTTGAAGCATCTCTTGTTAGAGTGGTCTTTTCTATGTTTCACATTAATGCAAATTGTCAACATTATGATGTTAACCATTACAAATGTTTTGGAAATGGTTTAGATATGCTTAAGTTATTTGCCCATGCCTTGTAGTCTAGCAAACAAAATTAATAGGTCTTTTATTGACAATAAAAAATTTATATTATGTACATAAACTATTGATCCATAATACTTATCTTTATATTTTATGTTAATTGATAAAGTTATGTTGTTTTAATCAAATTTATCTTCTTAATTTAATCGATATAAGCACCTAACCATAATTTAAAGACGAAGACGCATAATATTTGGTGCATATAAGAGGCTTATAGTTTCACCTACTGCACATATATCATAAAAGTGCCAAACAATTGCTCAATTGCTCAATCAATCAATCGAATGAGTAGAGACATCAACCCATATCTTGTCCTAATTTACCTATGATCTTACCACTCTGCAAATTTTCAGTTTTCATTAACGAGAAGTAATCGTAGGAACGCACCAAGGCTGCAAAAGTAGGTAAACGGCAGATCCCTTGGGCTTATCATTGTTAATACATGACGATAAAAGTGTTAGTATATCAATAAATAACTGTCAATGTGCATTATTTCAGTAGATAACACAACACTACAATAAGTAAATAAGTAAATGCAGATTACCCTACATAGAAGTAAGCTATGATTTACTAATAAAAGTACAATACTATTGTAAGTAACAATGATTGCACTACTCTAGCTATGATTAACTCTACGGGGCTGCTGCTGCTGATGATTATGAATGAATGAATGCGGAACGGTACGATTTTTCTGCAAGGAGGGTCGGGGCTTGGAGCAGTACCGCAGGACAATTACGGAGGAGAGAGAGAGAGAGACCGAGAGCGGAGTAGTAAATGAATTGTAAGTACTTTTTATTCTTTAGGCTCGGGACTTGGGGAGGGCAACGGGAGCACCACACAGCAGCGAATGATGCTGACCAAAGTTGGTCGCCTAGATTCATTGGTCTGGTCTGCGTGGATGACTCTAAATTGTGATTTAGTAGTTGAAAGAAAGTCGTTCGTACCATATAAAGTCTCGTTGGGTTTGATTTTTTTTATTAAAAAAATTTAATAAAATTAAAAATATATAATAAATTTATAATTTTTTAAAAATAATTTATTCTAATTATATTCATAAAGTATATTTTATTTAATAAATTTAATATGAAAACAATTTACTGTACAATGTGTAATTAATTAACTTAATTTTTTTAAAAAATTGACAGAACCATCTAATATAATTTTATTTTTTGTTATTTTTATTATTATTATTATTATTATTATTTTGATTGGGACTGCAGGCTCTGAAAGGACCATCATTAAACCAGAGTTTTGAGCGCGTGCAAACTCCATTTTCATCTCTGAGTTCAAAAGCACGCGGTGGTGCATCTTCCCCGCGCTCTGCTGCCCCTGTTTGTACTACATCATGGAGACAGCCAATGGCCACATCATGCAACTAGTTTAAACTTTTCAACCCTCGGATTTCAAGATTGCCCTTTTGTTTTTGTGGGCGAAATTAGGAATGTCCTTTTGTTGGATTTCAAGATTCCTATTATCAATTAAGCTCCTTCAACCCACCATCCCATGTAGTACGTAATGCTTCGGCCGGCCCAGCCCCCTGGATGGGGACGACTGAACCCCCTATCATATATTATATGGGTCAAACTCTATTAACTAGATTAATTTCCACCTCTAACTGGCCGCGACCCACACCCATTCATCACCACCAAAAACAAAAAGAGTGTATATATATATATATATATTAACATACTCACTATTTCTTGATTTTAGTTTGGACTTTCGTTTAAACAAGGTTGTTGAATTCTGGCCCGCCCAAACATTATGCTGACCTAAAAAGAGCCCAAATGAGTCAAAGATATATAAATCATCTTTCAAGCCCTCGTCCCTTAGTAGGCCACACAAGTTTATAGGCTGCCACCACCAATTAATGCCCCAAGTTGTGCTCCGAACAAGAATAAATAAATAAATAATACCAAGTTGCTTGAAGAATTAAAGAGTGAACACAGAGAAAGAGAGAGACCGATGAAAACCTAATTCCTGGTTAAACAATGTGTTGGTGATATAAATCTCCCCGGCAGCTCCCGAACACACGTGGGTTTTTCCATAACATATACACTTGTAATCTCACACCACACGAAGGTAAGAAGAACATGTGAGACTTTATACTAGACCACTACCGGATCCAGTTAATGTTGTTCAGAAATTGAAATCATCGGACTTTCCTCTTGGAGACTTGACATCCCCTTCACTAGCTTACAACGAGTAGAAATCATCGTCACCACCCTGATCTTTCTCTTTCGCCTTTTCGATCCTCTCAACGGTTTCCCTCATGTCCAACCTCTTCTCCACATCGCCTTCACAGCAACTCAACCCAATCTTCAAGAGGTTCAGCATTTCGCTTTCACTGCTCTTCGTCACTCTAATCTCCTTGTCAAAGACCACATTCGATCATTCCTCCCTGGCAATAGAATTGACCCAGTTTTCCAAATCCTAGTCCTCATTTCCCTTCCCCTGCTGCAAGGAGTTTGCTGGGAACTTGCCTGTCAAATCTCAAGAACCAATATCCCGAGGCCCCAGACATCGGTCTTCCTGGTAATCCGCCCGTGTTGCAAGTATTTGGGGTACTTATAGGCCACCATGAGCTCATGAACATTCTCTTGGTTGATCAGAGGAACCAGCCCATAGTCCGTCAGAAGGGCTCGTTGGACTCTCCCAGGAGAACGTTGGAGGATTTAAGGTGGCCATTGGCTACAATCACGCTGGGAAGCTCTTTGTACAGGTATCCAAGCCCCCTGGCTACCCCTTTCACGTTCGTCAATCGAGTTGGCCAATCAAGGCTTGGTTGGCCTAGAAATTGGTGGCCTGCAAAAGGACAATGGCAGCGAGGTAATAAGATCTAAGCCACGGCAACAAGAAGGAGAACATTAACAATGATAATAAATTGTGGAATATTTTGAATGACAATAAAAGTACAATACTATATGACGATAAGTCTGAGGGGTAACAAGCAGAAAGCACAATACCATATGATTAAAGTAATTCATCATCTTCATGAGCAGCAGCAGCAAGCTTGTAGAATTAATAATAGCTAGAGTAGTGTAACAAGCAGAAAGCACAATGCTATATTACGATAAAAGTGCTAGTATATACTGTCAATGTACTTGGTCTCAAAGAGGCAACAACTAAGTCAGTCTGATTAAAATTCTGTCACTTGCATCAAAGTGGGCGATGAGCGACAAATATCAATACATTAATATATACATAAAAAAAAATCCTCATTTGAAAAATAGTGTATTTGTTTCTCTATCCTAATTTCTTTATCACTCATTGTAAACTGATGAGGGAGGAATTAGATGAATGATCCACTCAAGGAAAATGCAAAAGTAGGACACCCCAAATTGAGGTTCTAGTGACCACACTCCAAGCCACTGTCAAATGAATTTTAGCTTCTAATTTTACGACATATCATGTCGACTAGCATCCTTGATTCTGTTGTAGCTGACGGGAGCACCCCCTTTACCTGACTTAATGATTTTTGTGCACAATATGTGTTCATATGCATGAGAAAGATTGTCGTAACCGTAGGCCGTGAATGTGTAAGTAGAGAATATCCTTCGTGGTCTTGGAAGGTTACCCCAACACCATCCTTATCATCACCAATTTAAGTATTTGTGCTCATCTTAATCAACCCATCGAAAGGTGGCTGCCAAAGTACCTCAAATGCAATTTTTCTTTGTTATTTTTTTAGCTTATTCTGGATTGTGATTTCATATTATATATAGGTAAATGCCATTGTCCCTCAAATGCTTATTAGGCACGCACAGATAGGTCACTTGCTATCTTTTTTAGTGGACACCAAAACCACCAAATTCTTTTGCGCACATTTATTGTTTGAATTGGGACTTTCCATGCTAAAAACTTGAGATTTACTTGAGTATTTTGTATTTTGTATTTTATTAATCGTGTCATTGATTTTACAATAATCATTTATTGTATGTTATATTAGATATTGTCCAACAATTCCTTTCCTCGTCTGCACGCGGAGTCCCTGTTGCGTCCCGCCTAGCCTTCGTTTCAATTTAGGCAACATAAATGACCTTGTAACTTTTCATGAACAATCGAATCTTTTTATAACAAAATTATTCTTTTTCTTTCAAGAAAAATCTTCTTAAATGAAATTAAAATTTTTAATTTGTGTATTTTGGTCACACCAAATTCTAGATATGGTCCAATATGACTGGTAGAATCTACCATATGTGTCTTTCTTCAATAAAATATATAAGGTAACAATGTTGTTGGAACGCACTATAGTTATTAGATATAGTCTATAAGAAAGTCCTCCAAAAGTCACATCTGTGGTAAAATGTTTGACAATTTAGCTCATAGAAACCCAGCCATGCACCATCATTTGGTCCCGGAATAAGTAGCAATGACCAATTTGAAAACAATTATTTAATGTCAAAGACAAAAATACCAAGACGATTTGGTTATCCAATACAAGCTTTTATATATATATACACCAAACACATCAAATTTTCTTTGACTTGTAGTTTCTAGACCGAACCATTACATATGATAACAGTAGAAGCAACATATGATCTAAGATACCCAAACTTAATTGATAGGATTTCTTCTTTTTTTATTTGTTTTTCAGCTTTTGAATAGTTTGACTCCATTTACCCTATTGACAAGTTAACAACAAGAGAGGAAGAATCATGAACGACATGCTATGATTCTCCTCCATCCGGTGATGGTGACTCCCCAAACCAATGGTCCTAGCTTTAGTTAGACTGATCACCATATCAGCTAGAATGACATGGAAGTAGGAAGCAATATATATTTGCTTAAAAGGCTTTGTAGGAAAAACCACGGATCCTCTTCCAAGAATTCTCCCCTTGCATCATCAATTGATTGCAGAAGTTTCCAATGAATATTTCAGCTTTGTTATATAGTTCTCGCCCACTTAGCCCCCCAACTTCCTCAGTTAACTCTTCTGCTTCAGTCTCTCCACTTCTTATAAAGAAAAGGCTTGGCATGGAAGGACACTTTGCAACTTTGTTCACCTTGATGGTGCTAACAATCTTCTCAGACCCAGATTTCTCAATAACCCTTCGCTTCTTTTCGTTACTGCTTGCAAGAGTAATTTTAGTCTCAGGAGAGGAGGCTTCTGCTGGGCTTGTTATTACAGGCTTTAAGGTAACAGGGACAGCATGATTTTTGTCCTCCAATGGCTTGGACAATCCTGGGAAGAGGCCAGCTTCAGCTTCAACTGCTAAGATAAGCAGATTAATGATAAAATAGATATACTTTGGCCATAATGAGGATGACAAGAGGTGTCACAAAGAGAAGGGCAGACAAGATAGACAGCATCAGGATTTGAGACTTCTTGAATTTGTTCATCTCAGCTTTAATTAATTTGTTTGAGAGGAGAGATTAGTGTGGCAATGTGGTGGGCGATAATGAACCACAAGCATCAATCTTGCTCAAACTTCCTTTACAACAATGTCACTAAAACTTGACCTAGCAAGTACCAAATCCTCGAAGTAACAGAGGTAAGCTAAGAACTATGTTCCATAGTGCTAATTCTGCAGCCATAATATTCGAGAGTCATTCAAAAATCAATGCTTTCCTATCTGGTTCAACCTACAAAACCCACATAGCTGTGGAAAAGCCTCATCATTGACATAGCAAGTGAAAAGCAACAATTTGGATATCCCAGCTGGAAATACAAATGCAATGACCAGTTAAAAGAATCATTATCTTTTAACCACAAAGTTAGACTAAGGCTTTGAACATTCCAAATTCCAATCCTTAGTCTCTTCAACAAGAGGCTTATATCCACACAAACAGAGAAGTTAAATGCAAAATTCCCATAAACAGAACTCAAATGGAAGACAACGGAATACAAAAATATGTTTAACATAAATTGAATGAAACCCATAATTCTCAATGACTCAATTGCACAAATTATCTACAAAATGTTCAAAAATTTTGCACCCTGCCCAGAAAAGATGAGAGAGAGAGAGCAGATGGTGAAGAGCTTGAGGAACTGGGCTGGAGCAAAGGTGAGAAATGCAGTGAGGAAAGAAACATTAAAGGGTTGATGTGATGAGGCTTATCAAAAAGATGATGATGATGATGATGAAACAGGGGAAGTGATCACTTTGCCCATTGTGTAAAGTAAATGCAGGGGGGCAGAGACACACACAGATTTTAACTTATTTGTTGACCATTGCAAGAAGAAATGCGAGCAACAAATACCATGTCACCAGTGTAAAATCCTAGTTTCTGCAGTTAAAACTATATCATAAGTTTAGCAAATATCAGTTTCCATGGTATAATCTATGAAGCAATTTTCCATATCAAAGTATCAATATACACATGACACAAATATCTATTATGGCCTTGAAGGTCTGTTGCTGCCAGTATTGTTCAGGGTGTCTGCATTATGTAGTGTACATACAAAAGGGAGAAAAAAAAGATATGAAAACAAAAGATCATCAATCCTTCTTCTCTCCAGGCCTCATCTTAATCCCAAGACAGACCCCCCCCCCCCAAAAAAAAAACATTTCCAAAGGCTAAATTCACCCAAGTAATTAAACTTGAGGGAATACCCATAGCAAACTTGCGTTAACATGGCCAATAGCCAATCTTGGTATAGAAATTTCACATCAGACACCACAAATTTCAGAAATTGGTTACAAAGGAAAGGATTAAAAATGTCTAGACATGAGACATGGAACAACCCATCACATATCCCGCCCTCCTCCCCACCAAAAACTCCCAAATGATTATCTTTGAGGCTTTGCGATTTTACAACAACACCAAAACGAACAAAACCAAATATTTCAATTGCATAGGCACTTTCCAGGAATTTTCTCTTCAAGGCCCCTCATTTTCACGTATTATAGGCCCCTCATTTTCACGTATTATAGTCAATAAGGCCTTAAATTTGAGACTTAAAGGACGAAAAAGTGAGATTTTATGTTTAAAGGTTACATTCACAAGTTTTACAGTCCTATATTATTGAAGTTTGTTACTAAAATATGACAATCTAAGTTTATCTTTTCTTATACTAAATGATGAATAATATAGACAAATTTCATTCTCTTTCAAGAAAAAAGTTTTTGTGGGGAGTTCAATTTTTCACTTTTTAAAATTCTTACAAATTGTGAATGAACAGTGTTTAAAACTTAAATTATCTTAACTACTAGTTTGTTCAAAATTTTAAGTTCCTCCTTTAGCTTTGACCCATCAAGAATCCTCCTTCTTGCAACATCGAGGGTTGAAGATAGACACCATAGAAAAATCACAATTACAATGTCTTTCAACACCATTCAGATTCCTTGTTTACTAACACAATGATATATCAAACACTATATGTCACAAACTATATATCAAGCAAATTTGGTATTCACCAAAACGTTTCCTTTATTTAATAAAAGTAATAGCGGTTGATTGTGACTCTTTCAAGCACTTACCAAATCTTTTGACGTAGTGATCTCAATGAAAACTCCCAACTTTTTAAAATATAAATAAATGATAAAGTTAAGCAAATATAAGATATTTTACATTATATATATATATATATAATTTTTATATTTACGTAGTCATATCTAAACTTTAATTATATTTATATTTATATATATTAATTATATTGCAATTGGGAAAGATGGCTCGTGATTTGTCAAGAGTATGTGATTATAATTAATAAAAAATATTTAATATAGATTAAATTTAACTAACAAATTAATTTGTTGGTAAATTAAAACAAAAAATTAAGTGGATATAATTGCAAACTATCTAACATAATATATCAAATTTAACTAATGAATTAATAAATTTATAAAAAGTATATGAAATAAATATAATTATACTAACTCTTTAAGGTAAATTAAATTTAAGTAACAATTTAATATATTAAATGTCTTTTAACATAAAAATAAATGTAATTACAAATATGCTATAATGTAAGGAAAAATTTATCTTTTTACCTTTTTTTTTTCTTTTAGGTTGAGTCATGCATCTAAATAATTAATGTTTTTCCTCTATCCATCCCAGGCCTCCAATTATGAACTTTTGCATTACATATGCTAGGTTACCATTTCCTCCTTTAAAGTCTTTTTCCTCACATTTTCTACTCTATCAAGGACTCTTTTTACTGCTATATCAAATGCATCTCCAAGGGTTGGAGATTTAGACCTAAAATTTGCATATATAACCTTTGGTATTAGCCTTATAACCTCCTCTCTTTTAGCCAACATCTCCTCCTTTAAGAGCTAAAGTAATGTCTCCTTGATTCTAATTTGTCCCTTTTTTACCAACTTCCCTAGTATGAACACAGAATATCTTGAATAATTCTTTGGCAAGTACTAAACATATTACAAATATGCAAAGCCTAGATCAAAGAACAAAATGGATTCAAATGTTGATCGTTGGGTTAATGAATCCTCTAGAGGCTGCAAGTAGGATACCAAGTCCTGAAACACATTGATCATCTTAATTGGGTTCTTACACTTGCTTCCAGGAAATTTGCAATCTAATAACTTGTAAAGACTCCCTAAAGCTAAACAATGGTCGATGATCTTAGCGTGAACTAAATCAATCCTACCCGATTGAGGGGCGACTGTGAAAGAGAACAAGTATTGCCTTTCTTGTGTTCTTATTCTGTCTTGCCATTGAAGTATCTCACTCTCGCTTAAAGGATGGAAATGCGTGGGGTATGGCACTGCAAATTCGTTTCCCCTAGAAGTTGATTCAATTGACAATATTATCATGTTCTAATGTGGGACATGAGATGATATCATATAAGGCAAATTCATGTTCTAATATCATTTAACACGAGATGAAAGTGTGAGAAATAGATAACAAAAGGTCAACACTCGATTGATTTCTAGAATCCATAGGGATAACTCTCAATAAAGAATAAAATGATTCATAAAATTTTATTATTTATGTGATGCCTTACATGATATTTATAATTAAAAATATTTATTTAATTGAGAAAATACTTTAAACTAAATGAGAAAATATTTTAAAATAAATTAAAATAAAAAAATTCCAAGTACTTCACATATCTTTCTTAAATAGTTTAACTAAAAATTTTAATTATACTAAAATAAGTAAATAAATTACAAAATAGTAATTGCAATATAATTTATAAGATAATAAGAAATTAGTCTTTATAGCGTGTCTTACGTTAGAACCCTCTACTTGAAAGAAACTTACCCTTTAGTTGATGATAAGGAGTTGACATCTTCCATACAATATAAACAAATATTTCGAATAAATTAGTGTCTTTAATATAAACAAATAATTTCTCTAGTGAACCATCATATGAACAATTAATACTAAACCATCATTTGCTTGATACTCTGTTATAAGAAAATCAATATAAAGATGAATAATCAATAGAATCTCGGGACTTGTGGGTTATAGGTTTGATTTTTGAGTTAATAGAATTCATAAATGATACTTGGCTATTGCTGAGTTATCCAGTAATACAAAAGGAGTTGTTTGTCTCAATCAACATATAATTATCAACTAATCTTTCTTCTCCTTTTTTAGCCACTAACTCTTGATGTATAAATATGTCATTATGAGCAGACATATTATCATGCATTTTATTAGTTGGTGAAAATAAGAATTAAGATTCTTTTCAGCTTTTTCTAAAATCTTGTCAAATATATCATCACCATAAAATTCCAACACTATTGATTTTCTCATATTTACTCATGATTGAATTTTAGATTTACCACACTTTAATTGAAAATATTGAGTATAATTCCATTCAACTGCACTATCTTGAAGTTTAAAATACACCAGAGTCCTTTTCTCCTCTTTTCAAATTTCATTGTATTCGAAATAGACTTCAATTTCTATTAACCAACTAACAAAATCTTTAATGAAAAAGTTTCCATAAAAAAAGAAATATTTTTGAAATCAGGAACATGAGTACAAACTTATTGACTACAAGCGATATCTCTAGTACAACATCTATTGTATTCATGATAATATAAAATTACTTTAGATAGAGTTTTCCCTTCACAATGTTTGTTGTTAAAGAGATTGCCTTGGATCCTATAAGAGAACATCAACATAGTCCAAACCTCCTCTCATACCACTTAAGGCAAGACGGAAAAGTGGGACTTTAGATGATATCAAATAAGGCAAATCCAAGTTTTGATACCACTTAACGCAAGATAAAAGTATGAGAAATAGATTGCAAAAGACCAATACTTGATTAAACCTTTAATAAGAATTTTTAGAATTCACCAGGATAACTTTTTAAAGAAAATAAAATAATTCATAAAATTTTATTATTTGTGTGATGCTTTAATTTATAACTAAAACTATTTATCTAACTAAGAAAATACTTTAAACTAAATGAGAAAATATTATAAAATAAGTTCACATATCTTTCCTAGATAGTTTAACTAAAATTCCTAATTATACTAAAACAAGTAACTAACTTACAAAATAATAATTATAATATATAAGATAAGAAAATAGTCTTTTAGAGGCAAATTCAACAATTTTCTTCCCAATCACCTCTGAAAATTTGAAGCAATCCTTTTAGTGACAAAGAAATGGTCTTAAAGTTCCCGACTTCTCCCTAAGATAGTTTGTGATACTAAGAGGGGGATGAATCAGTATCACCACAATTTACAATTCACAGGTAAGTGAACAACTTCAACCTTTTCTTAAAAGCAAATTCTTTCTCAGATTCAACTAAGGTAGATCTATTGCTACCTACTAATCATAATAGTCTCCAAAGTCACCTTTTATACACCTTGCCTAATAGACAATTCGGATGTTCTTATTTAGGTCTTCGTTAGGTTATGGGTTGGCTGATACTTTAGCTGCGTTCACAACTCAATTCAAAACACAGAACGTAAAGCAAATTAAGGACACATGAGATTTACGTGGTTCCGTCAACATGACGTACATCTACGATGGTAGGGACTCTCCCTTACTGGGACTATTCACTATACTTAAAAATTCCAATTACAATGGATGTCTTAATCCTCTGCTCCTTTCACTATTGCAATTACTAAGCAAGTACAATTCAAAGAGTGTCACTTACTATGTCTACCCTTCTTCTATCTTGTCTTGCCTTTGTTGAATTGAAAGGCTGCTCTACTGCCGCTTAGAAGTTCACTGCAATGCTCTCTAACCTCTCTTGAAGAAATCTAGAAATATATTGAGTTCTTTCTGATGCCTTGCCAAATTCTTTCTCTACGTTGTCTCACACAACTTCTGCTTTTACCGTCTCACGATCTCACGCATGCTTTTGGTCTCATGTTGACGCACGTTCTGGTCTCACGCCGTTGCACATTCTGGTCTCACGCTGTCGCATGTTTTGGTCTCATGCCGTCCAGCCAGATCTCTCTTATCATCCAGCCAAATTTCTCTCACCGTCTAGTCGGATTTCCTCTGTTCTGCCATCCACCCTGTTTTTCCATCCACTTTATTTTATCGTCGTCCTTGTTTTTCATCCACCCTGTTTTGCGTTGACTCATCCTTTCTCTTGCCGGTGGTTATGCATTTCTCATGGGTTTCTCTCTCTTGCCGTCACATGGTTTTCTCCTTGTCGTGTCGTCCGTTTCTCTCTCGGTGGTTGTATGTCTCTCATGGGTTTTCTCTCTCACCGTCCAGCCGTGTTTTCTCTCTATCTTTTCAGTTGGCCATTCTTCGTTCTGTTTTTCATTTTGGCCGTTCGGGTTTTCTCTTTGCCATCCACCCCACACTTTAGCCGTATCTGATTTTTCTCCTTCTTCCAACGGCTGTGTTCCTCTCTCTTCCACCTCTTTGCCGTTTTTCTCTTTCGGGCATTTTTTGGTTTTTCTCTCTTTTTACAGCTGACGGTATATTTTTGGTCGTGTTTTCAATTGTGTTGGCCTTTCCCTAGTTTTGTCTTCCAAGGCCTTTATATACTCTCTTCCATGAAATGGTACTGTTCACGACAGCTACTATTCACGAGGTTACTGTTCACGACGGCTCCTATTCACTCGATTTGTTCGGTGGTGTTCTTCCATGTAGGGTTTGCTGTTCTCTTTGGTTGGTCGGTTGTCTAGATTTTGCTGAATGCTCAATATTGCCGACACACTGTTCTTTGCCTTTTAAGACCATTATATACTCTACTCCATGAAACCCTAATAGGGCTTGCATGGTGAATTTACCTTTTTGCCCTTCAATGTGGCTTTAATTTACTTGCCCACGTAAAGCTAGTTGACAACAATTACAACTTATACAAGGCTGTGGGAACAACAATCTCTATACACAATAAGTTTGAAAACATATAAAGATAAACATAAAACTAAGAGACATAACATCCATGGCTAATTCCTAACTTGTCTTGCTTTTTTTCAAGTTTATCATGTATCTAATTATTATTCTTAATAAACCAAATAAAGTATAGACATCCATCTTGTAAGGTTCCCATAAAGATAATATAATTTATTAAAAAGTTAGGGTTACTATAATAATAGCTCTCGACCCAATTAAATCTTGATAAACCAAAAAATAAATCATGAGAGCCAATTTACATTTTTATAAGAAATGAGACAAAATCATTTACCACATTTTTTTAAACAATTGTTTTTTTGAAACAAAATCATTATGGTGACAACCTCCTCTATGAATGCATAAGCTTTATGACATGATAGTTTTTTTTTCCCTAGTTAAGTGGCTTCCATAATAACTTAAACTTTGGGTTCTTTCTAACTCTGAAAATTTCACAAGTTATTAAATAAGCCAAGCTTAAATTATAGTCAACCATAGCAATTAAATTATAAAGTGTGTAATAAAATACCTTTACAAGAAATAAATATAAAATCTAAGACCAGTATGACATTGATAAACTTACCAATATAACATTGACAAACTTATTGGTTCTTATGCATAATTAATCACATTTGCATAATTTGTGATAAATTGAGAAGACTTCAATTTGAACTTCCAACCTCTAAGAGAGCTTTATTTATAGGGTAAGTTTGAATTAATTATGCATACTTCTCTACATTCCCACAAATCTTAAGAGAAGGCAAGATAGGTTAGGAAGAAAAATAACTCATAAGAATGAGATACTGATAACATCTAGATGTATATTAGCTACAACAATTACATACAAATAGGAAAGCATGTATAATTAGATCCACCTAGAAATTATCTATCCAATTCAATAAAGCCCTTTTTGACATGGTCTGAAGTTCTCGACTTCTCCCTAGGATCTACTAGTTTATGATACTGAGAGGGGGGTGAATTAGTATCACCACAAATCGCAATTCGTAGGTAAGTGAACAACTTCAACCTCTTCTTAAAAGTGAACACTTTCTTAGACTTAACTAAGGTAGATCTATTGCTAATTACTAATCACAATAGTCCCCAAAGTCACTTTTCAGACACCTTGCCTAATAGACAATATAGATGTTCTTGTTTAGGTCTTCGTTAGGTTATGGGTTGGCTGATACTTTACTTGCGTTCACAACTCAATTCAAAATACAGAACGTAAAGCAAATTAAGGACATATGAGATCTACGTGGTTTCGTCAACATGACGTACATCCACGGTGGTAGGGACTCTCCCTGAATTCCAGTTACAATGGATGTCTTAATCCTCTGCTCCTTTCACTATTGTGATTACTAAGTAAGCACAATACAAAGAGTATTACTTACTGTGTCTACCCTTCTTCTAGCTTGTCTTGCGTCTGATGAATTGAAAGGCTGCTCCACTGCCGCTTAAAAGTTCACCCAACGCTCTCTAACCTCTCTGGAAGAAGTTTGGAAATACGTTGAGTTTTTTGAATGCTTCACCGAAGTTCTTCTCTACGTTGTATCACACAACTCTTGCTTTCACCGTCTCATGGTCTCACCTGTCTCTTTGCCCCATGATCTCACTGTCTCACAGCTCACCTGTCTGTTTCTCTCTCTCTTGTTGTCCAGCCAGATTTCTCTCTCTTATCGTCTAGCTCCTTTTCTCTCTCTCAAACCTTTGTTCTCTGTTCAGCCCCCAAATCTGATTTTTGGTTGTCCTAGTTTTCCGTCGATCGTCTTGGGTTTTCTTTCTTTTTTGTTGGTCTCGTGTCTGATTTTTCTCCTTCCCACCATCCAGCCAGATCTCTCTCACCGTCCAGCCCTGTTCTGCTGTTGACTCCTCTTTCTATCTTCTAGCCGTTCACTCTTCTTTGGGTGTGTTTGGGCATGTTGGTGGTGTGCTGTTTCAGATTTTTCTTTCTCTTCTAATGGCTCTTCATTTTCTCTCTCTTCCCGTCGACCCTTCTTCGGCCGTTCCCTGGTTTTCCTTTGTTTTGCCGTGGCCGTCTTGGATTTCCTCTATATTACTACCGACCACCTCTTTGTGTTTATGTCATGTAGGGTTTGGCGCTGGCCGACCACTCTAGGTTTGCCGAATGTTCAATTGTCGATCGACCTTCTTCCGATGACGGCTTTCTCTCTCTTCGTTCGACAACTGCTCCTCTTCTCCCTTTTTTTCTTCATCCATCGGCTGTTCTCCTCTTTTTCTTTCTCAACAGTTGTTCTTTGTTCAGCCTGGCCGTCGACTATCTCCTCTTTCTCACTCTCTCGACGATTACACTGTTCATGACGGCTACTGCTCACTCGACGGCTGCACTGTTCACTATGGCTACTCTTTTCTTTTGCAGGTGGTGTTCTTCTGTGTGAGGTTTGGTGTTTTGCTGTGTATTCAATTGTGTTGGCCTTACCCTAGTTTTGTCTTCCAAGGTCTTTATATACTCTCTTCCATAAAACCTTAATAGGGCTTACGTGGCGGATTTACGTTCTTGCCCTTATGCGGCAGATTTACTTTCTTGCCTCTCCATATGGCTTTACTTTTACTTTTTTGCTCTTCCACGTGGCTTTACTTTCTTGCACACTTAGACCTAGTTGACAACAATTACAACCCATACAAAGCTGTGGGAACAACAATCTCCCCCTTTGTAATTGTTGGCAACACTCGTAACAAAAGCTACAATTCAGCAGTTTCAACTTCCCCTAAATATGCACTCCCCCTTTCTTAATAGCTCCCCCTGCACTGTTGCTTCTCTCCCCCTTTGCCAACCAATTACAAATTTGAAAAACTTGCAAAGTAGAGATGGAGGATTCACTTAATTTTCAGGCTTAAGGAGGCATTTGCACAGATAGACTCATTCTGTGCTCTTTTCAAATAGCTCTATGGATAGAGATTTAGTTAGATCTTGTGTAGCCTCTTCAACAGATTTAGGTTCAACTTGTGAGAGTAAAGTAGTAGCTCCCACAATTCTTCTTCTTGTTGTAACTCTTGCTGATGGGTCACCTATGATCTGATTTTCTTGATGAGCACTAGGCCACGTTTTCTTTGGCTTTGTTTCTTGCATAGTCTTAGTTGCAAGAGGATCTCTTTCTTCATCAATCACATACAAATTTCTAGCTGTTCTCTTTTTGGCTGCAATAGTATTGCCTTCTTTACTCTTTACCTGGCAACCTCTTTTTATGAATATTAACTTATGGTCTTCATTGCATAGTTTGCTGATAGATACTAGATTATATCTGAGTCCTTCAACATACTAAACTTCTTTCAGCTTTCCTCTTCCAATGTTTACTGACCCTTGACCATTGATGTTGAGTAAATCATCATTGCCAAACTTGACTCTGCCTTCTCTTGACTTGTTTAGTTTTGACAATTTACTTTTGTCTCCCATCATGTGTAAAGTGCATCCATTGTCAAGGATCCACTGCTTATCCTTGTAGTAAGCTTTGAGTGCAATTTCAACTATATTAGCCACCTCTCTTTTAACTTTATATTTCTTCTTTTGAACTGGCTGGAAGATAGCTTTCTCCTATTCATTACTTGCTGTGTAGGCAATGTTGCTAACTTCTTTGCTTATGTGGCTTTCATTTCAGCCACCTTCTTCTCCTTCTTCTGTTCAGCCATTGCCCTTAGCTGTTTGACTTCCTTTTCTTTTTGAGACATAGCAGTTATGGGCTGCTGCTCTTTAACCACATACATCCTTTTTGGCCCTGGCTTTGGTTTGATAACTGTCTTCTCTTCTTCAGTTATCTTCACTTGAGTCACAGCCTTCTCTTTCAACTTCTGTGGCAAAGTCTCATTCTTCTTTTCTCTTGCAGAGCTTGTTTCTCCTACCACTTTAAACTTCTGCAAGTTCTCCTCGCTCTTTTTAAGGAGTTGTTGAAGTCTCAGCAACTCTTTCTCCATTTCTTCAATTTTTGAAGTCCTTAAGCCAAGCTCTATTGTAAGGTCTTCACATATTTTGATCTGTTCTTTAAATCTTCTCTTCAAGTCAATATGCTCAGCCCTTATTTCATCCTTTTGACTTTCAGCTTCCTCAAAATTTGCTTCAATTTGTTTTATATGGGCCACCAACCTTCTTATGGTTCTGCCCCTTTTGATTATCTCCTTTGAAGCTGATTTCAGCTCAACTTCAAGATCTAGCTCTTCTTCATCAACCTCTTCTTCCTCTTCAGAGGTTGAGCTACCATCTTGTACTGATGCCATAAAGACATGCTCATCTGATGAGTCTTCATCTTCCTTCTCATCAACTTTTTTTGTCTGACTCATATAACTCTTGAATGAGCCTTTTTTCTTCCTCTGTGGTTTGACAATCTTCTTACTGGACTTCTTTGATTTGAATGATGATCTTCTCCATCTTGAATTTTGCTCATCATTACCATCCTCATCTTTATCATCAAGTTTCACTTTGCACTGAGAAGCAAAGTGTCTAGTGTGCCCGCAACAATAACATCTCAAGGACAACTATCCTTTTCCCTTCTTAGACCCCTTTTTGAATTTCCTTGTGAAGTAAGCCAATACTTCACCTTCACTTTCTTCCTCATCATCATCATCATCATCATCCTCACTAGATGATTCTTCCTCTTCTTTTTATCTTCAAGTGCTTCATAGCTTTGAAAGCTGCCTCCTTTGATACCTTCGTTGTTACAGAGCTTTTAGCTGACTTTATCCTCATCTCATATGCAATGAGATTGCATTGGAGATCATGCAGAGACATAGAATTGAGATCTCTACTCTCCTCTCTGGCTGTTACCTTTGAGGTAAACCTCTCAGGCAGAATTCTCAGAATTTTCTTCACAATAGATAAGTCCTTCTTGTTCTTCCCATGATTTCTAATGTCATTTACAGCATCAATAACCCTGGTGAAGAACTCTTGGACTGTCTCAATCTTTTACATTTTGAGAGATTCATATCTCTCCTTGAACATTTGAAGCTTAGCCTCCTTCATTCTGCCATCACCTTTATAGACTTTTTGCAATCTGTCCCATATCTCCTTGGCAGATTTGCAGTCCATAACTTTAGCATACTCAACATCTGTCAATGCTAAAATGATGACATTTGAGGCCTTCCCATTTATCTCAAATTGCCTTAACTCCTATGGGGTTGGGTCTTTACCTTCTTCCAGAGCCACAAAACCCTCATGTACGCATTTCACCACGTTTATGCCCATGGTTGCAAATACCAATTGCATTCTTACTCTCCACATATGGTAATTAGTTCAGTTGAAGATTAGAACCTTCTTACTATAAGTAGTGTTAGTGCTGGTACTAGCTTCCATTTCTCAGTATACTGAACAAGTCAAACTTCTAGATCCCTTTAAACTAGTACACTAAGCTGTTAAGCTTCAAACTAGTGAACTTGTGCTCTGATACCAATTGAAGTTCCCGACCTCTCCCTAGGACTACTAGTACACTAAGCTGTTGACTCCGCTTTCTATTGTCCAACTGTTCACTCTTCTTTGGGCATGTTTGGGCATGTCGGTGGTGTGCTATTTCAGATTTTTCTTTCTCTTCCAATGGCTCTTCATTCTGGCGGTGGCTCTTCATTTTCTCTCTTTTCCCATCGACCCTTTTTCGGCCGTTCCCCGGTTTTCCTCTATTCTATCGTGGCCGTCTTAGATTTTCTCTATATTACTGCTGACCACCTCTTTGTGTTTATACCATGTAGGGTTTGGTGCTGGCCGGTCACTTTAGGTTTTCCAAATGTTCAATTGTCGACCGACCTTCTTCCGACGATGGCTTTTCCCTCTCTTCCAAGTGTTTTCTCTCTCTTCGTCCGATGGTTGCTCCTCTTCTCCCTTTTTTTCTTCGTCCGTCGGTTGTTCTCCTCTTTCTCTCTCTTTATAGTTGTTCTTCGTTTAGCCTGGCTATCAATCGTCTCCTCTTTCTCTCTCTCTCTCTATAGTTGTACTGTTTATGACAGCTACTATTCACTCGACGGCTGCACTGTTCACTATGGCTACTCTTTTCTTCTGCAAGTGGTGTTCTTTTGTGTAGGGTTTGGTGTTTTGTCGTGTATTCAATTGTATTGGCCTTACCCTAATTTTATCTTCTAAGGTCTTTATATACTCTCTTCCATAAAACCCTAATAGAGCTTACGTGACAAATTTACGTTCTTTCCCTTATACGACGAATTTACTTTCTTGCCTCTTTATGTGACTTTACTTTTACTTTCTTGCTATTCCATGTGGCTTTACTTTCTTGCACACTTAAACCTAGTTGACAACAATTACAATATGGTCCAAAAAAAATTAAAATTACGCTAATTACAAAGTCTTTATCAACTTTAATGAGAACTTTGAAATAGTGAAAAACTTGAGTGTGGTTGTAAACATAAGAACATTTAGGTTACAAACCATGTTTATCTATTTTTTAATATTTGTTTCCCAACAATTGATATTAGAGCTTTGGTTTAAGGATCAATAAGCTCGATGGCATTGATTTCAATTTCTAGAAGATGTAAATGGAAGATTACTTGTACCTAAATGTAAATAAGGCTCTCATGATTTATCTTTTGGTTATCAAGAAATAATTGGGTCGAGAGCTATTATTATAGTAACCCTATCTTTTTAATAAATTATATTATCTCTATGGGAACCTTACAAGATAGATGTCTATACTTTATTTGGTTTATTAAGAATAATAAATAGATACATGATAAACTAAAAAAAAAAGCAAGACAAGTTAGGAATTAGCCATGAATGTTATGTATATTATTTTTATGTTTATTTCTATATGTTGTCAAACTTACTTATGTGTATAGAGATGTACATAACAATAGAAAAGTCTTGTCATGATAATAAGAATAACGATAAAGGCATATTTATATTTCCATAATTTTATAATGGGTTTCATTATTTTAAAATAAAAAAATAATTTTCATATGTATATTATAAGTCTTACCAAACTTATATTTATATTTTTGTTTTCATATTTTTGTAATTAATATATTGAATTTTTACCATTTTCATGATATTTATATTAATATTTTTATTATTTTATGATTATATATTTATATATACATCTACCTATAAAAGATTTAATTTAAATTGTTGAGTGCCTTTGAAGTTCTCGACCTCTACCAAAGATCTACTAATTTGTGATACTGAGAGGGAGGGTGAATCAGTATCACCACAAATCGCAATTTGTAGGTAAGTGAACAACTTCAACCTCTTCTTAAAAGCGAACTCTTTCTTAGAATCGACTAAGGTAGATTTATTGCTACCTACTAATCACAATAGTCCCCAAAGTCACCTTTTAGACACCTTGCCTAATTGACAATACAGATGTTCTTGTTAAGGTCTTCGTTAGATTATGAGTTGGCTAATACTTTAACTGCGTTCACAACTCAATTCAAAACACAGAATGTAAAGTAAATTAAAGACACACCAGATTTATGTGGTTCCGTCCATGTGACGTACATCCACGGTGGTAGGGACTCTCCCTTACCGAGACTATCCACTATACTTGAGAATTTCAGTTACAATGGATGTCTTAATTCTCTACTCCTTTCAATATTACAATTACTAAGTAAGTACAATACAAAGAGTGTCACTTACTGTGTCTACCCTTCTTCTAGCTTGTCTTACCTCTGTTGAATTAAAAGGTTGTTCCACTATTGCTTATAAGTTCATCGCAACGCTCTCTAACCTCTCTTGAAGAAGTCTGGAAATACGTTGTGTTCTTTCTGTGCTTCACTGAATTCCTTCTTTACGTTGTTTCACACAACCCCTGCTTTCACCATCTCACGATCTCACTCGTCTCCTTGTCTCACGGCTCACCTCACATTTTTGGTTTGCCGTTTTACGTCTCACGGCCTGACTCACATTTCTGGTTTGACGTTACATGTCTCATGCACGTTTCTGGTTTGCACCCTTTGCTGGTTTCACGCCTCATGTATGTTTCTGGTTTGCACACCTTACTGGTCACAGGCCTCACATACGTTTATGGTTTGCACACCTTGCTGGTCAATAGGCCTCACGCACGTTCCTGTCCGTTTCTCTCTAGGTGGTGTTTACATTTTCTCTTATAGGATCTATTGTCTCTCATGGGTTGTTTCTCTCATCGTCCAGCTGGGTGCTCTGTTTTTTGTGTTTTTCCGTTTTACTAGTTTTTGCCGAGAGTTCGTTTGGCTGGATATCCCATGTTTTGCAGTTTACTTCTTTGACTAGTTCCTCTATTTTGCATTCTCTCTTGTCGTTCGTTCTTTGTTTTGTCGTGCTGTTTTTTATGTTGTGTCCTTTGGTCGGTCACTCTCCTTTGCCGTCCACTATGTGTTCTGCCGTGCTGGTTTTGCCATCCAGCCTTTGTGTTTTGCCAGTTCTCTCTTGTGTTGGACGGACTCTCTCTTCCTTTTCGGTGGTGTTCTTCATCTTGTAGGGTTTTGCTGAGTGATCACCTTGGTTGGCTGGTTGATTTAGGTTTGCCATTTCAAAGCTCAATTTCTGACTCACCTTGGTTTGACGTCTTCTTTTTGTTTTTTCTTTGGTTGGCTGGTTGCTTTCTCTTGCTTGTTTTCCGAGTGGTTCCTCTAGTTTTTTTGTTTTGCTCAGTTGCTGACACATTTCTTCTTCCTGTTGATGGCTACCCTATTTGCTCTCTCTCTCAACTATATATTTTGTTGCCTTTGGTTCCTTTTCACTCAGCCATTGGCTGCTCCTTTTCTCCCTTTTTCTCTCTCTCTCCGTTCGTCGAGTTTTTCTTTACCGTGCTCCTCTTCTTTTTGCTGTGCTGGTTACCGAATGCTCAATTGCCATGCTCTTCTTCTTTTTGCCGTGTATTCAATTGTGATGGTAGATTTACTTTTTTGCCCCTCCAGGGCTTACGCAGCGGATTTACGTTCTTGTCCTTCCATGTGGATTTACCTTCTTGCCCTTCTAGGTGGCTTTACTTTCTTGCCCTTAAATATGACTTTACTTTCTTGGACACTTAAACCTAGTTGACAACAATTACAACCCACATTGTGGGAACAACAATCTCCCCCTTTGTAATTGTTGGCAACCCTCATAACAGAAGCCACTATGCAGCAGTTTTAACTCCCCCTAAATATGCACTCCCACTTTCTTAACAGCTCCCCTGCATTGTTGCTTCTCTCCCCCTTTGCCAACCAATTACAAATCTAAAAAACTTGTAAAGTAGAGATAGAGGATTCACCTGAACTTCAGGCTTGAGGAGGCATTCGCACAGACAGACTCATTCTGTGCTTTTCAAACAGCTTTGTGGACAGAGATTTAGTTAGATCTTATGTAGCCTCTTCAACAGATTTAGGTTCAACTTGTGAGAGTAAAGTAGTAGCTCCCACAATTCTTTTTCTTGTTGTAACTCTTGCTGATGGGTCACCTATGATCTAATTTTCTTGATCAACACTAGTCCACATTTTCTTTGGCTTTTTTTCTTGCACCGTCTTAGTTGCAAGAGGATCTCTTTCTTCATCTTCAGACTCACTCTTCTCTGAGTTTGAACTTGCTTCTTGTTCCTTTTCTTCAGGTTGGTCTAATTCTTCATCTACATTGAAGTCATCTTCTTCATTGTCCTCAGCTTCTCCATTCTACATTGTTTCCCTATTCTCATCTATTTTCACATCACTGGAAGTGATCACTTTTCCTAGCTTATGCAGGAAAACTCTGCAACCTTTTGTCTTTTCTGAGTATCCCACAAAGATGCCTTCATTAGACCTAGCATTGAAGTTTCCCAAGTTTTGCTCCTTGTTCTTCACAAAACATGTGCTGCCAAAGATTTTGAAATACTTGGCTGTTGTCTTCTTCTCACTCCATAGCTCATATGGAGTTTTATCAGTATTGGGCCTTAGTAAAACTCTGTTCAGTAGATGTACGGCTATAAATGTTGCTTATGTCCAAAATCTTGTGTGAAACTTGGATTACACCAGTAGAGTTCTCGCTATTTCGACCACAGCTCTATTTTTCCTCTGTTGAGGTGTTCTTGCTGCTGCCATTTGATGATGAATTCCATGCTTCTCAAGATAATCTTCAAAAGCTTTATTCGTAAATTTAGTGCCTTGATCTGACCTCAATACTTTGATCTTTCTTCCACTCTTAGTTTTAGCCAATCTTTTGTATCTCTTGAAGCAATTCAAAACTTTTGACTTGTGTTTGAGGTGCATGAGGTAGGTGTAGGAAAACGTGATTAGTGGCTTATGTTGTGCATAGTTAGCTAATTTTAGAATATATTTTTAGAAATAAACTAATTTAGGTAGGTTTTTTAAGGTCCCATAAGTTATGGGATTTGATATACCTTTTATTACTTTCCTTTTTTTTCTAGGTCTAGCATCTATAAAGCTATTGTCTAATGTATTATTCAGAATGAGAAGGATTATTACTCTTTCAATCTCCAACATTTACTCTTTCAATCTCCAACATGGTATCAGAGCCTTTGTTCTTCTTAGTCTTCTTCCTTCTATTTTCTTTTCTTTTCTTTGACATCAAAACAGATTGCTAGCCTTTATTGCTGGTGATCCCTACTTTACGTGGAAGGCCTTAATTGCCTAGAATTGTTATTTTTTTTTTTTATAAAAGATGTCTGAGGTTGCAGAGACAGGTTCTACAACCCAATCAGGGGGGGTTCGATCTCAACAAATTGGAGAACAACCAAGGAACTATAGGCAGGCTCACGTTGCTGCAGTACAACTAAGTGAATCAACCCCAATGGAGATAGGCAGTCCTAACCAAGAAGTGATCGAGAGGACAGGATCACTTATCAACAACCTTGAAACGCCCTCAGGTACTTGTTCTTTGGCATATTCAGGTGAGTTTCCATTCTCCATTGGGTTAAATGTTTCGGGTACAACCTTTGCCAACTCCTGGGTCATGGACTCAGGAGCTACTGACCATATGACTCACTTACCAAATATTTTTTCCACGTATTCCCCGTGTCCAAGCAGTAGGAAAATAGCCACAGCAGACAGTTCGGTGACCACTGTAGCCGGTGTAGGGAATGTTAAAATAGGTCCATCACTGATCCTAAAAAATGTCCTCTATGTCCCTAAACTATCCACAAATTTGATTTCTATACAAAAACTTACTCAAGATTTATACTGCAATGTGGTTTTTCATCACGACTATTGTGAATTTCAGGACAAGGATTCGGGGAAGATGATTGGACATGCTAAAGAACGGTATGGTCTCTACTACCTTGAAGCACCAAGTCAGTTAAACATTACTAAGGGCAGATTATCCCATTCTTTTATGTCAGAAAATCTTTCATCCAATAAAGAGAAAGTTTGGCTCCATCATCGCCGACTTGGACATCCATCTTTTAGAATTATTGAAATTCTGTTTCCTTCTTTGTTTAAAAATCTAAATGTTGAAACCTTTCATTGTGAGGTATGTGAACTTGCTAAACATAAGCATATACCAATTCCAGCCAGTAACAAAAGGAGTTCGGTTCCTTTCTATCTTGTTCATAGTGATATTTGGGGTCCTATGTCTATTCCTAATATTTCTGGAGCAAGATGGTTTGTTTCATTTATTGATGACTGTACTCGTGTTGCCTAGATTTTTCTACTCAAGCATAAATCAGATGTTATTACCGTTCTCCCAAATTTTTTCTCCATGGTCAAAAATCAATTTGGAATCAATATCAAAAGGTTTAGGTCAGATAATGCTAGGGAATATTTCAATCAAACTCTAACTCCATATTTTCAAAAAGAAGGTATAGTACATGAATCATCTTGTGTCAATACCCCACAACAAAATGGAGTAGCGGAAAGGAAAAATGGTCACCTTCTTGAAAAAACCCGAGCCTTTATGTTCCAAAACAATGTGCCTAAAATTTTTTGGGGGGAAGCAGTTCTCACTGCTGCCCATCTCATAAATCGTTTGCCATCTAGAGTTTTGGGATTCAAAAGTCCTATGGAAATACTCTCCACATTCTACCCTGACCTACAAACTACAAATAACCTTGTTCCTAGAATATTTGGGTGTGTATCATTTGTTCATGTTCACTGTCCAACTAAAGGGAAATTAGATCCAAGGGCAATAAAATGTGTCTTTGTGGGGTATTCCTCAACTCAAAAGGGGTATAAGTGCTACCATCCTCCATCAAGGAAGTTCTATGTCTCAATAGATGTCACTTTCAATGAACATGAGTCTTACTTCACCCATCCTTATTTTCAGGGAGAGAATTTAACAATAGAAAATAAGGATGAGGATGTTTTACTTGATCTATCGCCACTGTCCATGTGTAAACCATCCAGTTCATCTTGTCCCATTATACCAAACCGTGTGCCTGAAAATCTTTCTAAACATATAGTTGAAAATGAACCAAACCATATGTCTGAAAAACCAGATTCTGCACCTGAGAATGTAAGTTTTGGCAAGGGCAAGGTGTTCACAAGGAAGAAGATGATCGTTCCTGAATTTATGCAGGTCCAAGAGTCCAACCCAAGTCTTGAGAATGAGGTAACAATATCTAATCCTACATTGCAAAATGAAACTAAATTTCATATGAGTAAGGATGACCAGGATCTTCCCATTGCTATTAGGAAAGCAACAAGAGAGTGCACAAAACAACCTAATCCTACATTGCAAAATGAAACTGAATTTCATATGAGTAGGGATGACCAGGATCTTCCCATTGCTATTAGGAAAGCAACAAGAGAGTGCACAAAACAACCTTTATATCCTCTTGCACACTTTATGTCTTTTAAGAAATTTTCACCATCTCGTCGATCCTTCCTTGTTAGCTTAAACACCATTACCATTCCTACCACCTTATCCGAGGCGTTGTCCAACGAGAAATGGAAACAAGCTATGAATGTGGAAATGGAGGCACTTGAGAAAAATAAAACCTGGGAGTTGGTAAAGTTACCAGTGGGAAAGAAGCCTGTAGGGTGTAAATGGGTGTATACAATAAAGTATAGAGCAGATGGATCAATAGAAAGATACAAAGCAAGGTTAGTAGCCAAAGGATATACTCAAAGCTATGGAATTGATTATCTAGAAACTTTTGCACCAGTTGCAAAAATGAATACTGTTAGAGTTTTATTGTCGTTGGCAGCTAACTATGGTTAGGAATTACAACAGTTCGATGTAAAAAATGCATTCTTGCATGGAGAACTAGAGGAAGAAATTTATATGGAGGTCCCACCAGGTTATAGGAAGAACTTGGATTCTCAAACTGTGTGTAAATTGAAGAAAGCCTTATATGGTCTAAAACAATCACCACGAGCATGGTTCGGACGATTTGCTAGAGTTATGATAGCTATGGGATACAAACAAAGCCGAGGGGATCATACATTGTTCATTAAACACTCAAGGTCAGGGGGAGTCACAGCTCTCTTGGTTTATGTTGATGACATAATAGTGACAGGAGATGATGACAAAGAAAAACAAATCTTGAGTCATTGTTTGGGCAAGGAATTTGAGATCAAGGTGTTAGGAAGGCTCAAATATTTTCTTGGGATTGAGGTTGCTCACTCTAAGCAAGGCATTTTTATCTCCCAATAAAAGTATGTCACGGATCTCCTAAAGGAAACAGGCATGACAGCATGCAAAACAGCAAGTACTCCAATAGATCAGAATGTCAAACTTGGAAAAGCAGAGGAGGATGTTGCAGTAGACAAGGCAACATATCAACGCCTTGTAGGAAGACTTATTTATTTGTCTCACACACGACCAGATATAACATATGCAGTTAGTGTGATTAGCCAATTCATGCATAACCCAAAGGAAGTTCATCTACAAGCAGCTTACCGAGTATTATAGTACCTTAAGGGAGTACCAGGAAAAGGTATTTTATTCAAAAGGAACGGAGGTTTAGTACTTGAGACATACACAGATGCTGATTATGCTGGGTCAATTGTTGACAGAAAGTCAACCACTGGATATTGCACCTTTCTTGGTGGAAACCTTGTGACATGGAGGAGTAAAAAACAGAATGTAGTGGCCAGGTCTAGTGCAGAAGCAGAATTTCGAGCAATGGCTCAAGGTGTGTGTGAAGTACTTTGGTTAAAAATCATTCTAGAAGACTTGAAGATTAAGTGGGATGGCTCAATAAGACTCTATTGTGACAACAAGTCTGCAATCAGCATAGCTCACAACCCAGTACAACATGATCGAACAAAGCACATTGAAGTCGACAGACACTTTATCAAAGAACACTTGGAGAGCGGGTTGATTTGTACCCCTTACATGCCTACACACAGCCAGCTTGCGGATGTACTTACCAAAGGGTTAACTAGTTCGATGTTTCAAAATATAATATCCAAGCTGGGAATGGAAAATGCCTATTCACCAGCTTGAGGGGGAGTGTAGGAAAACGTGATTAGTGGCTTATGTTGTGCATAGTTAGCTAATTTTAGAATATATTTTTAGAAATAAACTAATTTAGGTAGGTTTTTTAAGGTCCCATAAGTTATGGGATTTGATATACCTTTTATTACTTTCCTTTTTTTTCTAGGTCTAGCATCTATAAAGCTATTGTCTAATGTATTATTCAGAATGAGAAGGATTATTACTCTTTCAATCTCCAACATTTACTCTTTCAATCTCCAACAGTAGGTCCTTCTCGAATAATTATCAACAAACAAAATGAAGTACCTCTTACCTTTTAACCCTTTTGTCCTTATCGGTTCACACAAATCAGTATGCAAAATGTCAAGCACAGCTTCAAAACTGAACTCTTTAGTCTTGTATTGCTTTTTGGCATGCTTTCCTTTAGAGTATGCTAAGCAAACATACTCTCTCTCTCTCTCTCTTATGTTTGAGGTGCATGAGGCAGGTCCTTCTCGAATAATTATCAACAAACAAAATGAAGTACCTCTTACCTTTTAACCCTTTTGTCCTTATCGGTCCACACAAATCAGTATGCACAATGTCAAGCACAGCTTCAGAACTGAATTTTTTGGTCTTGTACTGCTTTTTGGCATGTTTTCCCTTAGAGTATGCTAAGCAAATATACTCTCTCTCTCTCTTGAGGTCAGGAATGTCTATGATTGCATGAGTAGTGGTTAGCTTCCTCATGTTCTTTTGTGATAAGTGTCCCAGCCTCCTATGCCAAAGTTGATTTTTTTCTTCTTTGGTGAGTAAATAGCTGTTTGTCTTATCCTCATCAATTATGTACAAATTTCCAATTGTTCTTTTCTCGACTGCAATAGTATTGCCTTCTTTACTCTTTACTTGGTAACTTGTGTTTGTGAATATCACTTTGTGGTCATCGTTGCATAGTTGGCTGACTGATGCTAGATTATATCTGAGTCTTTCAACGTGTAGAACATCTTTCAACTTTCCTTTTCCAATATTCATTGACCCCTGACCACTGATGTTGAGTGAATCATCATTGCCAAACTTGACTCTGCCATCTCTTGATTTGTTCAGCTTTGATAATTTACTCTTGTCTTCTGTCATATGCGAAATGCATCCACTATCAAGGATCCATTGCTTATCCTTACAATCAGCTTTTAGTGCAATTTTAGCTATATTAGCCACCTCCCTTTTTGCCCTATATTGCTTCTTTTGAACTGACTAGAAGATAGCTTTCTCTTTTTTCTCAACTTTGAATGCACCGCTTGTTTTTATTGTGCCATCGAGTGCCTTCTCTTGCTCAGGGTGAAGTATCATGCATCTCTTGGCATTATGGTCATCCTACCCACACCTTTCACACTGTTCCAAGTCTGCCAATACAACAAACTTGTTCTTTGAAACCAATGGTTTGGGCTTCCACTAACACTCTTTGTCAGTGTGTCCTTGCTTCTTACAGTATGTGCAAGAACTCACGACAGGTGTTCTCCTTTGAATTTTGTATTGTCTCCACCTGTATGCAGCATCATATTTTCTCAAGTTGGAGACATATACTGGCCTTCTCCACCAGCAGTTACACGCCTTATGACCCCAAACTCCACAATAAAGACAGTGAGCTTGAAATTGCCTCTTCTTGGGTATGATCATAACTTGTCTTCTTCTGTTCATCACTTGCTGTGTAGGCAAAGTAGCTGGCTTCTTTGCTTGTGTGACTTTCATTTCAGTCACCTTCTTCTCCTTTTTCTATTTAGTCGTAGCCCTCGGCTAGCTGACTTTCTTTTCTTCCTTCTTGTTTGCCACCTTAGGTTGCTTCTTCAGATCTTCTTTATTCTCAGCTATCTTCTTCTGAGTCACAACCTTCTCTTTCATCTTCTGTGGCACATTCTTATTTTCTTTATCCAATGTAGCCTCAGATTGTTGCACTTTCTCTACATTCTTCTTTTCCCTTGCAGAGCTTGTTTCTCCTACCACTTTAAACTTCTGCAAGTTCTCCTCACTCTTTTTGAGTTGTTGCTGAAGTCTCAGCAACTCTATCTCCATTTCTTCAATTGTTGAAGTCCTTGAGCCAAGCTTTACTGTAAGGTATTCACATATTTTGATATGTTCTTCAAATCTTCTCTTCAAGTCAATATGCTCAACCTTTATTTCATCCTTTTGACTTTTCACTTCCTTAGACTTTGCTTCAACTTATTTTATGTAGGCCTCTAACCTTCTTATGATTCTGCCCCTTCTGATTATCTCCTTTAAAGCTGCTTCTAGCTCAGCTTCAAGATTTGGCTCTTCTTCATCAACCTCCTTTTCCTCTTCAGAGGTTGAACTACCACCTTGAACTGATGCCATAAAGGCCTGCTCATTTGATGACTCTTCATCTTCCTCCTTATTAGCTTCATTTATCTGACTCACATAACTCTTGAATGAGCCTTTCTTTTTCTTTTGTGGGTTGGTAGTCTTCTTGCTGGACTTCTTTGATTTGAATGATGGTCTTCTCCATTTTGAATTCGGCTCATCATCACCATCCTCATCTTCATCATCAAGTTTCATTTTGCACTAAGAAGCAAAGTGTCCAGTCTGCCCACAATAATAACATCTCAAGGATAACTATCCTTTTCCCTTCTTAGACCCCTTTTTGAATTTCCTTGTGAAGTATGCCAACACTTCACCTTCACTTTCTTCCTCATCCTCCTCCTTATCATCATCATCCTCATTGGATGATTCTTCTTCATCTTTTATCTTCAAGTGCTTCATAGCTTTGAAAGCTGCCTCTTTTGATACCTTTGTTGTTATAGAGCTTTCAGCTGGCTCTAT
This sequence comes from Ceriops zippeliana, assembly GCA_037897445.1. Classification (NCBI taxonomy): domain Eukaryota; kingdom Viridiplantae; phylum Streptophyta; class Magnoliopsida; order Malpighiales; family Rhizophoraceae; genus Ceriops; species Ceriops zippeliana. Next base: position 37,455 of record JBAPLH010000244.1, read on the forward strand.
TTTCATCTCATATGCAATGAGATTGCACTGGAGATCATTCAGAGACACAGAATTAAGATCTTTACTCTCCTCTATGGTTGCCACCTTTGAGGCATACCTCTCAGGTAGAATTCTCAGAATTTTCTTCACAATAGATAAGTCCTTCATGTTCATCCCATAACTTCTCAGATTGTTTACAGCATCAATAATTCTAGTGAAGAACTCCTGGACTGTCTCATTTTTCTGCATTATGAGAGATTCATATCTCTCCTTGAACACTTGAAGCTTAGCCTCCATTTTACCATCACCTTCATATAAATTTTGTAATCTGTCCCATATCTCCTTGGTAGATTTGCAGTCCATAACTTTAGCATACTCAGCATTTGTCAATGCTGAAATGATGACGTTTGAGGCCTTCCCATTTATCTCAAACTACCTTCACTCCTCTGGGGTTGGGCCTTTACCTTCTTCTGGAGCCATAAAACCCTCATGCACGCATTTCACCACGTTTATGCCCATGGTTGCAAATATCACTTGCATTCTTGCTCTCCACATATGGTAGTTGGTTCCATTGAAGATTGGAACCTTCTTGCTATAAGTGGTGCTTGTGCTGGTACCGACTTCCATTTCTCAGTATGCTGACCAAGTCAAACTTCTAGATCACTTCAAACTAGTACACTAAGCTGTTAAGCTTCAAACTAGTGAACCTGTGCACTAATACCAATTGAAGTTCCTGACTTCTCCCTAAGATCTACTAGTTTGCGATACTGAGAAAGGGGGTGAATCAGTATCACCACAATTCACAATTCGTAGGTAAGTGAACAACTTCAACCTCTTCTTAAAAGTGAACACTTTATCAGACTCGACTAAGGTAGATCTATTGGTACCTACTAATCACAATAGTCCCCAAATTCACCTTTCAGACACCTTGCCTAATAAATAATACAGATGTTCTTGTTTAGGTCTTTGTTAGGTTATGAGTTGGTTGATACTTTAGTTGCGTTCACAACTCAAGTCAAAACACAGAACATAAAGCAAATTAAGGACACACTAGATTTATGTGGTTCCTTCTTCTAGCTTGTCTTGTCTCTGTTGAATTGAAAGGCTGCTCTACTACTGCTTAGAAGTTTACCACAACACTTTCTAACCTCTCTTGAAGAAATCTGGAAATACGTTGAGTTCTGTCTGTGCTTCACCGAATTCCTTCTCTAAGTTGTTTCACACAACCTCTGCTTTCACTGTCTCACAGTCTCACCTGTCTCCTTGTCTCACAGCTCGCCTCACATTTCTGGTTTGCCGTTCTACGTCTCACGGCTTGACTGATGTTTCTGGTTTGGTGTTACATGTCTCATGCACGTTTCTGGTTTGCACCCTTTGCTTGTTTCACGCCTCATATACGTTTCTGGTTTGCACGCCTTGCTGGTCACACGTCTCACACACGTTCCTATCCATTTCTCTCTAGGTGGTGTTTACATTCTCTTCTAGGATGTATTGTCTCTCACAGGTTATCTTTCTCATCGTCCAGCCGCGTGCTCTATTTTTTGTGTTTTTGTTTTGCTGGTTTTTGTTGAGAGTTCGTTTGGCTGGATATCCCTTGTTTTGCCATTTACTACTTTGGCCGGTTCCTCTGTTCCGTGTTCTCTCTTGCCGTCCGTTCTTTGTTTTGCCATGCTGTTTTGCACGTATGTCTCCTTTGGCCGGACACTCTCCTTTGCCGTCCACTATGTGTTCTGCTGTGCTAGTTTTGCCATCCAGCCTTTGTGTTTTGCCAATTGTCTCTTGTGTTGGATGGACTCTCTCTTCCTTTTCAGTGGTGTTCTTCGTCTTGTAGGGTTTTGCTGAGTGATCACCTTGGTTGGCTGGTTGCTCTAGGTTTGTCGTTCCAAAGCTCAATTTCCGACTTACCTTAGTTTGACGTCTTCTTTTTGCTTTCTCTTTGGTCGGCTGGTTGCTTTCTCTTGCTTGTTTTCCAAGTGGTTCCTCTAGGTTTTTCGTTTTGCTCAATTGCCAACACCCTTCTTCTTCGCATTGACGGCTACCCTATTTGCTCATGCTCCTTTTCTTTTTGCTGTGTATTCAATTGTGTTGGCCTTACCCTAGTTTTGTCTTCCAAGGTCTTTATATACTCTCTTCCGTGAAACTCTAATAGTGCTTATGCGGCAGATTTACATTCTTGTCTTTCTGCGTGGATTTACCTTCTTGCCCTTATATGTGGTTTTACTTTCTTGCCCTTCCATGTGGTTTTACTTTCTTGCACACTTAAACCTAGTTGACAACAATTACAACCCATACAAGATTGTGGGAACAACAGCCTTTGGTACATGAGATAAAATATGACAATATAAAATAGACTAGTATTATTCCATCATGTCTTATCTTTAGTCAATTATTTGTATAATATAGTATAGGATTATTTTCCTATATTTATGAGTTATTGTTAACTCATATATCATTATGGGCTCGACTATCTTATGTCATAGGTTAAACTTAATTATCAGAATATTTTCATATAAAACCTATAATATTAGCATAAAACTCTTTTTTTTCTTCTTCTTCTTCTTCTTTTTTCTTTTTTTTTTCACTTTGCAATTACTATCATTGTCTTTGTCACGACCACTAGCCAACACCACTATTGTGATTACAACCACTATCACCCCTATCACTCTTTATTGTTATAATCGCTACTATTTTCATCATGATCCCTGTCTTATTTTTTATATTCCATCTCTCTCTTATCCTTTTCCTTCTCTCTCTCCTTTTTTTTTTTAATTTATATCTCTTCTTTCATTTCTCTCACCCTTTCCCAAAATCTCTCTTTTTCATCTTTTTCTATCCATCTTAATCTCTTTTCAATCTCTCTTCTTACCATTTCTCCCTTTTCTCTCTTTTTTTATCTCCCTCTCTACTATCTTTCTTTCATCTTGGATTTCACTATTTTTCACTTTTGTTTCTCTCTCATATTTTTTATCTCTCTTTTATATTTTTCTTCATTTTTCTCTTTCATCACTTAAAGAGAAATTAAAAAAAGATAGAGATGAAAGAGAGAAATAAAGAAAAAGAGAGAGTTCTCAAGAGGAGAGAAATAGACAGAAGAGAGATATAAGGAAGGAAAAGAGAGATAAAAATACAGAGAAAGAAAAGGAAAAAATGATGAAAAAGAAAATAACGTAGGGAGAGAAAGATGTAAGAGAGATAAAAAAGAAAAGAGATAAATATAAAAGAAAAAGATAAAAATTGGAGTAAAAACAAAGAGAGATAAAAGATAGAGGATAAAGATTGACCAAAAAAGATAAAAAAAATGCGTGAGATAAAGAAAAAAGAGAGATATATAAAAAAAGTTGGAGGAAAAAAGATAAAAGATAAAAATAAAGTTGAGAAATAGAGAGATAAAAAAAGAGGAAGGGTGATAAAGATATTGAAGTTCCCGCCTTCTTCCTAAGATCTAGTAGTTTGTGATACTGAGAGGAGGGGTGAATCAGTATCACCACAATTCACAATTCGCAGGTAAGTGAACAACTTCAACCTCTTCTTAAAAATGAACCCTTTCGGAGACTTGACTAAGGTAGATTTATTGTTACCTACTAATCACAATAGTCCCCGAAGTCACCTTTTAGACACCTTGCATAATAGACAATTCAGATGTTCTTGTTTAGGTCTTCGTTAGGTTATGGGTTGGCTGATATTTTAGCTGTGTTCATAACTCAATTCAAAACACAGAACATAAAGCAAATTAAGGACACACGAGATTTACATGGTTCCGTTAATGTACATGCACGATGGTAGGGACTCTCCCTTACCAAGACTATCCACTATACTTGAGAATTCCAGTTACAATGGATGTCTTAATCCTCTGCTCCTTTCACTATTGCAATTACTAAGTAAGTACAATACAAATAGTGTCACTTACTATGTCTACCCTTCTTCTAGCTTGTCATGCCTTTGTTGAATTGAAAAGTTGCTCCACTATCGCTTAGAAGTTCACTGCAACGCTCTCCAACCTCTCTTGAAGAAATCTTGAAATACGTTGAGTTCTTTCCGATGCTTTGCCAAATTCCTTCTCTAGGTTGTCTCACATAGCTCCTACTTTCACCATCTTACGGTCTCACCCGTCTCCTTGTCTCACCCCATCGCACATTCTGGTCCCACGCCAACGCACGTTCTGGTCTCATGTTGTCGTACGTTTTGGTTTTCTTCTTTTCCAAGGGTGGTGCGTTTCTGGTTTTGTCGTTGGTGTGCCGGTGGTCTATCTATCTCTTACGGTGGTGGCTTTCTCTCTTACAGTGGTGGCCTTCTCTCTTATGGTGGTGGCTCTTCGTTTACGGTGGTAGCTCTTCTTTAGCCATATATCGTTTTTCCTTTTCCACCGGTGGTTTCTATTTTTCCTATCCACCCCTATTCTACAGTCGGTTCTTCCTTTTTCCGTCTCCTTTAGTCCAGTCAGAACTCTCTCACCATCCACTCTATTTTGCCATCAACTCATTTTGCCATCCACTTCTTTGTTGTGTTGTCTCCTTGCCGTCCAGCTCCCTTTTCCTTTGCCGTCCACTCCTGATTTTGTCGTTCACCTCTTTGCCGTCCACCCCAATTTTGGCCGTATTGGGTTTTTCTCTCCTTCCCCTGTTCTGCCATCCAACCGTTCCTTCTCTCCTTTGGCCATCTTTCCTATTTTTCCATATCATTCTGTCGTCCCCCTCTTTTTTGGTCATTCTTGTGTTTCTGTTGGTTGTCTATTTTCGCCATTCTGCTCTCCCGGTGGTGTATTTGTCGTTTTGCTCCGATGGTGTATTTGTCATTTTGCTCACTTTCGGCCGTTTCCTCTTGACCTCTGTTCTTCGTTTAGCCCCCCTTCGACCGTCTTCTCTTTCTTTCTCTCTCTCGACGGTATTTTTTTGTCCACCAAAATTGTCTTCCAATTTAGGGGTGGCGAATTTATTGTCTTGCCCTTCCATGTGGCTTTTACATTCTTGCCCCTCCATGTGGCTTTTACCTTCTTGCCCTTCTATATGGCTTTACTTTCTTGCACACTTAAACCTAGTTGACAACAATTACAACCCATACAAAGCTGTGGGAACAACAATCTTTGCCTTTGTAATTTTTGGCAATACTCATAATAAAAGCCACTATGCAGTAGTTTCAACTCCCCCTTTCTTAATAGCTCCCCCTGCACTGTTGCTTCTCTCCCCCTTTGCCAATTAATTACAAATATGAAAAACTCACAACATAGAGATGGAGGATTCACCTGAACTTTAGGATTGAGGAGGCATTTTCACAGATAGACTCAATCTGTGCTTTTCAAACAGTTCTGTGGATAGAGGTTTAGCTAAAATATCTGAAATTTGATCTTTAGTGCCAACATACTCCAACTGAATTGTACCCTATTCCACTTGATATTTGATGAAGTGATACCGGATGTCAATAAGCTTGCTCCTCGATTGTTGAACCGGATTCTTGCAAAGATCAATAACACTTTGATTATCATAAAGTACACTCACTGCTAACTTCACTTCAACACCCAAGTCTGCTAGTTGTCTTAACATCCATATCACCTGTGTACATGCTGCATAAGCAGCCATCAATTCAAAACACAGAACATAAATCAAATTAAGAACACACGAGATTTACGTGGTTCCGTCAACATGACGTACATCCACGGTGGTAGGGACTCTCCCTTACTGAGACTATCCATTATACTTGAGAATTCCAGTTACAATGGCTTTCTTAATCCTTTGCTCCTTTCACTATTGTAATTACTAAGCAAGTACAATACAAAGAGTGTCACTTACTGTGTCTACCCTTCTTCTATCTTATCTTGTCTCTATTGAATTGAAAGGCTGCTCCATTGCCACTTAGAAGTTCACCGCAACGCTCTCTAACCTCTCTTGAAGAAATCTGGAAATATGTTGAGTTCTTTCTGATGCTTCACCGAATTCCTTCTTTAGGTTGTCTCACATAGCTACTACTTTCACCATCTCACGATCTCACCAGTCTCCTTGTCTCACATCATCGCATGTTCTAGTCTCACGCTGATGCATGTTCTGGTCTCATGCCATTGCATGTTCTGGTTTTCTTCTCTTCTAGGGGTGGTGCATTTCTGGTTTTGCTGTTGGTGTGTTGGTGGTTTGTCTCTCTCTTACGGTGGCGACCTTCTCTCTTATGGTGGTGACTATTCGTTTACAGTGGTAGCTTTTCTTTAGCCGTATATCATTTTTTCTTTTCCACCGGTGGTTTCTATTTTTCCCGTCTACCCTTGTTCTGCCGTCAGCTCTTCCTTTTTCTGTCTCTGGTTTTCTCTCTTTTAGCCAATTTTTCTCTCCTTTGCCATCCAGCTATTCACCTCTTTCACCATCCAGCCGGATCTCTCTCACTGTCTGCTTTGTTTTGCCATCCAACTCTTTGCCGTGTTGTCTCCTTGCCGTTTAACTCCCTTTTCCTTTGCCGTCCACTCCTGATTTTGTCATTCACCTCTTTGCCGTCCACCCTGATTTTGGCCATATTGGGTTTTTCTCTCCTTCCCTTGTTTTGTCGTCCAGCCGTTCCTTCTCTCCTTTAGCCATCTTCCCTATTTTTTCTTATCGTTCTGTCGTCCCCCTGTTTTTCAGTTGTTCTTGTGTTTCCGCCAGTTGTTTATTTTCGCTGTTCTGCTCTCCTAATGGTGTATTTGCTGTTTTGCTCTGGTGGTGTATTTGCCATTTTGCTCACTTTTCAGTCGTCTCCTCTCAACCTTTGTTCTTCGTTTAGCCCCCCTTCGGCCGTCTTCTCTTTCTCTCTCTCTCTCAACGGTATTTTTTTGTCCACCAAAATTGTCTTCCAATTTAGGGCTTTCTTGCAACGAATTTACTGTTTTGCCCTTCCATGTAGCTTTTACGTTCTTACCCCTCCATGTGGCTTTTACCTTCTTGCCCTTCCATGTAACTTTACTTTTTTGCACACTTAAACCTAATTGACAACAATTACAACCCATACAAGGGCTGTAGGAACAACAGATATAAAGATAAGAGGAAAGAGGGAAAAGAAAGATATAATGAAAAGTAATATTTCAAGAACCAAATTGGTCATTGAATTAAAAAGTTGAAAAGTTTAAAGTTTAATTGGTTCTACCATTATAACCAAAATTAAATTGATAAAATTAGTATTTAATATAAAATATGTATATATATATATAATCAAAGTCAATATGTTAATACCAATACAAAATATTTAAAAATGTGTTATAATTAAAACAAACAAAAACTAATACTTCTTGGAGTTTATACATCTCAAAATTTAAAAATAATAACATAATTATAGTTAAATTTCATCATTATCTCTCGCCATCTTAACCATAAGATCATTTTCACTTATAATACTCTTTATATCACCAAAGTGATGAATAATATCAAATGAATTCACATCAACCATATTTAAATCCATAAATTCATCATTTTTATCCTTTTCTTGATTAACAGCATTAGACTTAGGATATTAATTCTTTTCATAGAGAGCTCTCTTTTATTCTCCATAATCAAGTTCTGGAGATGACTCCTTTTCTTTAATCCAAAAGTCAGTCTTATCAATGAAAATATTGAGCTTATAAAAAGGCATATGAAAAAATGAATTAATTAAAAATATTGTAATTTATATATATATATATATATAACTAAACATATTCACACAAATACCAATTACCTACACTTTAACCTCATATTATCAATAAGTCTTTGATGCTCCAATCCATTTCTTCTTTTAGTCTAAATACATTCAAACACACTTTAAAAGAAGATGTTTGACTAAGGATACAAATGACAATTTTTTGCAAATTAGGGGCACTATGCCTAAATAAATAATTATTTAAATACTATGATATAAAAATGATTATATAAATAAATGAAAAAATGACACAACTTACCAAGTTGAAGGGTTTTGGTTGAATTACGAGCAGCTTGTCTACCAAAAGTTTCCTTTATGATTCTGATAAATCTTGATTTCTTTCATGGCAACACCATCATCATTGCAAATACTTTTAATTTTAAGTAAACTAAAAAGGCCACTCATGAGTTCACCTTTCTCATAAACAAAAGCAGGGTTGAAGATATAAGTTACCACATGTAGATCTTCCATAATTGTACCATAATATTTGAAAGCAAATTACATAAACTTGTGGCATCTTTTACAATATTTGAGGTATCCACAAATTTGACAAATGAAATTATAGTAGGGCAACAAACCAAGAAATTGATCAAGATTATATCTCTTTGATCCCTCTAACCATCAACCATAATTATGCATCCATTTATAATCCACTTAGTTCTATAAGTTTCAATAAGGGATTGATATTCTTTTTTATAATCTCTCAACAAATTGACACATGTATCATTAAAAGAAGGACCTTTTGTGCCTAGGACCAATTGCAAGACTAACATCTAAAATAGGTTGAATGTATAGTGAATGTAAGGTATTGAATGAAATATAAGCAAAAAAAAAAACCACTTTGCCTAAGCCATGTCAACCATTTTCACAGCTTCTTTACTAACTAAGACACTTTTTAAATTGGATTAAGCTTCAGGAGTTCTTAAAGAAAATATGTATCAATTCCATGACTGGCTTTTCTTTTCCCTTTATCTTGCATTAATTTTTGTCTTTTTGACACAGGTAATTTTACCACCATGTCTTTTTTTTTCTTTAACTTAATATCATAAAGATAATTACCAAAGCTATAATCTCTAGCCTTTTTAGCTTTTTTTTTTTCTCTTTAGATGCTTGTTTAAGAATATCAAGCATCTTTGGTTGAACATGAAATGTAATTTTTTTGTATGTAACTATTTGACCTTTGATTCTAGCAAGATGATGTTTCATTTTATGAATTCCTCCACCCATGAGACTACTATCACAATAAACACTAGTATAAATGGATTTCGCTTTACCATTAGACCTAAACTCAACCCTTTTAGAAAAATGAGTCCAAGCTAGATCATTCCTTTGACAGAGGATTGAGTACTAGGCATGGAATCTGTAGATTGCTTTTTAGATGATTGAGATGGGATATTGCATTTGTCCATTATTTGCTTGAAGTGCCAAAATGAAAGAAAATAAGAATAAGCCAAATGTGCCAATTGCAAATAATCAAGTTCATACAAGATTTTGAGCTGTTATTGAAACATTTATCAAATTTCACTAATTTTTAAATCAATTTGAGAGGCAAGAGGTGCGATAGCTAGACCTTTCTTTGTTAATGCAGGAGGTGTGGCAATAGGAGATGTGACAGTAAAAGGGGGGCAACAGAAGGTTCAATAATAGAAGGGGTAGTTGGAGGTGCAATAAAAGGAAGGGCAATAGGAGGTGTGATAACAAGAGGAGTAGTAAGAGGTGCGACAGCAGGAGGTGCCACAGCAAGAAATGGCAGTAGGAGAAGGGGCAGTAGGAGGCACGACAACAAGACCTCTCTCTATTAATGCAGGAGGTGCAGTAAAAGGAATGGTAGTAGAAGACATGGTAGTAGGAAGGAGGCAAATTTCAAATCCTGATTAGAGATTAGATTACAATGTTGAATTATAAATGTTTTATGTACACTTAACCTTTTCAAATAACTAGGCTAAGGCAAGAACAAACCAATATTAAAGACTTGGGTTTGGGTTTGTTCCATAGAGCATAATATTGACTTAAGTTGTGATTACTATAATTAACATCTTAAATCGTAACTTTATGCATGCCTATAATAAGAAAATGCATTTGTTCGAAAAGTCATAGCAACAAAAGTGAAGTAAAGAAGAAACTAAAAGCAATATCACACATTACTAGAATTCTAGAATTGATGTTCTTTGACTAATGCTAGCAAAGCCATCTTAGCCATTCCAGATCTTCTGTACTAAGGTGATGAGAAACCAGGGGTTGAAAAATAAGAAAATTGTAGAAGTAAAGAGAGGTATAAGGGATTGATCGTTTTGAGGGGATTAGCCTTCAATGATGACTTTGAGGGGATCGACCTCCAAATAGCTATATAGTTTTGATGTGTTTTATTACTTGCATTCATAAGTCATAAGACATTACATATATATTGTGCTTGACTACCTATGAATATAAAAATAATAATTATGCCTACTATTATAAAAATAAATATTAGATTGCATAAATTATTATTACTATTATAAAAATAAATATTAAATTGCATAAATTAATAATAATTTCCTTATTAAAAGAATAGGATCTTATCATTCTCTTGCCCTTCAATTTAGCCTTGTCCTCAAGGCTAACTAAAAACTTGTCTCGATCAATTAGCTTCTTTAATTTGACATTTTTTCGCCTAATTTTTTTGCATGTGATGATTGAAAGCCACTACATTGGCTATAACACCATAATTTCTTCTTGAAATATTCCAAAATGTACCTCACAAGGTTAACAAAGAATTAATGTCAAAAATAATATTACAATCTTCTATAACTCAGACATTAAGCTTATTACACATCTTTGAAGAAGTAAGTAATTTGGCAACCTTCTTATCCTTAAACTCATTTACTTTTGTTTGAATCAATCAATACAACTTGATCTTCTTCCTCTTTAAAAGATTCATCAATCTTTATAGGCGACAAATTAGAATATTCAATTAAAGGTATAATAACCTTACCTGAATTTTTGTTTTCCAAATTGTTATGATTTGAATTGATGTGATCAATAATGTTTTTTAAATGAGTATTTGATGACTTATTAGTAAGTTTATCATCAATGTCATTTGATAACTTATTAATGATTTCATTATTAAACTTACTTAGACATCTATTAGCCTCTGATTGAAAATAATATGTTAAAATAATCCATTATAGTCACATTAAATGCTCTTGCATAAAAAAACATTGATTCTTTAAGATGAGATATTTTAGCATTAGAATTTGATGAGTTGTGTGAAGACTTTGTATAGGATTGTAAGTTAGTAATGCCAACATTTGTTTTTGTTGTCAGATATGAGGCATAAAATAAAGGTTCTTTTTTTTAATTTGGTGGTAATGGTGGTAGAGATATGGAACAGAAGCGAATTCCTAAGAATACTGCTTTGATACTAAATGATAAGAAACCAAGGGTTAAAAAATACGAAATAAAGAGAAATAAAAGGCTATGGGATTGATCACTTTGAGAGAATTGACCTCCAAATAACTATACAATTTTAATGTGTTTTATGGTTTACCTTTATAAGTCATAAGGTATTACATATATGTAGTGCTTGACTATGTATAAAAATAGAAATAATAATTATGCCTATTATTACAGAAATAAATATTAAATTATATAAATTAATAATAATTTCCTAATTAAAAGAATAAGATTTTATCATATGGTAAATCTCTACAATTGTGTCCAAAGAAAATACATATGATTACAACAATTTAGGATAGATCTCTGAACAACCATTTATCTTAAGTTGGGGTAGATCTCTTAATAAAAATGAGAGTCAAGAGGACTTACAATTAAATTACTAAATTAAAGATATAAAGCATTAAAATTTCTTGATTTAAGCATCAATGTGGATTAAATATTAACTACTTTGAAGGAGGGGAGAAAACAATAAGGGTAGAGCATAAAATGAAGCATAACAACTTCTTTGAAAGGGCTCTAGGAGGCCTAGTCACATCGTTAAAAGTCTTACCATCCTTACTATAAAGACAAAAATAGAACACAAAATGAACAAATAAGGATACCCCAAACCCAATAATGATTGGCGGCGATTGATGAAGGAACAGATTTCTCGGTTTTTGCATCTTAAAAAATTCAAAATATAAATCTAAAATTGAAACACTACATCCTAATAAAGTTGAATTGATCACTATCATCACCATCATCATTGGCATAACAAAGACGATAATTGATTGCTAAAAGCCAATCAAATCAAAAGAAAAACCTAACAAAAACATAGATTTGTAGAGATGCACTTATAATTGAAGAAGCAGACTTGAGATAAATCTAAAACACGAGGCCAATCAACAATCTTTTCTACAAAAGAACATTAAGGAGAACAATAAGAAAAGAAGACTCACAAAGATAGAGATCAAGGAGAGAAAATCCTATGGATAGTACGAGGTGTGACAACAAGAGGGGTAATAAGGGGCTAGGATTGACATTTTTATTTTAAACCAAATCAGTCAACCCATAAAAGTCGAGTTCAATTCATCAATTCTCCATTAAACCGGCCAATTTACTAGTTTTTACACTAGTTCTTATTTTAACCGATTATAAGAAAGAGCTAAACTAAATTATAAATTGATTGTCAATTTTATTTGTCCGATCAACTAATCCAGTCTAATTTTTTCAACTTTGATTTGCTTTCAACTTTGGCAATATATACATATTAATAATATAGATTTAATATGAATTATAGGCTTCTTAGTATACTCATTTAAAATTATCTTAATAATTAGTTAGCATTATTTTTTTAGGATAAAAGTTTCAATATGCATTTTATTTACTTCGTTTACTTATTAATGATTTAAAATATATTACAATTTTTTTAATTCATACAAAAAATATTTTATATATGTCTAAACTTTGAGTAATGTAAATACTCATAATTAAAAAAATCAAAAAGAAAAAACAATTACTAAAAATATCAAGAAATAATGCTTTCTTTGTTTTTAGAGAAAAAATATTTTCAAATTTTTTTTCTTAAAAAATAATGATAATTAGACTCTTTTTATTTTATAAAAAAAACACAACTCTAAAATTTACATTTACTTTTTTACAAAATATTTGTAATTTAAATTTAAATTTTTTAAAGTTAAATACAAGTTGTATTTTATGAGTCTAATATATAATTTTTTTTAAAAAATAATTTATGAATATACAATTATTGCACCTATTGATCAAAATCGATGTCATGATTAATGTTGTTTATTTCTTTTAAAGAACACCTATTATTTAAATATTATTGGCGTAATATAATATTACAAAATACTGGACGACCGCCACGCTCACTCGCTTTCTGTTTTCTCTCCGATTCCCATTAGCCGCTGCTCGTTCCGCCTCCGCCGACCTGCGCGTGTACGACGCTGCTTCCATTGCAAAAGGGAAAAAGAAAAGAAAAGAAATGAAATGAGACGTACAAGTTTGTTAGCTTCAAGGGATGTTTATGATTTTGGTTATTCATCTGCCGGTAAGATGCAATTACCGAAATCGAAATCTTTGCGAAAAAAGCGCGGGAGAAATGTGGATGACGTTGTGGTTTTGTTTAATAAGATGGCTCAGAAGCAGCCTTTACCTCCAATTGTTACTTTCAATCAACTTTTTGTTGAATTAGTTGGAGTGAAACATCATGCGACCGTGGTGTCCTTGTTCAGACAACTCGAATTTTGGGGTATTAGATACCATCTAACCGGTCTGAATATTCTCATTGACAGTTTCGGTCGTTTGGAACGCTCCCAGTTGGGTTTCTTCGTTTTCGGAAAATTTTTTAAGCTTGGGTTTTCCCCACACCACGAGACGTTTAATTCTCTTGTCAATGGACTTGTTATAGATGGCGACATCAACAAAGCATTGAGTTTTTTCGATGACATGATAACGAAAGGCTACCGGACTGATCTCCTTACGTATAGCACCATATTGAAAGGTCTGTGTAAGCTTGGTAATCATCGGGGAGCTCTTCAGTTCTTCAAGTTTATGGAAGAAAGGGGATGTGAGCCAGATCTGGTGGCATATAGCGCAATCATAGACCGTCTTTGCAAGGATAGGCTAGTAAATGAGGCCTTGAATCTCTTCTCTGAAATGTTGGCTAAAGGAATTTCACCGGATGTTCTCACGTACAGCTCCTTAATCTTTGATCTTTGTAAGTTGGCCCAATGGAAGGAAGTTACAAGGTTGCTCGAAGAAATGGCTAGTGAGAACATTGTGCCTAATGTAGTGACCTGTACCATTTTGATCAATGCATTGTGCAAAGAAGGAAAGATTTTAGAGGCCCAACACGCATTTGAAAGGATGGTTCGTAATGGTATTGAGCCCAATATTTGTACTTATAATACATTGATGGATGGATATTGTTCAACAAATCAAATTCATAAGGCTAGAAGCATGTTAAGATGTTTTTAGTTATAATATATTGATTAATGGCTATTGCAAACGTCGCAGAATCAATGATGCAACCGGATTTTGCTGAAATGTGTCATAAAGAATTGGTTCTTGATATTGTCAAACTGTTGGGGAAACGAGGCCCCAATACTGCTGAAATTTCCAAGTAAAGTTGAAGTAAGCAGTAAACTTGTAGATTTAATATTATATCTTCCTTCCTTATAGGGTAGTTATCCACACAATTCACAAGTGCGAATCTCTTTCACTGAACATGCAAAGAGCCAATTATGTCTCCACCAAGTCTTTATTCATGAGGAGTGTAATCTAACTCTTACTTCCTTATAGGGATAGCAGTCATAGAAAACATGCACTATTCATACTCATCCCTTGTCAAACTATTGATTATAATACCATTTGTCAGGAAAATGCAAGAGTCCAATACACGGGAGATTTTTGAGCAGGGTCTGAGTAAGTAATAAACTTGTAGGTTTGACATCACATCTCCACTCAAAATCTTAAACCTTGGGTTAATGAGTCATTCCCACCTTATATATTACTTACTCATTCTCCTTTCCAACGTAGGATTCCCTAACTATACAATTCACGCCTTTACACTTGAAATTCCAACAATCTCTCCCCTCAAATGTAAATCTCTTCCACATTGAGTTTACTCTTTTTGAACGCATCAAGAGCCAATTACCTATCCACCAAGTCCATTTCATGCCTTACCACTCCTCTTAGACTTTATTCCTAGTGAGTGCAATCCAACTTTTCCTTCTTTATGGGGGCGACCAACTACCACTTCACCTAGTCCATTTGCGAGTCAGCCTTGCTTTTCCTAATCTGAAGTGTGGATCTGCCAATGCTCCAAAAGTCACTTGGTAGCACACATATTACTACTCTTCATAAGTGTGCACTTACCAATGCTCTAAGAGTTATGTCAAGAGTACATGTGTTACCGTTCATAATTGAGGATGTTCATTTATTCAAAGTATTGTTTCAATAGTCTGGAAGATATTAATTCCTCATTATCAATTCGAGGACAGGTTTTTTTCAAGTGGAGGGGCTTGATGTTAGATACATCATGAAAATTATTTTTTTATTATCCTATAATTATATTTTATAATTTCTATATTTATTTTATAATATTTTTGTCTAATAAAATATTTTAATTAAATTATTTTAAAAAAATATGTGAATTATTTGGAATTTTTTATTTTGATTTGTTTTATAATATCAACTTCTTCAATCATTAGATATTTTCTAATTTAAATTAAGAAATTTTTTAATTAGCTAAATGATCTTAGTTATAAATATATAGGTAAGTTTATAGGTTAATCATATTATTCTTTTTTGAAAGTTATTATATTTTTTGGGTAAGTTTTAGAGAACCTTTTTAAAAGGTTCAATTAAGTATTAATTTTTTATTACATTTTTTTCCGTACATTCATTCCACATCAAGTAGTGTCAAAGTTTAGATTTACCTTACTTAATACCATTTTACTGTCATTGATTGTGATCACTGCATAAACAGCAGTAAAACATTAATGGATGCAACGTGCTTCATGATGGAACCCAACCTTGTTAAACATGTCTACTATGTTCAGTTCCCTTAGAGATTTGATGGTATTGATAAGAATGATCGATATGCCAATCGGAACACTGTTTATTTTGATGTAAGATTTGGATCCTTTTGTAATGATGTTCATTTATAAACATACAATTGAACATTGTTGTTTAGGATCAATTTTAATGATTTTTACCTTGTGAAATTTAGATAAATCTGAGAAGTTTGGATGGTAAATTATGGCCCTATTCACGTGGGTACTGGAAGTTTGAACCTCCTCTCAAACCCAAGCATAAGTTTTACTATTTTCTCTTTGTGGCTTGTCAAGAAAGAAAAAGTTCCAAATAAGGTATAAATGGTTCAGACAAGAAATCTAGAAAGCATGTAGATCCATTATTGCCAATTTTCAACCTAGAAGATATAGACGAGGGTGTTGATCCAAAGTTACTAGTTTTGGTTTATTGGCCAACTAAATGCACTTTTTGTTATGTTTTAGCTTATTCTAGATTATGATTTCATATTATATTTAGGTAAATGCGAGTGTCCCTTAAATGTTTATTAGGCACACACAAATAGGTCACGTGAATGATAAGGACAAACTTGGGATTATGTTATGTAAGTTAAATACAAGGGGTTGAGTCCAAATCAAATTAATATAGATCATCCTTCTACCTTTTTCTTATGATCCACATGATTTTTCAATTTGAACATTACTCCATTAATTTATCTTTAATAAGTGCAAAAGGCCCCCCACTCTAATGAGAATCCATGCACCTTGCATATCTATATGGCAAATAGAAGATTGAATTAACATAGATTCATCCATTTAATAATGGCATTAGAAGAAAATATCAACCAGCACAACATCGATTTGTTGGAAAAGTATGATATCATTTTTTGTTGCAATACATATTGTTATCGTTTTTATACAGGCTTATTCACCTCTGAGCAAATACAATGGAATTGAGGCATTCTCCTCCCCTTATGTCCTTTAGTCTTAGGTATCCATTGGATTTGATTTCATGTAGTTTATTAACAATGCCATACAATTTTATGAATAAACTTACATCAAAGGTTTTGATTTGAAACAGCCCTAGGCTTGCCCATGGATTCTATTGTTCATTTGCTATTAGATTTGTAGTAGATTTTTTTTTTAATAGTTTAAATAGATGCTTGATCCAAGTTGAAGAGTTTAAAAGGTTTATGCATGTGCACAAGCACGTCAGAGAGATATTGATAGTGAATCTCATTTGAGCTAAATATAGGGCCTTGATGATCTATCCAAAGACACCAAAAAATTTGAGGAAAAAGGTTAGAATTACATTAATAAGACATAATGTTTGTGTGTCTGTATTTGTGTGTATGTTCCAAAAGATGTAGACCAAAACCATAAATCTTGGTTATTATTGCTAGGGTGTAGATAATTGTGACATTGACATTAGCATAATAATATTAAAAAGAATCTATATTTCTTCTTAAAAATAATTAAATAAATAAATAAGAATTCAAGTAGGATAAGATCTATAAAAGCATCCATTTACTAACAAGTCTCAATTCAAATGGTATTTTTAGATACTAAAATCCAGAGTGTCATTATTATTTCTTACACTCATCACCACAGAAATAAAAATACTAAGTGGGGAAAAGCAAAACTGCTGTATAGCAAAAAATGAGTAAAAATCCAAAAAGATGAGATCCCTAGAAAACCTATTCAGCAAGAACATTCCAAAAAGCTTACTCCATAGTCACATAACAAAAAAAGTGTTGGGAGGTATCCACTTCTAAGAAAGGGATCCTTTCACTTACCTCACAAATATATGCTGAGTTGCTTCAATTGATGCTTACAAGAAAGGGACTCTCCTTTCTTAGGAATCATGTACATAAACTTTCTATAATAGACCAAAGTAGGATTATACAATTTATTGAGTTTACCCTTGCATCAACCTGAAACAAGCTTGTGTTGGAAACTCCTTTAATAAGGAAAATACTGTGAGAAGCCTCCTATTCTATAAATGTAATTGGATAAGTACAACTAAATGTAAGAATTTAACTTTAATTGCTAAGGAATGAAATAATAAAACAATTGTGAATGAGCTAAAGTTTATGTGACGTCTTAGGACCAATAATTTCCTACATGCTCCCTTATTGTTTTAGCCAAAAATTTGGCTATAACTACTTACTATTCTATGTCCTATCCCATATAATGTTATAGGATGCTTATGGGTCCCTTTTACTCATATAATGCATATTTCTCCTTTTTCTATCTAATGTATGATTTATTTACTACACAATTCACAGTTAAAATCCTAACAAACAATTGTCATTTTGAAAACAAATATTTGATGTCAAAGAAAAAAATATTAAGATTAGTTGATTATCCAATACAAGCCTATAGATATATATAAATGTACACCAAACATATCAAATTTTCTTTGAATTGTAGGTTCTAGACCAACTCATTACATATGATAAAAATAAAAGTAACATATGATATGAGATACTAACTTTTTGTTTTTTTTTTTTGGCTTTTTAAGAATAGTTTGACAACATTTACCCCATTAACAAGTTAACAACAAGAAAAGGAAGAATCATGAATTAAATGCTATGATTCTTCTTTACCTAATGATGGTGACTCCCCAAACTAATGGTCTTAGCTTGAGTTAGACTGAGCATCATATTAGCTAGAATGACATGGAAGGAGGAAGCAATAATAATATATATTTGCTTAAAAGGCTTTGTGGGAAAACCTTATGATGTGGCACACTAACGGGGGATATACGATGATATGTACTAAAAGTGAAAGGATGTGACAATATAGCATGGCCAAAGGTTATGTTTTCATTATATCTTCAATATTTTTCCACCCTTAGAATCAATTTCATGGCAAAAGCTTATGACAATTTATCTAAATACTGTTTGAATGCTAGATATGTTGATTTTATACTTTGTATGCACTTTTTGTTGACCTAATTTAGAGTAGTTATCGAGAGGACTTGAAACTAAAAGCTTGACATGAGGCCCTGCAACGAACTCAAAGGTAAAGAAATGTTAATAACAAGCAGTTTCCTTTGTTGTCAAGTATGATTTTATAAGCAATCTTATTCATGAGACACTTGTTTGGTATATAGAAACCTTCTTAGAAAGGACTTGGGAGGGGTCATTGAACCTAACAAATTACTCATATTATTAAGACCTTGCATTGATTCCACAAAATATTAGATGTTGCTTAGCCTCATGCAACAATAGTGTGGTTTCCTTATGCTTGGCAAATTTATAAATGAAGTTTCCAAATTCACCCTAAGATCGACTAGTCTGTGATACTGAGAGGGGGGGTGAATCAGTATCACACCCCTTAAAAAAAACTTTGATAATTTAAGCCAAAAATGAACTCTTTCCCAGATTCAACTAAGGTAGATCTATTGTCACCTACTGATCACAATAGCCCCCAAAGTTACCTTTCAAACACCATACCTATTAGACGAATCGGTTGTTCTTGACTAGGTCTTCTTTTAGGTTATGGGTTTGATGATTGTTTAGCTGTATTCACAACTCAATTCAAAACACAGAATGTAAATTCAAAGCAAGGACACGAGAGATTTACGTGGTTCTATCAATGTGACGTACTCTACGGTGGTAGAGTTTCTTCCTTTACTGAGATAATCCACTATACTTGAGAACACCAGTGTGGTATTCCCTATGATTACAATGGATGTCTTAATCTTATACTCCTTTCACTATTGTAAATACAAAGCAATCACAATACAAAGAGTGTCACTTACTATGTTTACCCTTCTTCTAACTTGGGTTGCCTCTGTTTGATTTGAATAGGCTGCTTCACTACCGCTTGGAAGATTACCAAAACACTCTCTAACCTATCTTGAAGAAATCTGAAAATTTTGTTGAGTTCTCTTAAATGCTTCACCAAATTTCTTCTTTAGGTTGTCTCACACAACTCCTCATCTCATCGTCTCACGGTCTCACTCGTCACCTAGTCTCACCGTCTTACTGTCTCACTGTTTCACCCTTTTTTGGTCTCACCAATTCTGGTCTTTCGGCGTGTTTTGATGTCACCCGTTTCACCCTTTTCTAGTCTCATGCCTTACCTGGTTTCACGTCTCACCTGGTCTCATGCCTCACCTGGTCTCATGGTGTTTCACCCTTTTCTCGTCTCCCACATTTCTGGTATGTTTTTCACCATCGCACGTTTCTGGTCTGCTCACACCGTCGCACGTTTCTGATCTGCTTTCACCATTGTACGTTTCTGGTCTGCTCACACCGTCACACATTTCTGTTCTGGTCTCACCTAGTCTCACCTGCTCCAGGTCTGATCTGGTCTCACCTATTCCAGTTCTAGTCTGGTCTCACCCATTCCAAGCCTGGTCTGGTCTCACCTAGTCTTACATTTTGGTCTGGTCTCACCTGTTGCATGCTTCGCTGGTCTCACGTCTTCTCTAGTCCTGATCTGCTCTTACGTCTCATGGTTTCCAGGTCTGGTCTGCTCTAACGTCTCACCTTCTCCAGGTCTCACGTCCTCTCTTTCTGGTTTGCTCTAATGTGTTTCTCTATCTTCTGGTGGTTCCACCAATTCTGGTTTGCTCTCCCTGATTCTGATCTACTTTGTTTCACTATTTTTCAGGTGGTCTGCTCTCATGTCTCCCCTTCTCCAAGTCTCATGTTTGTAGGTCTGGTCTGCTCTATCTTTCGGTGGCTGCTTCAACAAAGAGATAAGTCTTGGTTTATATACTCCCTTTTATGCAGACCCTAGTAGGGTTTACTAGAACTGCGACGAATTTCCTTTCTTGCCCCTCCATGTGGCTTTATATTACTATTCCATTCAAAATTCAGCATTATCCTCCTTCTTAATTTATTTTTCTTACTCTTTTCTTTCTATTGAAAAACTTGTCCCTTGAATGCTTGAATGAGCCACTTCTGCTTGCACACTTAAATTTGGTTGACAACAATTACAACCCATACAAGGCTATGGGAACAACAATCTCCCCTTTTGTAATTATTGGCAACACTCACAACAAAATCCATTATGCAGCAGTCCTTCATAATCTTTTTAGAGTATAATCTAGAAGCAGATGAATTACAACTCCCCCTAAATATGCACTCCCCCTTCCTTAACAGCTCCCCCTGCACTATTGCTTCTCTCCCACTTTGCCAACCAATTACAAATTTGAAAAATCAGCAAAGTAGAGATGGAGGATTCACCTGAACTTTAAGCTTAAGGAGGCATTTGCACATACATACTCATTCTGTGCTTTTCAAACAGCTCTGTGGACAGAGGTTTAGTTAGAATATCTGAGATTTGATCTTTAGTGCTGACATACTCCAACTGAATTGTGCCCTCTTCCATTTGATCCTTGATAAAGTGATACCGGATGTCAATATACTTGCTCCTTGAATGTTGAACTGGAATCTTGCTGAGATCAATTACAATTTGATTATCACAAAGTACACTCATTGGTACCTTCACTTCAACACCCAAATCAGCCAATTGTCTTTGCATCCATATGACTTCAACTGTTCCTTTTTTGAAGTTTAACCTTCTCAAATATGCATCCAGCTTGCTGTACCATGCTCTTGGGGCTTGTTTAAGGCTATACAAGGCTTTCTTTAGTTTGCACATGTGTGTCTCATCCTCACTGATTTGTACTCCATCGGGTTGTTCAATATACACTTCTTCTTTCAGGAGCCCATTTAGAAAGGCTGATTTCACATCCATCTGGTAAACTTTATACCTCTTATGTGCTGCCAAAGCTAAGATCATTCTAATAGTTCCAACCTTGCTACTGGTGCAAAAGTTTCATCAACATCTACTCCTTCTATTTGAGTGTAGTCTTTACAAACCAGCCTAGCCTTGTTCCTTACCACCTTGCCATCTTCATTGTGTTTATTTTTAAACACCCATTTTGTTCTTATGACATTCTTGTTAGTGGGTCTTGGAACTAGCTCCCATGTTTCATTCTTCTCGATTTGATCCAACTCCTCATTGATACCTTTGACGTAGGCTTTGTCTTGTGTAGCCTCTTTAATAAATTTAGGTTCAACTTGTGAGAGTAAAGTAGTAGCTCCCACAATTCTTCTTCTTATTGTAACTCCTACTGATGGGTTACCTATGATCTGATTTCCTTAATGAGCACTGGTACATGTTTTCTTTGTCTTTCTCTTTTTCATAGTTAGTTGCAAGAGAATCTCTTTTTTCATCTTCAGACTCACTCTTCTCTGAGTTTGAACTTACTTCTTTTCCCTTTTTTTCATGTTAGTCTGATTCTTCATTTATCTTGAAGTCATCTACTTCACTATCCTCAGCTTCTCCATTATGCATTATTTTCCAATTTTCATCTATTCTCACATCACTGGAAGTGACCACTTTTCCCAGTTTATGCAGAAAAACTCTGTAACCTTTTGTCTTTGCTGATTATCCCATAAAGATGCCTTCATCTGACCTAGCATAGAATTTTCCCAAGTTTTGCTCCTTATTCTTCACAAAACATGGGCTGGCAAAGATTCTAAGATACTTGGCTGTTGTCTTCTTCCCACTTTATAGCTCATATGGAGTCTTATCAATATTGGGCCTTAGTAAAACTCAGTAGGTGCACGACTATAAATGTTGCTTCTATCCAAAATCCTGTGTGAAGCTTGGATTCCAGCAGTAGAGTTCTTGCCATTTCAACCATAACTTTATTTTTCCTTTCTACCACCCTGTTCTGTTGAGGTGTTCTTACTACTACCATCTGATGGTGAATTCCATGCTTCTCAAGGTAATCTTCAAAATCTCCATTTGTGAATTCAGTGCCTTGATCTAACCTCAATACTTTGATCTTCTTTCTATTATTTTCAACCAATCTTCTGTATCTCTTGAAGCATTTCAAAACTTCTAACTTATGTTTGAGGTGCATGATGCAGGTCCTTCTAGAATAATCATCAATAAACAAGATGAAGTACCTCTCACCTTTCAACCCTTTTGTTCTCATCAGCCCACACTGTATGTACAATGTCAAGCACTACTTTAGAACTGAACTCTTTGGCTTTATACTACTTTCTGACCTATTTTCCTTTAGAGTATGCTGAGCACATACTCCCTCTTTTTCTTGAGGTTTGAAATGTCTCTAATTGCATGAGTAGTGGTCAGCTTCCTTATGTTCTTCAGTATTAAGTGTCCTAGCCTTCTATGCCAGAGTTGATTTTCTTCTTCTTTTGTAAGTAAACAACTATTTGTCTTGTCCTCATCAATTATATATAAATTTCCGGCTATTCTCTTCTTAGCTACAACAGTATTGCCTTCTTTTCTCTTTACTTGGCAACCTATTTTTGTGAATATCACTTTATGGTCTTTATTGCATAGTTGGTTGATAGATGCTAGATTATATCTAAGTCCTTCAACGTGCAGAACATCTTTCAACTTTCCTTTTCCAATATTTACTAACCCTTGACCACTGATGTTGAGTGAATCATCATTGCCAAACTTAACTCTGCCTTCTCTTGACTTGTTTAGCTTTGATAATTTACTCTTGTCTCCTGTCATGTGTGAAGTGTATCCACTATCAAGGATCCACTACTTATCCTTGTAGTCAGCCTTTAGTGCAATTTTAGCTATATTAACCTCCTTCCTTTTAGCTCTATATTCCTTCTTTTGAACTGGCTTGAAGATAGCTTTCTCCTTTTTCTTAGCTTTGACTGTACTAGTTGGTTTTACTGTGCCATAGAGTGCCTTCTCTTGCTCAGGGAGAAGTGTCATGCATCTCTTGGCATTATGGCCATCTTTCACACTGTTCCAAGTTTGCCAATATAGCAAACGTGTTCTTTAAAACCACTGGTTTGGTCTTCCATCAACAATCCTTGTCAGTGTGTCCTTGCTTTTTACAGTATGTGCAAGAACTCACGATAGGTATTCTCCTTTGAATTTTGTATTGTCTCCTCCTGTATGTAGCATCGTATCTTCTCTACCAGCATTTACTTGCCTTATGACCCCAAACTTCACAATAAAGACAGTAACCTTGAAACTGCCTCTTCTTGGGTCTAATCACAGCTTGTTTTCTTTTGTTCATTACTTGTTGTGTAGGCAAGGTTGTTGGCTTCCTTACTTGTGTGACTTTCATTTTAGTCACCTTCTTCTCCTTCTTTTGTTCAGTCGTAGCCTTTTACTGGCTGACTTTCTTTTCTTCATTTTTGTTTGCAACTTTAGGTTGCTTCTTTAAATCTTCTTTATTTTCTGCCTTCACTATTCCTGGCTGATCAATCTTTTCTTTCTGAGACTTAACCTTCTTTTTTAATTTATGTGGCAAAGTCTCATTATCTTTAAGCAAGGCAGCCTCCGATTGCTGCACTTTCTCTTCATTTTTCTTTTCTCTTACAAAGCTTGTTTCTCCTACCACTTTAAGCTTCTATAAGTTCTCGTCACTCTTTTTGAGTTGTTGGTGAAGTCTCAGCAACTCTATCTCCATTTCTTCAATTGTTGAAGTCCTTGAGCCAAGCTTTATAGTAAGGTCTTCACATATTTTGATCTATTCTTCAAATCTTCTCTTCAAGTCAATATTTTCAGCCTTTATTTCATCCTTTTGACATTCTGCTTCATCAATCTTTGCTTCAACTTATTTTATATGGGCCTCCAACCTTTTTATGGTTCTACCCCTTCTGATTATCTCCTTTGAAGCTGCTTCTAACTTAGCTTCAAGATTTGGTTCTTCTTCATCAATCTCCTCTTCCTCTTCAGAGGTTGAATTACCATATTGAGCTGATGCCATAAAGGCATGCTCATTTAATGAGTCTACATCATCCTCCTCATTGGCTTCTTTTGTCTGGCTCACATAACTCTTGAATGAGCCTTTCTTCTTCTTCTTTTGTGGGTTAGTGCTCTTCTTGCTGGACTTCCCTAACTTGAATGATGGTCTTCTCCATTTTGAATTCTGCTCATCATCACCATCCTTATCTTCATCATCAAGTTTCACTTTGCACTGAGAAGCAAAGTTTCCATTCTGCCTACAATGATAACATCTTAAGGACAACTGTCCTTTTCCCTTCTTAGACCCCTTTTTGAATTTCCTTGTGAAGTAAGCCAATACTTCACCTTCACTTCTTCCTCATCATCATCATCATCCTCACTGGATGATTCTTCCTCTTCTATTATCTTCAAGTGTCTCATAGCCTTCAAAGCTGCCTCTTTTGATAGCTTTGATATTGAGGAGCTTTTAGTTCACTTTATTCTCATCTCATATGCAATGAGATTGCACTGGAGATCATGTAGTGACAAAGAATTGAGATCTCTACTCTCCTCTATGGCTATCACCTTTGAGGCAAACCTCTCAGGCAGAATTCTTAGAATTTTCTTCACAATAGATGAGTCCTTCTTGTTCTTCCCATGACTTCTAAGGTCGTTTACAACATTAATAACCCTAGTGAAAAACTCTTGGACTGTCTCATTCTTCTGCATTCTGAGGGATTCATATCTCTCCTTGAAAGCTTGAAGCTTGACCTCCTTCATTCTGCCATCACCCTTATAGATCTTCTGCAATTTGTCCTATATCTCCTTAGCAAATTTGCAATCTATAACTTTAGCATATTCAGCATCTATCAATATTGAAATGATGACATTTGAGGCCTTCCCATTAATCTCAAACTGCCTTAATTCCTCTGGGGTTGGATCTCTATCTTCTTTTGGAGGCTTAAAACCCTCCTGTACAGATTTCACCGCTTTTATGTCCATGGTTGCAAATACCACCTGCAGTCTCGCTCTCCACATATGGTAGTTGGTTCCATTGAAGATTGAAACCTTCTTGCTATAAGTAGTACTGGTGCTGGTACTAACATTCTTTTCTCAGTATGCTAAACAAGTTAAAACTTCTGAAACTCTTCAAACTAGTACACCAAGCTGTTAAGTTTCAAACTAGTGAACTAGTGCTCTGATACCAATTGAAGTTCCCCAGTTCACCTTAGGATCTACTAGTCTATGATACTAAGAGGGGGGTGAATTAGTGTGTTCTGGTGTCACCTGTTTTACCTTTTTCTGGTCTCACGCCTCACCTGGTCTCACGGTGTTTCACCCTTTTCTCATCTCCCACATTTCTAGTTTGTTTTTCACCATTGCACATTTTTGGTTTGCTCACACCATTGCACATTTCTGATCTGCTTTCACCGTCGCAGGTTTCTAGTCTGGTCACACCATTGCACATTTTTGTTCTTGTCTCACCTGCACTAAGTTTGATCTGGTCTCACCCATTCCAGGTTTGGTCTGGTCTCACCTGTTCTAGGTCTGGTCTAGTCTCACCTGGTCTCACCGTTCTAGTTAGGTCTAGTCTCACCTGGTCTCACGTTTTGGTCTGGTCTAGTCTCACCTGGTCTCACATTCTGGTCTGGTCTCACCCGTTGCACGTTTTACTGGTCTCACGTATTCTCTGGTCCTGATCTGCTCTCATGTCTCATAATTTCCAAGTCTGGTCAGCTCTAACGTCTCACCTTCTCTAGGTCTCACATCCTCTAACGTTTCACCCTTTTCTCGTTTCCCACATTTCTAGTCTATTTTTCGCCGTTGCACGTTTCTAGTTTGCTCACACCGTTGCACATTTCTGATCTGCTTACACCGTCGCACGTTTCTAGTTTGCTTATACCATTGCACGTTTCTGTTCTTGTCTCACCTGGTCTCACCTACTCCAAGTTTGATCTGGTCTCACCCATTCCAGGTCTGGTCTGGTCTCACCCGTTCTAGGTCTGGTCTGGTCTCACCTGGTCTCACCGTTCAGGTCAGGTCTAGTCTCACCTGGTCTCACGTTTTGGTCTGGTCTGGTCTCACCTGGTCTCACGTTCTGGTTTGGTCTCATGTTTCTAGGTCTGACCTGGTCTCACGTTCTGGTCTGGTCTCACCCATTGCATGTTTTACTGGTCTCACGTCTTCTCTAGTCCTGATCTGCTCTCATGTCTCACAAATTCCAGGTCTGGTCTGCTCTAACGTCTCACCTTCTCTACATCTCACCTTCTCTAAGTTAAATTGATGTAACATCTGAGAAGATGAGTATTTTTCACATTATCAATTCTTAAAGTATGTCAAGTTAGAAGAAAGTGACGGATTGACTTCGTGTATAATAAGATCTAATGTTTGAAGTTTAGAATTTAATACATTAATACTTGGTTTTGTGCATACATTTTGTTACTTTAGTTTTTTGTATAAGTCTCTTGTTTACTCCTTCATTAACATGTTTAACAAGATAGAATTGGCAAAATTCATTTGACTTTTGTTTTTTTCTTTTTCATCTTAATTCTACAACTTGGTTTGAAGCTTTTAAAATTAACATGACCACAATTTTACTTGGTATCAAATTGGTACCACGGCATGGATTGTAGAGTGAGATTGTCTAGTTATAATTCATTTTTTGCAAAATTGAAGATATAATCGAAATTGTGTAAGAACCAAATGAAAATTAAATTGAAATTGACATTTCTAAAATAAAAAGAAAAGGTAAAAAACTAATTTTCTCTTTTATTTCTTAAAAAAACAAAAAGAAGGTCAATTTATTATTGAATTTGAATTAAAATTAAAATAAAATTATAACTTGAGTCAAAATCAAAACTAGAATCAAATTGTTTTTAAACAATTAAATTTTTTTTTTCTAATTGTGGTACCAAAACTAAAGTTATCATAAATATCCTTATTGTAAAGATTTCAAATTGCTAAAGCTTTAAGCGTGTTAAATTGCATGCTAGAGTTCTTTTATTATGGTTATTAGAATTTAAAAAAAAAAACGAATAAAAGTGATTCCCTGGTATAAAAATCCGAAAAAAGAAAGAGAGAGAGTCTGTCTATCAACCCCAAAAATGAGGTAGATCTAGACACACTACTTCCACCCAACTCATTGGACTACACTGCACAATAGCTGCTGCTTAGCACACAGCCTAGGACCCCGCGATACTAAGACAAAGGCAAAAACACAAAGGAGGAACTGAGAATGATGGCCAAAGAGGACAAACGTTTATGTCATATTCTAACTACATCGTTGTCGTCCATGAGCCATCAAATGATTAGAGTTGTTTTTTTTTTCTTTTATCCTTTCTGACACAAAAAATACTGTTTTTTGAGAAATTCCTTATAACCTATTTTCTCTTACCTCCTCTCCCTCTCTCACTCACAACAAGCAATTGTCAATTTCTAGATCTCTAGAAGCTCATTGTTGGTCCCTAATCCAACCCAAGAGCCATAAAACACTTGAAAATTTTTGAGTTATGTAATTTTCCCCCTAGCCCAATGAAAAAACAAAACAAATATGGGAAGCAAAAAATTATTTTTTTATTTATCAAAAAAATTTATTTATTTATTTATTTATTGAAGTTGCTATTTTCCATCTTGTTAATGAAATTCTGAACCTATTGTTCACATTTTTAAGTTGAAATTTCCAAATTAAAAGAAAAGGAGGCGGAAAATAAGGTCAATCTTAATGCTGCATATTACCAATTTACATGTTGAAGAAGGCCTAAAGGCTTTTTATGCCGAATTTGCTTGAGTCTCATTAGGCCTCATCTAAAATATGAAACAAGCCCCGATTATTTCCTGCACTCTTGGGCTATTTGGTAGTTTTACCATTTATAAATATTGCAATCATTTATCTGCTTAATACTGAAGTTGTTTTTCAAGTTAAAGTTCATGAGTTAAAGTTTGATTCTACCCTAATTAAATGAAAAAAAAGGTTAAAATGATTTGAACTTCCTTTTGCCATCCTTTTTGTTTTCTTTACCTTCCATATATCCAATTTTAGTGTTCAAACACACTAATTATAGTTGAATTCTATGGGTTTCTTTATTCATCCTTTATTTTAAATTTTTAAGAATAATTAACAATTTTAATCAATTTATAAATAAGTTGAGATTAAAAGATATACAAGATCCATTCAACTCTTAGCTCTGAAGAAGAAGAAGATGGTGATATTAAATTTAATAAAGTCATGACATAAATCACCAAAAATATGAGGAAAGGAAAAAGGAAGTACAAGGGATAATTACCCTTGAAGTGCTTTACTTGTGGAGCAATTGGGTACTTTGTCGTGGACTGCCGAAAGAGAAAAGAAGTAGATAGTGATGATGAGGAATCAACTAAAGGGGACTGTAGTAACTTGAGAATGAATTGAGAGCTTGTTTGCACAAAAACAACAAGCTGGAAAAGGAGATAAAGAATCTTAAAATGTTAAATAAAAATTCTGTTATTGATAAATCTGATCTCCAAGTGAAAGAAAAGGATTTTGAAGTGAAAGATAATGAGTACTTGAAAAGAATTTAGGAGTTGAATGTACTTGAGATAGAGCAAGGCAAGATACATGAAGATCTTGGCGTTAAGGTGATTGCACAAGAGCAATAAGTGTTGAATTTACAAGCCAAGATCCATAAGATTGAATTTGAATTAAAGAAGTATGAAGAAATCTTTATGTTGGCCATAGTAATGAAGAGAGTCCTCTTCAGCAAATACTATCAAGGAAGAAACTACCAAAAAGTTGGGATGAGTGTCTAAGCAAACAAAGTCCTTATTTCATGGGGAAGAAAGGGCTTAAGTATATTAAAAAGTCAAATGAAAGGGTAGAAGAGAAGAAGAAAATTGTGTTTGTGCCTAAAAGCAAACACAATGACGTTATGGAGAAGTGAAACCAACCTAAGCTAAAATGGGTTAGGAAAGATGTGATGAAAACTCCTATCCAAAGGAGATAGGTTGTCAAAGATAGAAAGAAGGTTACCATAACAATTGTTGAAGATAAGGGATATGAACTTGGTGAAAGAAGAAAATTCATATTTGAAGGATTTTGCTGGTGCTGTAGTAAATATTGGCATAAGGCTAGTATGTGCTAGAGTAATGGGCTTATAATAAAAAGGACTCTGAGGCAAAAGTTTAGGGTAAGACTCTATTAAGAAAGGAGATAGCCTTAAGTGAAAAGAAGTCATATTCCACTAAGAAACATATTTGATATGTTGGAAACAATCTATGAAAGATGCAAAAAGGCTGGACATGATACTGAGGAATGCTTGACATTACTACTTGGTTAAAGAGTGCAAAGGAGAACACCTAAACATGCTCCTATGTTTGGCCGAAGAAAAAGAAGAGGAAGGGAAATGACTATGGTTGTGGAAGTATCCTTAAAAGCTTCTAAGAAAGAAAAGTCATGATCTTAGACAATGGCTACTTTTTACATATGACAGGAGAATCCAAGGTGTTGAAGGAAGTAGAAAAATATGATGGAGGGTCAATCACATTTGGAAATGATGGTGTCTTAAGGATTAATGGTGTTGATGTTGCTAAAATTGGTGTAGAAAAGCTGAAATCAACAAAAGTGCTTTATGTCGAAGGGTTAAAACACAATCTAATCAGTGTTAGCCAACTTTGTGATGATAGGCATGAAGTTACTTTCAACAAGAGTGGTTGTACGATAGAAAAATTAAATGATGGTGCTATTCTTA
The DNA here is from genome assembly GCA_037897445.1 of Ceriops zippeliana. NCBI lineage: Eukaryota > Viridiplantae > Streptophyta > Magnoliopsida > Malpighiales > Rhizophoraceae > Ceriops > Ceriops zippeliana. The sequence goes on from JBAPLH010000244.1 coordinate 67,450, forward strand.
CAAAGGGAGAAAGAACAAATGAAAACTTATACTAAGTTTCTAACAGCAAAACATATGCTATATGAGCATCAAAAATGAGAATTTGTTGTGGAATAGGAGATTAGGACATCTTGGACTAAAGGGGATGAATAAATTATCCAAAAATGAAGCTATGAAAGATGTACCTAAGCTGAGAAGAGAAAGAAATACCATTTGTAGCACGTGTCAAAAAGGGAAGATGGTGAATGCTGCCCATAAAAATGTGGAGATTCAAACAAAGAAACCATAGGAGCTTATTCATTTAGATATATTCACCAAACCTCTATCAAGAGAGATGTTCCATAAGTTAAGGTAGATTATATATCTTTAGCCACTCCCTAGAGGTTAAGGTATGCCTCTAACCCCTCTCCCCTTCCCTTTTCTATTATTCTTTTGATTTGTTGTCAAAGGAGAAGATTTTTTGCATAAATCCAGAAAGAGTATACACTGATCAAAAGGGGGAGTAGCTTGATAAATCCAAATGGGAAAATGAAATAAAGGGGGAGAAATTGTCAAGGGGGAAAAGCAAGAAAAAGGGGGAGTTAAAGGTTATTTCCAATTGGAATCATGCCTATATGCAAAAAGGGAGATGCATATTTCAAGGGGAACTGTGAATGTCAAAAGCTACTACTTGTGCTTAATTGCTGATTTTTGGATTTAATATGTTGCCAACAAATCCAAAGAGGTAGATTGTTGAGCCCATCATTGATGGCGAATGTTGGATTTGTTGTCAATATCTCATATATTTGTCTTTATTGATTTGATGTTATGAGTGCCTTTGAGATGTGTTTGCTGCATTTTCAAAGAATTAGCAGCACTAGCCAATGAGTAACCTATTAAGGCAGAAGCTAAGGAAATTGCTCAGGATCTGGCAATGCAGGTTGTAGCTTACCCATAAGTGCAATTTGTATCTATTAAGGATATCCCAAAACCATTGTGAACGAAGAAAAGAAGCTTAAGATGCCGAGATATCTTTTTCCAAAACTGTTGATGACAAGTCAACCCTAAATTCAATGAGTCAATGTTAACTGTTGACTCTAAATTTTAGAAGTCAATGCTGACTGTTGATCCTAAATTTTAGTAATCAATGCTGATCGTTGATTGTAGGGCAACCCTAAACTCTAGGCTTATAAATATCTATGCAACTATTATGAAAATGTTTGTTCTGTAAAACATAAGTGAGGGCTCGACAGAGGAAGAAAACATGTGTTCTGCAAAATATAAGGCAGGGTTTGGTAAAAGAAGAAGAAGTGTGCTGTAGAACATAAGAGAGTGTAAGTGTTGTAAAATGCCAAGAGAGTATGAGTGCTTCCAACCATAAGAGAGGGCACAATAGAGGAAGGAGTGTGCTGTAAAATATAAGAGAAGGCACAATAGAGGAAGAAAAAGTGAGCTACATAAATGTAATAGAGAAATAGATTGCAATGACAAAGAGTAGCCACCAAAAAGACTATAAGAGAGGGCTTAAAAGAGGAAGAAAATGTAAGTACTGTAGAACACCAAGAGAGTGTGAGTGCTGTAGACCATAAGAGAGGGCATGACAGAGGAAGAAGGAGTGTGCTGCAAAACATAAGAGAGGGCACGACAATGAGCAGAAAAGAGGAAACGACAGAGAGTATTATAGGTAACTGCAAAGGAGAGATATATAGTAGGTAAAAAAATTGTAGAAAGAGAGCAGAGCTGCTAAAAGAGGAATTGCAAAAAGAGAGTAGAGTTGTTAAGAAAGGAATTACAGAAATAGAGCAGAGATGTTAAGAAAGAAACAATAGAAATATAGCAAATCTGTTAAGAGAGATGATAAAGAGCATAGTTGAAAAAGTTTGAGCTACAGAAATATAACATAGTAGAAAATAACAGGAAGTAGCACAATAGAAAAGGAGCAGTAGCGGTAAAAAAGGAAGAAAATGAGGAGAGAACCAATAGGGGAGTGAACTCACAGCAAAGAGAATCTACAGTAGGGAGAACTTATAGTGGAAATAACCTATAGCAGAGAGAACTTGCAGCAGAGAGAATTTGCAAAAGAGAGAACTGCAGTAGAGACAACCTACAGAGGAGAGAATCTGCATAGCAAAGAACCTGTAGAAGAGAGAACCTATGAAGGAGAGATAGCAGCAACTGTAAAAAATGAAAGAGAAATCCAGCAGTAATAAAAGAGAAGGAGAGAGTGCAAGGTAGAAGGAATCAATAGCTGCAGAAAGAAGGAGATTACAATGGCAATAAGAAGGAGAAAGCCTCCAGTAGCAGCAGAGAGGGTGAGAGTGCAAGGCAGAAGGAGACAGCAGTGTCATCAAGAAGAAGAAAGCCTCTAGCAATAAAAGAAAAAGAGAGAGTGCAAGGCAGAAGGAAGCAGCAATGATAGCAAAAAAGAGAACACCTCTAGCAGCAGAAGAGAAAGAAAGAGTGCATAGCAGAAGGAGGTTGCAATGGTAGCAAGAAGGAGAAAGCCTCTAGCAACAAAAAAGAAAGAGAAAGTGCAAGGTAGAAGGAGGTAGCTACAGCAGCAAGAAGTAGAAATCCTCTAGCAGCAGAAGAGGAAAAGAGAGTGCATGATAGAAGGAGGCAGTAGTAGCAGAAAGAAGGAGACAACGGTTGTGGAAAGAAGAAGAGATAGCAACAACGACTAAAAGAAAAGGAAAGAACCTACAAAAGAGAGACTGGCAAAGCTTGAGGAGAGAAACTGGTAGTGAGGAAAGAGATTTGTTTTTTGCAACAACAATTTATGCACATTAAGTGATCTTTCTCAAGGAAGTTTTGTCATAAACGTTTTATATACTTCTTGAAAAATGGTGGGAGACCTTTAAAGTGATCGGGAGATTAACCCTTTGAGTGATTAGGAGATCATTGTAAGTGGTTAAGGAGTGATCCTTCCACAGTAGTTAAAGAGAAATTCTTCCACAACATTAGTTGTATCCCATGATAAACAAAAGTGGATCATGTGATCTAAGAGTGATCCTATCACACTGTGGATGTAGTTCACACATTATGGGTAAACCACGTAAAAAATTCTATGTGTTCTCGGGTGCTTGTGCTTGCTTGATATTCATATGATTATTCTCCAATAAAGAAGTAAGATAAAATTGGATCATCAACTTTAACAAGTTATAGAGGTTTAATCGGAACAGGTTTGTAAAAAGTATGCATCTTACACTGATTTACCTCTTCCCCTTTTTAGTAGAGACACAAAAAGGTCCTTATCAAAAATAGTTTTAGGAATAATGATCTTAATGTTAAATTTAAGAAAATACAAATATTATTGATTAATATATTTATTAGTAGAAATTGATGTTAAAGAAAGTCACAACTTTTATTATAGTATTAGGTAAGTTAAAGCAGTAAACTTTAAAATAATATTTTAAATTTTTATATATAAAATAAATGAAAAAATGTGATATAAATTTAGTAGATTAAGTGTTTTATTTTTATAAGATATATAACATAGAAAACATCTTGAATTCAACTCCCAATAAAAGCTAGAAATTGGTATGTATGACTGTACACACACACACACACAAATATTTTAATTTATGTTGTAATAATTCTTTGTTATTTAATATTTCCTTTTTTCAAAGCCAAAAATTACACTTGTTCAATTATGGAATCTTCTTTGGCTTTCTAATTTTTAATCAAAAAAATGGTGTGATTGTGGGATAAGTGATTGTTTCCATGTTGTAATGTTGTAAAAAAAAAAAAGACATTCTTTACATATATATATATATATATTATAAATGTACAAAGAAATAAAACTGTTTCAATTGATGCACACATAATTAATATTCCTTTTATTTTTGTAAACAAGAGAATAAAATATGAACAAAGTGCATGAATAATGTAGATTCAAGAAAATTCATCCAAACCTGTTTAAAGTACCTTCGTAGATACGTTATCAAAAGCATATAAAAAGAATCTTATTCAAAGGTTGAAAGTATGAAAAAAATCCCCAACAATTAAAGGTATTGCATCATAATTACAATGCATTTGGTATATAAAATTAAGATATATAAATGACATTTGATATATCTAATCAAATTATAACAAATGTTAATTACATGCATTCATTAAATATGGTGTTGCATGGTAGAATTTATTGAATGCACATTACATTTATCAAATATATTTTTAGATAAAAATCATTAAAACTAGATTAAACCTCTTATCATTCCATCACATTGTTAGATCCCTCCATAGATATTTCTAAATTTTCAAAGAAATTTTTCGTCTTTATAAAAGTAATGTCCATAGAAATGTACCATTGGTTTGTGCTTGAATTAAAGCATTGGTATCCTTTTAGTTGGGCACTATACCTTAGAAAAATACACTTAACTACATTAGAATTTAATTTAGTTCATTGATTTTTATAAAGATGAACATGAGTTCACACTTGAAGATTATCAATGAGAGCATTAGAATAAATGAAAGAGCCCTATGTTGTGAGAGAGTTTGTGCAGACATTTTGAAGTTTAAAACCTTTCATGGCATCCTATTCAACACATAGACCAACATAATTATTACTTTGACCTAGAATTGTCTCAGCATATTTGTTGAAGTTAATAAAGCTTTCATTGTTTCTAAGATATACTTGTTTTTCCACTCAATAATATCATTCTATTAGGGAGCTAAGAACAAGTTGTTTCATGGAAAATACCATATAGCTCAAAGTACTTTTAAAGCTTATTGTTGATGTATTCTTTGCTATTATTTGATCTTAGAATTTGAATTTTAATAGAAAAATAGGTCTTGACCATATTGTGGAATGAACAAAAAACATTAAACACTTCACTCTCATTCTTAATAACAGCCAAGTCATGCATGTATAATCATGGACAAACATTGCAAACCATCAAATACCAAATCGTACCATAATTGATGCTAGCTCCCACACATCTCAATATATTAGTGCAAATGATTTTTGACATCAAGTAGTACTTAATAGAAAAGAAACATGACGACTTTTAGCTAGTAAATAAGTTGCACATTTGAACTATAACTTTAGAGACCAAAAAATAAACATGGGAATAAGGACTCCATACATAAGAATGATAGGTGTCCCAATCGATAATGCCACAACCAAACTTGCTCTTCTCTACTATTTACTTAATTCATTTTATATGCTTGCTTGGGCATGAGTATATGAACATAATATAACTTACTCCACTTATTGCCACAACCAATAATCTCCTAAGTGAGAATATCTTGGAATAAATAGAAGATAGGATAGATTAATACACTATAATTTAAATCCTTAATTATTTATCCTATGGATAATAGTTTATTTGTGAAAGATGGAACTAAAAGTGTGTTTAAGAGGGGAAAAGAAGATGAGAGTTCCATTATCTCAACTCTAGTAACCACATACTTTATGCAATTAGAATTTGCAACATGGGTTCTTTGGTTTGGTTGGATTAATAAAATCTTGTACGTCAAATGTCATATGTTTTTTAGCTTTTAAATCAATAATCAACCATGTTTACTTGGTTCTTTAAAGATTTTTAGGTCACAAGATGTTATGGCAGAGGTAGTTGCTTGATGAGAGAAATCACTTGCCTTGACACTCCTTTCTTAAGGTATAAGTGAAAGTTGTTATGTATTTCAATGTCCATTAATGAAGCTAGACTTTAATTGTCTCGAACCCTACCACCTTGCTTTCTTGGATTTTAATTCATGTCACCACTTTGAGTATCTATGGAGTTTGAAGTAAGTCTTTCAAGTGTGTTTTGGATTTTCATAGTGAGTATATCCTCCTTCACTCCTTTGTACTTTCAATTTTGAGGCACCGAGCCTTTTAGCACCCAATGGCTCAAGGAATGATTGTTTCAATTTTCCTTTAGATATCATTATGGCTTTTAGAATAGGATCTTTGTTCCCCTTGGCTAACATCACAACTTGCTGAAAATCTTCTTATTGAACAATAACATATGCTTAGTCTATTATGGGAAATGGTTAGAGTTAAAGAACATCCCCTCTAATTATTAAGCCAATCATCTAGCCCATTCAGAAAGGTATAAAGTCTATCATTTCATTGGATTTGGACATTGAAAATCAATTTCCCTCATTTTAAGGGTAATGAAATATTTTTCAATGAAGCCTTCTCCTTGCTTCACTTTCATCAGTTTTCTTTTAAGATCATATACTTATGAAGTATCTACCATTAAAGAAGGTCATAACTATGACATCCCATATGGCCTTGTCAATTATCCTTTTACTATTACATTTTTTGTCTTTCATTTTCTAAATCTAGGATCAATTTCTTGGGGTTATGGAATATCCTTATTTAAATAGCCCAACTTGTCTTTGCCTGAGATGTATGTCTCGACAACTTGGGATCACAATTCCTAGTTACTTCCATTAAGTTTGATTTTGATAATCAATGCTCTAAGTTATTGACTTAAGGATATTAAGTTTTGGTTTAACATCTGGGTTATTCTTGAAGATAGATTTACAAGGATAGAATTCTCCCCTTAAGACATCTTCACCATGACAACAGATTTTACCATCCTTCCATTTTTTTTTCCTTTACAGAGTTTTGAATCTTTACTCTGATACCATGACGAATGAATAAATTACATGGATTTTTTCTTATTGAGAAGTTATCTCCTTTTAATATTACAGAATCTCACATATAAACAAGATAAACAAATTAAACATAAGGGATTGCAACATAATCTCCTAATTGATAATAATTTTGAGAACCTCTCTAAATTATAGCTCACACTAACAAATAATCCTTTGTCATTGATTTGCAAGAAAAAGGATTTGTGTTGTATAGAGAGAAAATGAAAAAAAAATGAAATATGAATCTTACAAACCCAATATAGATTGTCATGGTAATTGCACTACCTATCACTATCAGATTTACAAAGAAATCCATTGGCATGAAACATAAGTGTTTTCATTCTAGGACTTTCTCTTGAGTTGTATAAATAGGTCATTCATTTTAATTGTACAGCACGTATCTTTTCTCAATACAAGTTCACTTGCAAAGCTCTTTTGTGTTCTCTCTCTCTAGCACTTCTAACTCACTTAGTTGCCTCTCACAAGTCTTCCACTGATTCTCTCAAACTCTCCAAGGCTTATTTAGCATCTTCTCTTGCAAGATTGTCTAAGTGTCGCACGGGTTAGCACGTCTAAAGCACATCAAAAGCCTAACTCTGTGACAGGTTTTATTATTATAGAAGGCTTTATTATTATTATTATTATTATTATTATTAAATACAATAAGTTTTGTTGTCTCATGCAACATTTGTAGGAAAAAGTTTGACCGAATTAGGTGGATGCAATAGGTAGCCAATATGACCATGTGTGAGACCTAACTCCTGTAAAAACCAAGGGTATGAGTGGTGTTGATAAAGAAAGTAAAAAGTTGCCTTGCTTATGTAGGATATGTAGGATGACAAGACATATAAAAGCTACCTACACATTAAAGTTATGTACTTCAAGTATCTTATATAATAGTGTGGTTAGAGAAGACCTAATGTTACAATCAACTCAAATGGTCAGAAAGGATGTAATTGGTGATATTGCAGGTGAGGTTAGCCATTATTTATAAAATATCTCATACATTGTGTTGTCATCCTCATTAAAATGTTATAATTTGGCCTATGTCCATTAGATTTCAAACTCCTGAAATTTTAGTTTTTTTTTTCAATAGTTGCTTTAAATGATGCCTATGGTAAATGAATCAAGTTAAGGGCAAGACATGAGCATTTATCCAAAGTAATATTGAATTTTAAGGCATCTCTTGTCATAGTGGTCTTTTCTATGTTTCACATTGATGCAAATTGTCGACATTATAATGTTAATAATTGTAGATGTTTTGTAAATGGTTTAGATATGCTTAAGTTATTTTCCATGCCTTGTAGTTTAGTAAACAAAACTAGTAGGTCTTTTGTTAACATTCAAAACTATACATTACGTATATAAACTGTTGATCTATAATACTTGTCTTTATGTTTTATGTTAATTGAAAAGTTATGTTGTTTTAATCAAATTTTTCTTTTCCATTTAATTGATATAAGCACCTAGCCATAATTTAAAGATGATGAAGTACAATGACTGATGGATATAAGGGCACCATAGTTACTCATTGAATATATATCATAAAGGCATCAATTTTATAGTTTTCATTAACGAGAAAAAATCAGAGGCTAGCACTAATACTGCAAAAGTAAATAAACAAACAGATCTCTTAAGCTTATCATGTTTACTACAAGATTAACTCCTTTTATCGTATCTTCTTATAAACATCTCGCATTTGCCTATTATTGCTGCCTTTTTCACAGGAGACATTCACATTTTATTTGTTTGTAAAAGGAGCATGGAACAAGGAAAAAAAATGTATCATCCCACCTTACTGTAGGATTCATTAAGACGCTTATTATTTGCTTTATTTATTCTGTTAAAATTTGCATCTTTAAAGTATGTTCCTAATAGATTGAGCAATTTCTAGACTATGATAATGTTGTAGCTCTTTAAAATCCTTTTGGAACCATAATGTTGTTGCTCTCTTTCCTTTTCCTGTATGAGTTCATTTAACACATTCAATAGGGAGTCAAATTAGAATTTGCTCTTATTTGTTTTGATTTTTTTTCCTTTTTAAGAAGTCAAAATTGATGGGTGAGGGACAACAAAGTACAAACTACCCTGGAGACCTCTCCCACATGTTTGAATATGTGAAAAGTTGATTGAATAACAAAGATAGCAACTTAAGCAATCACATAGAAGAGCACACCAATTTTTATGTGGAAAACCCCTTCAAAGTAAAGAAGAAAAACCACCTGACACACTAATCCAAAAATCAACTGCACTATAACAAGTGAGTATAATAGAGGTATACAATATCAATTATATCAACCAAATTGAATGAACAAAATGAAAATCCAAATGAGTTAACTAACAAAAAAAGTATGTTCTATCAACAATAACTTAATAGACCTTTAAACAATAATCCAACAATTCAAGATGAAATTCTAGATGTCCCTTACTAGCTGTCCAAATTTTAGCGCCATCACACCACATATTAATATTCATCTACACGATTTATCAAAATTGCTGCAATAAAGAGAATAGAGTGTTGTTCCCACAACCTTGTATAGTTTGTAATTGTTGTTAACTAGATTTAAGTGTGCAAGAAAGTAAAGTCATATGGAGGGGTAAGAAAGTAAAAGCCACATGGAGGGACAAGAAAGTAAATCTGTCACGTAAGACCTATTAGGGTTTTATGGAAGAGAATATATAAAGACCTTGGAAGACAAAACTAGGGTAAGGCCAACATATGAGAGCATTCGGTAAACACAAAGAGAGCAAGGTCCGCCAAAACACAAGAGAGAAAACGTTGGAAGAGAACCAATCGAACAACACAACTCTAAACAAAAAAACCACTAAACACAAAGAGAGGGTACACGGCAAGAAGAGAGGGTAACTGTCCAAGCAAGAGAAATCATCAAAAGGAGATAACCGGCCAAAGGAGACAAACATCTAAACACAACCATTCAGCCAACACAAGAGAAATCGGTAAGCTAGGGTATTCGACCGATCAACCCTAGACATCCAAGCAAGGAGACAACCAGCTAAGCAAGGAGGTGAACATCCAAACTAACCTACACGACCAAACAAGGTGAACGTTCATACAACCCTACATGGCAAAGCACAACCTACGGCAAGAGAACACTACACGGAAAAACAAAGGCTTGGCGGCAAGAGAGAGTGGATGGCAAAACAGAACCTACACGGCAAAACAAAGAGCAGCACTGCAAAGTTGTGACGGGAATGCATCAGGAGACGGCATGAGACCAGAATGTGCGACGGCGTGACAGACCAGAAGCATGAGGGCAGGCTGTGAAACAGTAAGACCGTGGAACTAGGAGACGGGTGAGACCGTGAAACGGTGAAAGCAGGAGTTGTGTGAGACAATGTAGAGAAGTTCGGTGAAGCATTGGAAACAACTCAATGTATTTCTAGATTTTTTCAAGAAAGGTTAAAGAGCGTTATGGTGAACTTCTAAGCGGTAGTGAAGTAGCCATTCAATTCAACAGAGGCAAGACAAGCTAGAAGAAGGGTAAACACAGTAAGTGACACTCTTTGTATTGTACTTGCTTAGTATTTGCAATAGTGAAAGGAGCAGAGGATTAAGACATCCATTGTAACTGGTATTCTCAAGTATAGTGGATTGTCTCAGTAGAGGATATGTCCCTACCACCGTGGACGTACGTCACATTGACGGAACCACGTAATCTTTTGTGTCCTTACTTTGGTTTGCATTCTATGTTTTGAATTGAGTTGTGAATGTAGCTAAGGTATCATCGAATCCATAACCTCAAGAAGACCTAATCAAGAACATCTAATTTATCTGATAGGCAAGGTGTGTGAAAGGTGACTTTGGGGACTATTGTGATTAGTAGGTAAAAATAGATCTACCTTAGTCAAATTTGAGAAAGAGTTTGCTTTTAAGAAGAGGTTGAAGTTGTTCACATACTTGCGTATTGATGAAAGCCAGAGTATTAAATAAGTAGAATACTTTGGCTTAAATTATCAGAGTGTGTTTTTAAGGGGTGTGATACTGATTCACCCCCTCTTAGTATCACAGACTAGTAGATCCTAGGGTGAAGTTGGGAACTTCAATTGGTATTAGAACACAGGTTCACTAGTTTAAAACTTAACAGCTTGGTGTACTAGTTTAAAGGGTTTCAGAAGTTTTAACTTGTTCAGCATACTAAGAAATGGATGCCGGTACCAGCACCAGCATTACTTACAGTAAGAAGGTTCCAATCTTCAACGGAACCAACTATCATATGTGGAGAGCGAGAATGCAGGTGGTATTTGTAACCATGGGCATAAACATGGTGAAATCTACACAGGAGGGTTTTGAGCCTCCAAAAGAAGGTAAAGATCCAACCCCAGAGGAATTAAGGTAGTTTGAGATCAATGGGAAGGCCTCAAATGTCATTATTTCAGCATTGACCGATGCTGAATATGCTAAAGTTATAGACTGCAAATTTGCTAAGGAGATATGAGACAGAATGAAGGAGGCAAGCTTCACGCTTTCAAGGAGAGATATGAATCCCTCAAAATGCAGAAAAATGAGACAGTCCAAGAGTTCTTCACCAAGTTATTGATACTATAAATGACCTCAGAAGTCATGGGAAGAACAAGAAGGACTCATCTATTATGAAGAAAATTCTAAGAATTCTACCTAAGAGGTTTGCCTCAAAGGTGGCAGCCATAGAGGAGAGTAGAGATCTCAATTCTATGTCTCTGTATAATCTCCAGTGCAATCTCATTGCATACTAGATGAGAATAAAGTCAACTGAAAGCTCCTCAACATCAAAGGTATCAAAGGAGGCAGCTTTCAAAGCTATGAAACACTTGAAGATAAAAGAAGAGGAAGAATCATCCAGTGAGGATGATGATGATGATGAGGAAGAAAGAGAAGGTGAAGTGTTGGCATACTTCATAAGGATTCAAAAAGGGGTCTAAGAAGGGAAAAGGACAATTGTCCTTAAGATGTTATCATTGTGGGCAGACTGGACACTTTGCTTCTCAGTGCAAAGTGAAAGTTGATGATGAAGATGAGGAGGGTGATGATAAGTCGAATTCAAAATGGAGAAGACCATCATTTAAATCAAATGAGGATGGTGATGATAAGTCAAATTCAAAATGGAGAAGACCATCATTTAAATCAAAGAAGTCTAGCAAGAAGACTGCCAACTCACAGAAGAAGAAGAGAGGCTCATTTAAGAGTTATGTAAGTCAGATAAAAGCAGCTGATGAGGAGGAAGATGAAGAATCATCAGATGAGCAGGCATTTATAGCATCAGGTCAAGGTGGTAGTTCAACCTCTGAAGAGGAAGAGGAGGTTTATGAAGAAGAACCAAATCTTGAAGCTGAGTTGGAAGTAGCTTCAAAGGAGATAATCAGAAGGGGCAGAACCATAAAAAGGTTGAAGGCTCACATAAAACAAGTTGAAGCAAATTTTGAGGAAACTGAAAGTCAAAAGGATGAAATAAGGGTTGAACATATTGACTTGAAGGGAATATTTGAAGAACATATCAAAATATGTGAAGACCTTACAATAGAGCTGATAAGGGATTGAACCCTAAATCCACCACAAAAGGTAGCTCAAGAATAGAGGGTTGACCTAACCCTTATAAACAGCTTAAAGACCTCCTCAGGAACCGATGTGGGACACATCATTCCTGACCCCTTTAAACTACACGTCCCTATGCTACCTCAGTCAGCGATCGGCATGGTGGTAGGGAACCTTTGTACATATGCCCACTTACCCTCTAAGGTTTGGCTTTGATACCACCTGATAAGGGATTGAAACCTAACTCCACCACAAAAGCTAGCTCAAGAATAGAGGGTTGACCCAACCCTTATAAACAGCCCAAAGACCCCCTCAGGAACTAATGTGGGACACATCAAGTGCTTGGCTCAAGGACTTCAAAAGTTGAAGGAATGGAGAAAGTGTTGCTGAGACTTCAGCAACAACTCAAAAGAAGTGAAGAGAACTTGCAGAAGCTTGAAATGATAGGAGAAACATGTTCTGCAAAAGAAAAGAAGAATGAAGAGAACGTGCAGCAATCTAAGGCTACATTACCTAAAGATAATAAGAATGTGCCACAGAAGTTGAAAGAGAAGGTTTTTACTTAGGAGAAGATAGCTGAGAATAAAAAGGATTTGAAGAAGCAACATAGGGTGGCAAACAAAAATGAAGAAAAGAAGGTCAGCCAGTAAAAAGCTACGACTGAACAGAAGAAGGAGAAAAAGGTGACTGAAATGAAAGTCACAAAAGCAAAGAAGCCATTTATGTTGCCTACATAGCAAGTAATGAACAAAAGAAAACAAGCTATGATTAGACCCAAGAAGAGGTAGTTTCAAGGTCATTGTCTTTATTATGGAGTTTAGGGTCATAAGGTCAGTAACTGCTTGTGGAGAAGGCTAGTATATGTCTCCAACTTGAGAAGATACGATACTGCATACAAGGGGAGACAATACAAAATTTAGAAGAGAACACTTGTCGTGAGTTCTTACATATACTGTAAAAGGCAAGGACACATTGACAAGGAGTGTTGGTGAAAGCACAAACCAATGGTTTCAAAGAACAAGTTTGTTGTATTGGCAAACTTGGAACAGTGTGAAAGGTGTGGGCAGGATGGCCATAATGCCAAGAGATGCATGACACTTCTCCTTGAGCAAGAGAAGGCACTCAATGGCATAGTGAAAACAAGCGATGCAATCAAAGTTGAGAAAAAGGAGAAAGCTATCTTCCAGCTAGTTCAAAAGAAGGAATATAAAGCTAAAAGGGAGGTGGCTAATATAACTGAAATTGCACTCAAAGCTGATTACAAGGATAAGCAGTGGATCCTTGACAGTGGACGCACTTCACACATGACAAGAGATAAGAATAAATTATTAAAGCTAAACAAGTCATGGAAAGGCAAAGTCAAGTTTGGTAATGATGATTCACTCAACATCAGTGGTCAAGGGTCAGTAAATATTGGAAAAGGGAAGCTAAAAGATGTTTTGCACATTAAATGACTCAGATATAATCTAGCATATGTCAGCCAACTATGCAATGAAGACCATAAAGTGATATTTACAAAAATAGGTTGCTAAGTAAAGAGTAAAGAAGGAAATACAATTGCGGCCGGGAAGAGAACAGCTGGAAATTTATATGTGATTGATGAGGACAAGAAAAGCAGTTGTTTACTTACCAAAGAAGAAAAAAATCAACTCTGGCATAGGAGGCTGAGTCACTTAACACAGAAGAACATGAGGAAGCTGACCACTACTCATGCAATCAGAGACATTCCCAACCTCAGGAGAGAAAGAGAGAGTATGTTTGCTCAGCATGCTCTAAAGGAAAACATGCCAGAAAGTAGTATAAGACCAAAGAGTTCAGTTCTGAAGTAGTGCTTGACATTGTGCATACTGATTTGTGTGGGTTGATGAGAACAAAAGGGTTGAATGGTGAGAGGTATTTCATCTTGTTTATTGATGATTATTTGAGAAGGACCTACATCATGCACCTCAAACACAAGTCAGAAGTTCTGAATTGCTTCAGGAGATATAGAAGATTGGCTGAAAAGGATATTGAAAGGAAGATCAAAGTATTAAGGTCAGATCAAGGCATTGAATTTACAAATGAAGCTTTTGAAGATTACCTTGAGAAGCATGGTATTCACCATTAGATGGCAGTAGCAAGAACACCTCAACAGAACAGGGTGGTAGAGAGGAAAAATAGAGCTGTGGTTGAAATGGCAAGAACTCTACTGCTAAAATCCAAGCTTCACACAAGAGTTTAGATAGAAGCAACATTTACAGATGTACATCTATTGAATAGAGTCTTACTAAGGCCCAATACTAATAAGACTCCATATGAGCTATGGAGTGGGAAGAAGACAACAGCCAAGTATTTCAAAATCTTTGGCAGCGTATGTTTTGTGAAGAAAAAGGAGCAAAACTTGGGAAAATTCAATGCTAGGTCTGATTAAGGCATCTTTGTGGGATACTCAGCAAAGACAAAGGGTTACAGAGTTTTCCTGCACAAGCTAGGAAAAGTGATCTTGTCTAGTGATGAGAGAATAGATGAGAACTAGAACAATGAGAATGGAGAAGCTAAGGACAATGAAGAAGATGACTTCAAGATAGATGAAGAATCAGACCAACTTGAAGAAAAGGAACAAGAAGTAAGTTCAGACTCAGAGAAAAGTGAGTCTGAAGATGAAAAATGAGATCCTCTTGCAACTAAGATTGTGCAAGAAAGAAGGACAAAGAAAACGTGGACTAGTGCTCATCAAGGAAATCAGATCATAGGTGACCCATCAGCAAGAGTTACAACAAGAAGAAGAATTGTGGGAGCTACTGCTTTACTCTCACAAGTTAAACCTAAATCTATTGAAGAGGCTACACAAGACAAAGCTTGCATCAAAGCTATCAATAAGGAGCTGGATCAAATCGAGAAGAATGATATATGGGAGCTGGTTCTAAGATCCACTAACAAGAATGTCATAGGAACAAAATGGGTGTTTAGGAATAAACACAATGAAGATAGCAAGGTGGTGAGGAATAAGGCCAGGCTAGTTTGTAAAGGCTACACTCAGATAGAAGGAGTAGATGTTGACGAAACTTTTGCACCAGTGGCAAGGTTAGAAACTATTAGAATGTTCCTAGCTTTGGTAACACATAAGAGGTATAAATTTTATCAGATGGATGTGAAATCAGCCTTTCTGAATGGGCTCCTAAAAGAAGAAGTGTATATTGAACAACCCGATGGAGTACAAATCGGTGAAGATAAGACACATGTGTGCAAGTTGAAGAAAGCCTTGTATGGCCTTAAACAAGCCCCAAGAGCATGGTACAGCAGGCTGGATGCATATTTGAGAAGGTTGAACTTTAGAAGAGGAATAGTTGATAATAACCTATATGTGTTCAACTCAGAGAAAGGCAAGCTGATAACTATAGTATATGTAGATGACATCATCTTTAGAGGGGATCGCTCTGAGTTATGCCAAGAATTTGCAAAGAAGATGTGTAAGGAATTTGAGATGTCATTAATTGGAGAAATGACTTACTTTCTTGGATTATAGATAAAATAGTGTGAAGAAGGTATTTTTATTTCTTAGAAAATATGCCAAAAAGATGCTGAAAAAGTTTGACATTGAGGATAGCAGACTTGTCAGTACTCCTATGTCAGTGGGTTGCAAGTTAACAAAAGATGAAGAAGGAAAGAGTACAAGCCCTACAGAATACAGGAAGATGATAGGGAGCCTTCTGTACCTTACAGCATCAAGGCCTAATCTTATGCAAGTTGTGTGTGTTGCCAGCAAATTCCAAGTTAATCCTAAGGAATCTCATATGTTGGTAGTGAAAAGAATCCTAAGATACCTTAAAGGGACACTAGAAATGGGTTTGTGGTATTTGGCCATGGATTCTGTAAAACTACAAGCATACACTGATGCAAACTAGGTAGGAAATACAAATGACAGAAAATCAACCAATGGCTACAGCTTTTACTTGGGTTCAAAGTGTGTTGCATAGTTAAGTAGAAAGCAAAATAGTGTTGCTTTGAGCACAGCTGAGGCTGAGTATATGACTGCTTGTGCAGCATGTACTCAGGTGATATGGATGCAAAGAAAATTGGTAGACTTAGGTGTTGAAGTGAAGTTACCAATGAGTATACTTTGTGATAATCAAAGTGCTATTGATCTCAGTAAGAATCCAGTTCAACATTTAAGGAGCAAGCATATTGAAACCTAGTATCACTTCATCAAAGATCAAGTGGAACAGGGTATAATTCAGTTGGAGTATGATGGTACTAAAGATCAAATTTCAGATATTCTAATTAAACCTCTATCCACAGAGCTATTTGAAAAGCACAGATTGAGTCTATCTGTGCAAATGCCTCCTCAAGCCTGAAAATCAAGTGAATCCTCCATCTCTACTTTACGAGTTTTTCAAATTTGTAATTGGTTGGCAAAGGGGGAAAGAAGCAACAGTACAGGGGGAGCTATTGAGAAAAGGGGAGTTCATATTTAGGGGGAGTTGTAATTGTTGCACAATGGTTTTTTTGTTATGAGTGTTGCCAACAATTACAAACGGGGAGATTGTTGTTCCCACAACCTTGTATGGGTTGTAATTGTTGTCAACTAGATTTAAGTGTGTAAGAAAGCAAAGCCATATGGAGGGGCAAGAAAGTAAAAGCCACATGGAGGGACAAGGGACAAGAACATAAATCTACCGCGTAAGCCTTATTAGGGTTTCATGGAAGAGAGTATGTAAAGACCTTGGAAGACAAAACTAGGGTAAGGCCAATATAAGAAAGCATTCAGTAAACACAAAGGGAGCAAGATCGACCAAAACACAAGAGAGAAAATGTTGGAAGAGCAACTAGCTGAACAACACAACTCTAAACGGCAAAACCACTAAACACAAAGAGAGGGTACACGGCAAGAAGAGAGGGTAACCGTCTAACCAAGAGAAATCATCCAAAGGAGACAACCGACCAAAGGAGAAAAACGTCCACACAACCATTCAACCAACAGATGAGAAACTGGTAAGCTAGGGTATTCAGCCAATCAACCCTAGACATCCAAGTAAGGAGACAACCAGCTAAGCAAGAAGGTGGACATCCAAACCAACCTACATGGCCAAACAAGGTGAACGTTCATACAACCCTACACAGCAAAGAACAACCAACGACAAGAGAACACTACAAGGCAAAACAAAGGCTTGACGGCAAGAGAGAGTGGATGGAAAAACAAAGAGCAGCACAGCAAAACAAAAATGCACCACCCTTGGAACAAATGGGTGACCAGGACGTGAGACCTGTAATGGTGACCAAAAAAGGGAGACTAGAAATTGGTGACCTAAAATGCAAGACCAACTAAGTTGAAATGGGAGACCAGCGAAGCTGAAATAGGAGACCAGCAAAGCTGAAATGCTAGACCAGTAAAGCTGTGATGGGATCGCAATAGAAGCATGGGTGTACGTCAGGAGAAGGCATGAGACCAGAATGTGCCACGACTTGATAGACCAGAAGCGTGAGGGCAGGCTGTGAAACAGTAAGACTGTGGAACCATGAGACGGGTGAGACCGTGAGATGGTGAAAGCAAGAGTTGTGTGAGACAACATAAAGAAGAAATTCAGTGAAGCATTGGAAAAAAACTCAACGTATTTCTAGATTTCTTCAAGAAAGGTTAAAGAGCATTATGGTGAACTTTTAAGCGGCAGTGAAGAAGCCATTCAATTCAATAAAGGCAAGACAAGCTAGAAGAAGGGTAGACACAGTAAGTGACACTCTTTGTATTGTACTTGCTTAGTATTTGCAATAATGAAAGGAGCAGAGGATTAAGACATCCATTGTAACTGATATTCTCAAGTATAGTGGATTGTCTCAATAAAGGAAGAGTCCCTACCACCGTGGACGTACGTCACTTTGATGGAACCATGTAAATCTCTTGTGTCCTTACTTTGGTTTACATTCTGAGTTTTGAATTAAGTTTTGAACACAGCTAAGGTATCATTGAACCCATAACCTAAAGAAGACTTAATCAAGAACATCTAATCTGTCTAATAGGCAAGGTATGTGAAAGGTAACTTTGGGGACTATTGTGATTAGTAGGTAATAATAGATCTACCTTAGTCGAATCTGAGAAAAAGTTCACTTTTAAGAAAAGGTTAAAGTTGTTCATATACCTGCGTATTGACGAGAGCTAGAGTATTAAATAAGTAGAATACTTTGGCTTAAATTATCAGATTGTGTTTTTAAGGGGTGTGATACTGATTCACCACCCTCTTAGTATCACAGACTAATAGATCTAGGGTGAAGTTGGGAACTTCATAAAGTATTACCAAAAATAAGTGATCATGATTTCAAGATAAAAACCTGCCCTTACAAAAAGCTAAATCATAATCTAACCATTCAAAATCATGAAATATGTATTTTCCATAAAAAACAACTATATAATTGTATAACAATCCCACCCGATAAATGCCACCTCCACTTTTTAGTTATGTTCTGGTTGAGACTAATCAAAATAAAGCTTGTTAAAGGCAACGGTTCTAGCTATTAGTTCTTGGAGCATCATGCCTACTGTATCGTTGACTACCTACATTACTATGTAAATGAGGACAAGAGTTATCTTCATAGGACATTCACAAATGCACCATTTACATAGGTAAAAGTTCCTTTCCATAGCTAGATGGGGGATGCTGGATGACAAAATTTGGCCTCATGATAGCTAGAGCTCGGACAATTGGCTTCCCATGTTGCTTTTGATTTAAGTGCTCTCAATCTTCCCTTGTAACTACATCTTATGCTAAAACAAACACTGTTGTTAAAGACAGAATCATGACATTTATTTGCTTGCTTGGTGCATGAATAGCCATTTTATCATCTTCATTATGTTAGGTTCAATATAACTTAAGGTAGCATACATATGAACATAGTCATAAATCTAATTTATCCATTCAAAAATGATAATGTCAAAGCATTAAAAAATTAAACAAATGAGAATGATATTCTCCTTATCAAGTCCTAGTTGCTCAAAATGCCGAATCGCATGTACCCCATTATGTGTAAATTACAGTCATTAATATAATCATAGCAAAAAACAAAGTGAATAACAGGTTTCCAAGACAAGGTAGGTAACAATAACGTAACTTAAATTTGGTACACACATATTGTTTTATTACAAGACATTCGAAGTTGAAATCTCAAATTCACTAAAATTTGGAACCACTATTTGCAATGACTCATGAAAATTTGGTTTAGCACACAATGTTTATAATACTTACATCTACAAAGAAAGAAAAAAAGACACTTGGAATAGTATTTCTAGAAAAGTATGTCCTCACATAATAAATCATTCAATTATTATCACTTTCATAGCATTTGCTTCTCTCCTTGACTTTGTCTTTCCCTGTGGACCATCTAATATTAATGTTTGACGTTCTTTCACTTTCACCAAACACAAGTACCAATGCATCGAGTCCTTATTCATTGGAATAAACATCTGGCCATAACAATAACACATGTCATGAATTGGATTCAAAATCAAAGGAAACTAGGAAAGTAGTGAAAAAGGATGAGCAAAAAGTTAACTACTCAACTATTAGTATGCTTCCCATGTATGAAATTTCTCCTTGTTTAAAATGCTTTATGTAAACATGTACCCCTCAAGTCTATCTTGTGACTAGCACCATTTGCTACACAAAAGATATATATTCATAAATACATTGTTAAAGCAATGTATACATTTTCCATAAATGTAATTGAATTAGTAATTTAATCTATTAATCTTAACTCATATATGGCACATACTGCAAAATGTGTGGGCAAGTAACAATCCTTCCATTCATTAATCCGTGCAATCTCATCGATAGTGAGAGCATTGCCAACAACATCCATGATCTAGAACAAATGTCATTTGAGCAAAAATACCACAATGTCAATCTTTTGTTACTTTAAAATTGCAAGTTTACTTGCGAATATATACATACTATAGATTTGATTGTTTACCTTGGCTGCATAGAAACTAAATCACTCCTTGTGGCATGTTGCTTGCCAACATCACATATGACCTTACTGCAAAGTGCACACACATATTTGTCATTTTAAAAGACAAAGCAAAAACAGAGCATTCTGTACCATTAAGGAAATCAGAAAGTTTGTATCGACATATCAACATATCTCTTTCACAGCATCAACCAATTATGGCAGTTTCATTAGTCTCCTATATATGTTAAACAAAATACATAACAAAATTAAAAAAAGGGGGGGAAGAAGTACACTAAAAACTAACTGCAAAGAACAAATTTTGAATCAATGCACTAAAAAACTATCACTAAGGTTGTAAACACAAATTATAAGTATACATTTTCTACAAATATATTTCCAAATAATATAAAAAAAAAAAAAGACACAGGGAATATGTCTAAAAAACCAACATCTACAACTTAAAACTTGTCCTCAGATTTTGGTCTCCTACAAACATATAAAGATTCAATCTTTTTCTCATAATTATAATAATGCCATAATTGGAACTGTGGCAGACAATCCCTCGACCATTTAATGAGACATTAAACTAATATGAATATTCAATTGTACGTGAGATTCAAGGATTTCTCTATGGTCATTTCTTTGCCTTTACCTTTCATTTCTTGTGTACTTATGGTTGCAACGAACTTT
The DNA here is from genome assembly GCA_037897445.1 of Ceriops zippeliana. NCBI lineage: Eukaryota > Viridiplantae > Streptophyta > Magnoliopsida > Malpighiales > Rhizophoraceae > Ceriops > Ceriops zippeliana. The sequence goes on from JBAPLH010000244.1 coordinate 88,154, forward strand.
GCTTCCCCTTTTAGTGTGTATTTAGCCCAATTCAAATTCTTGCATGATGGTAGCTCCTTTAACAAGCCCACCAACTTTGGGTTAACATAGTAAAATGAAGTGTTTGGGTGAATCACGAGGCTTACCACATAAAGCAAGAACTTGGCTTTAAACTCATCATTTGGGGGCAGATTTTTGGTATCATCCACAAGCTAGGAAACTTCAATCCTTGATTTTGTCAAATTAAATTGCTTCTTAACATCCTTATCTATCCTTAAGAAATTTTCAATCTCAACTCCATTTGATGAGAGTGCCATCATCCATTCGACCTCAGTTAAGGATAAAATCAACTTACCCTCGTACAAATTTAGACATGAGTAGGGCAATCGAAATTTCAACCTAGGAACTCAATCAATTTAAGGCCTATCATGATTACTTAGAACCTTAACATGCCACCAAACCTAAGTGACCAAACTGCCATCGTCTTAAAATCATCAAAGGACTTCACAATATTAATGATTTGCAAAATTGCACATTGTGTTTTGAAAATATTTATATAACATTGAACAAAAACATCATAATTCATATGAGTTGGTTGCAATGAATTGTAAGTAAAATAATGCATGTTTCTATTTTACACCTTATCCATATCAAATACTATGCATATTTTTTTGATGTCAAGGAAAAAATTTTTATTTTAGTGTATGCAGGAGTTGAAGAAATTGGTATGGTAAGTTTTATTAAGTACATCCAAATATAAAAGTGAGAACTTTTATGTAGATAGAAAAATTAATATATTTAAAAATTTTAAAATGAAGTAAATTTTAAATTTAGTTTATGAAAATAATAAATGTGTATTTTTAATTAAATATATAAATCTACATAATAGTGAAAATATTTCAATAGCTCGATTCCCTTGGATCATATTTGCTTTCTAAATTCATTACAAACTTGAAAGTTGACAGCCATTTTAACCTAAATTCTTTTATAGTTAGATATTAAGTATTTAACAAATAAGCCTACTTAAAACTTTTTAACTAAACCATCACCCTACCTTACTATTAAAGGTCTTTTCCATACGATCTCTCTTCCTGCATGCACTTGATCCAGCTTCACTTTGTCCTAGATCAGCACCTTGCTTATTGAATCCTACAACATCCTTCTGCTCCTTATATTCACTCATTATTGTGATACAACATAGTGACTAAAAATAAAGAAAATAAATGCCATACAATAGATAACATTCTCTCCTTATAAACAGTTGCTCATAAGTACACACAAAAAACCCAAAATGCATATATAAAATAATATTGGTGTAATGCCATGAGAGCATGGAGTGGATAAATAACTATGATGTTAGATAAGCAACCTAATTAATGTGATAGATTTAGACTTAGAAATTTAAACTGAATAATATTTGCATTATTATGAATTACAAAATTAACAAAAGCCTTATCTCTTTCTTTTAACCATACAAATGAGCTTTGAACAAAAGAAACTTTCAAGTAATTATTATTTAAAATTAGGTACATGCATCACTTCTTATATAGGAAATCTCTGTGGTTCATTACTTGGCTACTTGTTTAATCTTTATTTGTTCTAACGAAACCAATAAGTAGCTTATTTCACCCACACATAACTAAATACCACCATAAATGTTGATATATTCTTTTGATACATTATATACCATGATTATTTGTATGATGAGATGATGTATAGCAATATACCATCATCTCTTTGTGTTGATTATAAAATCCATGTGAAAATGTCTGCTAATTATTTTCTTTCAAGATGCAATCAAAAATTGGTAGGTTTAGGCCTATTTACCATCTTTGACTTTAGAGCCATCAAAAGTAGGGATAACAAAAGGTTTTAGTTTCATTTTTGTAGAAATTGCATTCCTTCCCATTTATGCCTACAATAAAATGTTGTCTAGTAATCTTCTAAGAATCCTTAAAATATTAATAAGAGTTAAAACTCACATTTACCTTCTCAAACTAACTAGGAAATGCATAATCAAGTCATAATTGTAATTGAATTACTATAGAACTTTGATTAAAGAAGAATTGTTGAATCACATACTATTGTGTTTGCATAATTCACAACAAGACACTACATGTATGCCTTTTGTCTGACTGTAAATAAGTTGAATTGTCATTCCCAAATTAAAGTAGAGTATGACTCCAACCTTTTTTTAAAAGAAAAATTACTAAAAATTCTTTTACATTTCAAATCCATTTACAATTAATAGAGATGATGATGTGGTTGCATTTGAATCACAAAGGTTGTCTATTTCCTTTTAGCTACAAAGAAATCAAGTAAGCTTAAAAGAACTTTCTTTAGTCTCTCCTTAACCTTTAGATCAATCAAATTACCATCTCTATCAAATTTTGTAAAAGGGGCATTTTCATGCAAGAAAAATTCAGGTTTGTTGATGAAATGAAGATCTAGAAAAACTCCAATCTGTCAAAGATGGTATTGTGCTTGCCAACCACGAAAGCCTCCTAGAACACTTACTATGGCAACAGCCTTATAGTTTGGAGATCTAAATGCCCAATCAATTGCATTCTTTAGAGGTGCTAGTAAAATCGAAGGAAAATAACAACTCAGAAGAACAATTAATTTATTTGAACCATACATGGTATTATAATCAAGAGTAATGCTTTACTTCAAAATGACACCCCTACTAAACTACTTATCATCCATAAATGCATTTAATAAGCCAAGCCTTTTATCAAAAAAAGAAAAGAATCTTTCACAGTAGTTAGCAGAGGACCTGATTTAATCTTTCACCATTTTAGGTCTCACACTGAGAAGGGGGTGAATTAGTATGAGATATTATACTTTTTTCACAAATCAATCTGGATTTAACCTTTGCAATTTGTTAGAGTCAATGATCCAATTTTTTATTTTTTTTCTTTATGTGAGCGTGACCGTACGAATATAAATTAATGTGTAAGCACCCAAGCATACATGACAATTTTTGTGGTTCACCTACAATGTGTAAGCTAAGTTCACAGTGTGATAAGATTACTCCTAAATCACACAATCCACTCTTGTTATTAAGGGATACAATTTGGTTATGGAAGAATCACTCCTTAACCACTTACAATGATCTTCCAATCACTCCAAGGGTATCCCACCTTATTTTTTAACAAATTTATTAGGAGTTTATGGTAAAACCTTTCTTGGAGAACGATCTCAATGTGTACAAACTACTAGAGCAAAATATGGATCTTCTCCTTCCTTCGCTGCCGGTGCTGCACGTGATGCGAATGCTGTCTATAGGCATTGTCGTTGCTGTCCACGCGCACTGCCGTTGCTGTCCACGCGCACTGCCATTGCTGTTCGTGTGCACTGCTCCTGCTGTTCACGCGTGGTGCTGCTACTGTCTGTGCATGCTGCTAATGCTGTCTGCACCCATTCTACATGCACTGCTCCTGTTGTTCGCACGCATTTTGTATGTGCTGCTCATTCTGTTTGCATGCACAGCTGCTGCTGTCCACTTGCGCTGCTACTACTGTCTGCATGCACTCTACCATCCTTACATGCTGTGGCTGCTATCCACACGTGCTGTTCCTACTATTCGAGTGCACTACTGCTGTCTGCTCGCGCCACAGTTACTATCCTCAGGTTGCTGCTGCTATCCCTGCACACTGCCACCGTCTATTGGTGCACCACCTACTGCTGCATGTTGGTTGCTGGTGCAAGACCCTTATGCTGCTACTTCACCTCTTGCAGGACTTACATGCTACTTCTGCCTCCTTCTAGTTTGTCTTCCTTGGTTGCTTTGTTGGTTTGTTGGTGCAGTTGCTACCTTGGTGATGTTTGCTAGTGTGACTGTTGCCTTGGTGGTGTTATTGGTGCGGGTATATCCTCTTAGATGTGCTGCTGGTGCAAGGAAGCCTCCTGGACATGCTGCTATTGCTAGGAAGCCTCCTGGACGTGCTGCTACTACTGGGAAGCCTCCTAGACATGCTATTGGTGCAAGGAAGCCTCTTGGACATGCTACTACTGGTGGGAAGTCTCCTGGACATGCTGGGATGTGCTCCTGCTACTGGTATACCCTTCTGGACATATAGGGACATGCTGCTGGTGCTGGTATACCCTCCTGGGCCAACAAGGACGTCTGTTGCTGCTGGTATACCCTCCTGGACATGCAGGGACGTGCTGCTAGTGGAGAAGGCAAGCTGTGAGTAAACCCAAGAAGATGCAGTTTCAAAGTTATTGTCTTTATTTTGATGTTTGGGGTCATAAGGCAAGTAAATGCTGGTGGAGAAGGCCAATATATGTCTTCAACTTGAGAAGATACAATGCTGCATACAGGGGGAGACAATACAAAATTTAGAGGAGAACACTTATCATGAGTTCTTGCACATACTGTAAAAAGCAAGGACACACTAACAAGGATTTTTAGTGGAAGCCCAAACCAATGGTTTCAAAGAACAAGTTTGCTATATTGGGAGACTTAGAACCGTGTGAAAGGTGCGGGTAGGATGGCCATAATGCCAAGAGATGCATGACACTTCTCCCTGAGCAAGAGAAAGCACTCAATGGCACAGTAAAACCAACTAGTACAGTTAAAACTGAGAAAAAGGAAAACTATCTTCAAGCCAGTTTAAAAGAAGGAATATGGAGCTAAAAGGGAGGAGGCCAATATAGCTGAAATTGCACTAAAGGCTGACTACAATGATAAGCAGTGGCTCCTTGATAATGAATGCACTTCACACATGATAAGAGACAAGAGTAAATTATCAAATCTAAACAAGTCAAGAGAAGGCAGAGTCAAGTTTGGCAATGATGATTCACTCAACAGTAGTGGTCAAGGGTTAGTAAATATTGGAAAAGGAAACCTAAAAGATGTTCTACACGTTGAAGGACTCAGATATAATCTAGCATCTGTTAGCCAACTATGTAATGAAAATCATAAAGTGATATTCACAAAAACAGGTTGCCAAGTAAAGAGTAAAGAAGGCAATACTATTGCAGCCAGGAAGAGAAAAGCTGGAAATTTATATGTGATTGATGAGGACAAGACAAATAGCTGTATACTTACAAAAGAAAAAGAAAATCAACTCTGGCATAAGAGGTTGGGACACTTAACACAAAAGAACATGAGGAAGCTGACCACTGCTCATGCAATAAGAGACATTCCAGACCTCAAGAGAAAGAGAGAGTATGTCTGCTCAGTATGCTCTAAAGGAAAACAGGAAGAAAGCAGTATAAGACCAAAGAGTTCAGTTCTGAAGCAGTGCTTGACATTATACATACTGATTTGTGTGGGCTGATAAGAATAAAAGGGTTGAATGGTGAGAGGTACTTCATCTTGTTTGTTGATGATTATTCTGGAAGGACTTGCATCATGCACCTCAAACACAAGTCAAAAGTTTTTAAATGCTTCAAGAGATACAGAAGATTGGCTGAAAATGAGAGTGGAAAGAAGATCAAAGTATTAAGGTTAATCAAGGCACTGAATTCACAAATGGAGCTTTTGATGATTACCTTGAGAAGTATAGAATTCACCATCAGATGGCAGTAGTAAGAACACCTCAACAAAATGGGGTGGTAGAGAGGAAAAATAGAGCTTTGGTTAAAATGGCGAGAACTCTACTGCTGGAATCCAAGTTTTACACAAGATTTTGGACAGAAGCAATATTTACAGCTGTGTACCTACTGAATAGAGTTTTACTAAGCCCCAATATTGATAAGACTCCATATGAGCTATGGAGTGGGAAGAAGACAACAGTCAAGTATCTTAGAGTCTTTGGCAGCCCATGTTTTGTGAAGAACAAGGAGCAAAACTTGGGAAAATTCCATGCTAGGTCAGATGAAGGCATCTTTGTGGGATACTCAACAAGGACAAAAGGTTACAGAGTTTTTCTACATAAACTGGGAAAAGTGGTCACTTTCAGTGGTGTGAGAATAGATGAAAACTGGAAAATAATGCATAATAGAGAAGCTGAGAACAGTTAAGAAGATGACTTCAAGATAGATGAAGAATGATACCAACATGAAGAAGAGGAAAAAGAAGTAAGTTTAGACTTAGAGAAGAGTGAGTCTGAAGATGAAGAAAGAGATTCTCTTGCAGCTAAGATTGTGCCAGAGAGAAAGACAAAAAAGACATGGACCAGTGCTCATCAAGGAAATTAGATCATCGGTGACCCATCAACAGGAGTTACAATAAGAAGAATTGTGGGAGCTACTGCTTTACTCTCACAAGTTAAACCTAAATCTGTTGAAGAGGCTATACAAGACAAAGCCTAGGTCAAAGCTATCAATGAGGAGCTAGATCAAATTGAGAAGAATGAAACATGGGAGCTAGTTCCAAGACCTACAAACAAGAATGTCCTAGGAACAAAATGGGTGTTTAAAAATAAACACAATGAAGATGGCAAGGTGGTGAGGAACAAGGCTACGCTGGTTTGCAAAGGCTACACTCAGATAGAAGGAGTAGATGTTGATTGTTGTTCCCACAGCCTTATATGGGTTGTAATTGTTGTCAACTAGGTTTAAGTGTGCAAGAAAGTAAAGCCGCATGGAAGGGCAAGACAGTAAATTTGCCACAAGTAAGCCCTATTAGGGTTTCATGGAAGAGAGTATATAAAGACCTTGGAAGACAAAATTAGGGTAAGGCCAACACAATTGAATACTTAGCAAAATACCAAACCCTACACGGAAGAATACCACCTACAAAAGAAACGAGAAATCGTGCAAGCAAAAAGAGTAGCCAGCCAAAACCTAGTGCAAACGGAAACCACAAAATGTTGGAAGAGTGGAGTCGACCAAAACCTAGAGAGAGAAACCTTTAAACACCACCTAAAAAAGAGAGAAATCTGGCTGGACAGAGAGAGAAATGGGATGACATGGCTAGACGATGAGAGAGAAAGGACAACACGACAAGAGAGAGAAACAGGTTAACGGTAAAATAGAGAAATCAGTCGACAACATAATAGAGAGACTAGATCGGGAGCGGGTGAGACCAGATCCGAGCTCGAACCGGTAAGATGAGACCAGATCGGGAACTAGGGTGACCACATCTGAGCTGGAATGTGTGAGACGAGACCAGATCGGAAACGAGTGAGACTAGATCTAAGTTGAAATGGGTGGACGAAGAGAGAGAAACCGTTGGCAGAACAGAGGTAATCTGGTTGGACGGTAGAACAGGGGAAAACCGGGGAACGGCCGAAGAAGGGTGGACGAGAAAAAAAAGACAACCGACTGACAAAGAGAAAACCTGGAACGGCCAAATAGATTAGACGGTGAAGGAGATAAAACTCGATTCGGCCGACGAAAAGTGGTACATAACAGAACAGGGGCTGGACGGGAAAAATAGAAACCACCGGTAGAAAGAAATCTGGTTGGATGGTGAGAGAGATCTAGCTAGATGACGTGAGACCAGAACGTGCGACAACGTGAGACCAAAACGTGCGATAGCATGAAATAGGAGATGGGTAAGACCGTGAGACGGTGAAAGTAGGAGCTATGTGAGACAACCTAGAGAAGGAATTTGGTGAAGCATCAACTCAATGCATTTCCACATTTCTTCAAGAGAGGTTAGAGAGCGTTGCGGTGAACTTCTAAGCAGCAGTGGAGCAGCCTTTCAATTCAACAAAGGCAAGACAAGCTAGAAGAAGGGTAGATATAGTAAGTGACACTCTTTGTATTGTACTTGCTTAGTAATTGCAATAGTGAAAGGAGTAGAGAATTAAGACATCCATTGTAATTGGAATTCACGAGTATAGTGGATAGTCTCGGTAAAGGAGAGTCCTTACCACCGTGGATATACGTGACGTTGACGGAACCATGTAAATCACGTGTTTTCTTAATTTGATTTACGTTCTGTATTTTGAATTGAGTTGTGAACGCAGCTAAAGTATCAGCCAACCCATAACCTAACGAAGACCTAAACAAGAACATTTGAATTGTCTATTAGGCAAGGTGTCTGAAAGGTGACTTTGGGGACTATTGTAATTGGTAGGTAGCAATAGATCTACCTTAGTTGAGTCTGAGAAAGAGTTCACTTTTAAGAAGAGGTTGAAGTTGTTCACTTACTTGTGAATTGCGAATTATGTTGATACTGATTCACCCCCCTCTCAGTATCACAAACTAGTAGATCCTAGGGAGAAGTTGGGAACTTCATTAATGAAACTTTTGCACCAGTAGCAAGGTTGGAAACTATCAAAATGTTCTTAGCTTTGGCAACACATAAGAGGTATAAAGTTTACTAGATGGATATGAAATCAGCCTTTCTGAATGGGCTCCTGAAAGAAGAAGTGTATATTGAACAACCCGATAGAGTACAAATCAGTGAGGATGAGAAACACGTGTGAAAGCTGAAGAAAGCCTTATATGGCCTTAAACAAGCCCCAAGAGCATGGTATAGCAGGTTGGACTCGTATTTGAAAAGGTTGAACTTTAGAAAAGTAACAGTTGATAATAACCTATATGTGTTCAACTCAGAGAAAGGCCAACTAATAACCATAATATATGTAGATGACATCATCTTTGGAGGGGATCACTCTGAGCTATGCCAAGAATTTGCACAAAAGATGAGTGAGGAATTTGAGATGTCATTGATAGGAGAAATGACTTACTTTTTTGGATTACAGATAAAATAGTGTGAAGAAGGTATTTTTATTTCTCAGACAAAATATGCTAAAGAGATGCTGAAAAAGTTTGGCATGAAGGATAGTAGACCTGTCAGTACTCCTATGACAATAAGCTGCAAGTTAACAAAAGATTAGGAAGGAAGGAGTACAAGCCCCACATAATACAGGAAGATGATAGGGAGCCTTTTGTACCTTATAGCATCAAGGCTTGATCTTATGCAAGTTATGTGCATCGCCACTAAATTCCAAGCTAATCTTAAGGAATCTCATGTGTTGGCAGTGAAAAGAATCCTAAGATACCTCAAAGGGACACTGGAAATGGGTTTGTGGTATCCTACCATGGATTCTATAAAACTACGAGCATACACTGATGTAGACTGGGCAAGAAGTACAGATGACAAAAAATCAACCAATGACTACAGCTTCTTCTTGGGTTTAAAGTGTGTTGCATGGCTAAGTAGAAAGAAAAACAATGTTGCTTTGAGCACAGCGAAGGCTAAGTATGTGGCTACTTGTGCAGCATGTACTCATGTGATATGGATGCAAAGACAATTGGCCAATTTGGGCGTTGAAGTGAAGTTACCAGTGAGTGTACTTTATGATAATCAAAGTGCAATTGATCTCAGCAAGAATCCAATTCTACATTCAAGGAGCAAGCATATTGACATTCGGTATCACTTTATCAAGGATCAAGTGGAAGACGACACAATTTAGTTGGAGTATGTCGGCACTAAAGATCAAATCTCAGATATTTTAACTAAAGGTTTGTCCACAAAACTGTTTGAAAAGCACAGAATGAGTTTGTTTATGCAAATGCCTTCTCAAGCTTGAAGTTCAGGTGAATCCTCTATCTCTACTTTGCGGGTTTTTCAAATTTGTAATTGGTTGGCAAAGGGGGAGAGAAGCAACAGTGCAGGGAGAGCTGTTAAGGAAGGGGAATTGCATATTTAAGGGGAGTTGTAATCCATTTGCTTCTGGATTATTACTCTAAGAAGATTATGAAGGACTGCTACATAATGACTTTCGTTGTGAGTGTTGCTAACAATTACAAAGGGAGAGATTGTTGGTCCCACAGCCTTGTATGGGTTATAATTATTGTCAACCAAATTTAAGTGTGCAAGCAAAAGTGGCTCATTCAAGCATCCAAGGGATGAGTTTTTTAGTAGAAAGAAAAGAGCAAGAAAAATAAATTAAGAAGGAGGATAACGCTGAATTTTGTATGGAACAGTAATATGAAGCCACGTGGAGGGGCAAGAAAGGAAATTCGTCGCAGCTCTAGTAAACCCTACTAGGGTTTGCATAGAAGGGAGTATATAAACCGTAAGAGAGAGCGAGACGCACCACAGGGACAAACAAGTGTACACGACAAAACACAACACACGGCAAAAAGGAGAGAATGGCAAGAGACCTTGAGAGAGAAAACCTTACAATAGAGAGGACACCACTGGCTAAAAGAAAAGAGTGACCAATGGCAAGAGAAAACGCACAATGAAAGAAGACTCACAGTGAAAGGAGACAGCGCACCATTGGTGAGGGAAGAGACGGTGCACCATTGGTGAGAGAAGAGACAACGCACCATCGGTAAGGGAAGAGACGACACACCAATGGACAAGAGCATCCCAAAGGCGTGAAACGGCCAAGTGAGCAAACCAAGCATCTCGAAGGTGTGAAATAGATAAGAGTATCTCGAAGGTGTGAAACGTGTGACCAAAACAGCAAACCCCTAGAAAGTGTGTGATGGTGAAAGCAGATCTGTCAAATGTGAAACGGATGGGGGAGTGTAGCAAAAACATGAAACGGACGGAGGAGTGCAACAATACCATGAAACGGATGGGGGAGTGCAGCAAAATCGTGAAACGGACGGGAGTGCCGCGGAACCATGCAGCAAAGCGGATGCAAACCAGAAATGTGCGTGAGGCGTGAGACCAACGAAGCATGAAACGTGAGGTAGGCCATGAGACGTGAAACAGCAAACCAGAAACGTGAGTGCAGGCCATGAAACAATGAGACCGTGAGACCAGGAGACGGGTGAGATTGTCAGACGATGAGACCAGGAGTTGTGTGAGACAACCTAGAGAAGAAATTCAGTGAAGCATTGAGAGAACTCAACGTATTTCCAGATTTCTTCAAGAGATGTTAGAGAGGGTTTTAGTGATCTTCCAAGAGGTAGTGAAGCAGCCTATTCAAATCATATAGAGGCAACACAAGCTAGAAGAAGGGTAGACACAGTAAGTGATACTCTTTGTATTATGATTGCTTTGTATTTGTAATAGTGAAAGGAGTAGAAGATAAAGACATCCATTGTAATCATAGGAGATACCACACTAGTGTTCTCAAGTATAGTGGATTATCTCGTTAGAGGAAGAATCCCATCCACCGTGGAGTACGTCACATTAACAAAACCACGTAAATCTCTTGTGTCCTTACTTTGAATTTACATTCTGTGTTTTGAATTGGGTTGTGAATGCAGGTAAAGAATCATCAAACCTATAACCTAAAGAAGACCTAATCAAAAACATCCAATCTATCTAATAGGCAAGGTGTCTCAAAGGTAACTTTGGGGGACTATTATGATTAGTAGGTAACAATAGATCTATCTTAGTTGAATCTGAGAAAGAGTTCGCTTTTGAGAAGAGTTTGAAGTTGTTTACATACCTGCATATTGACGAGAGCTAGAGTATTAAAGAAGTAGAATACTTTGGCTAAAATTATTAGAGTTTTTTTAAGGGGTGTGACACTGATTCACCCCCCCCTCTCAGTATCATAGACTAGTAGATTCTACGATGAAGTTGGGAACTTCATCATAAAAGTGCAATTAATTATGCAAATGCAACCAGTAAGTTAGTTAATGTCATACTGGTCTTAGATTTCGTGTTTATTTCTTATAAGGGTATTTTATTGCATATTTTGTAATATAATTGCTATGGTTCACTATAATATAAGCTTGGTTTATTTAATAACTTGAGAAATTTGAACCAACCTAGAGTTTAAGTTATTATGGAAGCCACATAACTTGGGAGAAAAAAAAAACTATCATGCTGCAAACCTTGTGCATGCATAGAGGAGGTTGTCACCATAATGGTTTTGTTTACGAAGGAAGCTTTAAAAAAATAATAAAGAAGAATTCAATAAGAAAAGACAAAAGATAAAATGGCTATCCATCCATCATCATCATGATACACTAACTTGCCTACAAATTCTTTTTTTTTTTCATAAAATAAATTAAAGTTAACCAAAATTCAAGTGGGTGATTAGCCGGTACAAATATTTCATAAACAATTATGAAATATCTCATTAGCCAACTTATCACAGCCCTCACAATATATTTAATTAACTGGTTATGGAACATCCTCTTATGTTGTAGCCCCATAATAAATTTTGGATAGAATAAATTTAGGGGATATTCAATAGGATTTTAGAACCCTAATTACAAAAAAAGATGTGGTAAATAATTTTATATCATTTTTTTATAAAAATGTAAATAAGCCTCTCATGGTTTTTTTTTTTTTTGGTTTCTTAAGAATTAATTGGGTTGAGAGCTCTTATTATAGTAACTCTAACTTTTGAACTCTTTATTTGAAATTTTTTTAATGAAAAGTTGGTATGTTTTTAATATTTGATTGATATAAGATTTATTTTTTAAGTTTTATTTTAAAATAATTATTATTTAGATAAATTATTTTAATTATTGCTAGCCAAAATAATATTTTTTATTATTTATTCAAACTAATATAGCAAAAATAAAATGAATACTACAACTTATCTGTAATGTATTTAACATTAAATATATAATTTGAAATGTATAAATAATAGTTAAATCTTTAAAAATAAGATAAATTTTCAATAATGTCCTTTATGATTATTTGATATACTAACAATTATTTTAATAACATTTTTACCAAACATTCATAATTTTGTTGAAAATTTGTCAGTATTTTTACCACTATTATCAAACAACATGTAACTTTAAGTAACAACATTTTTGTTTTCAACATTTTTATTTATAGTATTTTTATTAATAACATTGTCAAACAAGACTATAATATTATAAAATCATAAATCATACAAAGGATTGATAAAAAAGAAAGGCAAAGACAATGCTTGATTGTTTGGCAGCAGATAGACACTTGTTAGACTGTTTCCTGCATTGTTTGTTTGTTAGAGAATGTCCCTATGCTAGGAGAGAGAGAAAAAAAAAGGTCTTTAAATTTTTATAGAATTTAACAATTGAGTTTTTTTTTTGAATTTTTATAATAGTCTTGAATGTTCAAAATGTTTTGCAAATAAATACTATTTTAGACAAAAAGTAATCAAATTCATTATCTGTTTGACTACTTTCCATTAAAAAAAATACTTATTTGAAAAGGATTTAAAACATTTAAAATTGATATAAAAACTCAAAAAAAAAAAAGTAGAATTCATAAAGTAGGTACAAGATTAATTTTTTGGTATCCCAAGAGGCAAATGCCCTAAAAAAAAATACATGCAATTGGTAAAAAGGAAATAGGAATTGTTAGAATAGATTAATAGACTACTATAAGAAACTTGTTTTGGGTAGGGGGTAAGGGAAGGAGGGCTAAAAATGTGTTTAAACTCTAGATTTATTCTGTCAAGACTCCAAAAATTTTATTAAAATAGGAAAACAAGAAGAAGTCACAAATAGTATTAGTAGCTAAGCACATGAAAAATACATTGTTCTTTCGAAAACTTCAATTTTTCCACTCACCATACCCTACAATTAATTCCAAGGGAATTTGTGGCAATGTCACCATGTACTACTACTTTGTTGGCCAAAGCTACAAAACCATTAGAAGTACAGAAAAGTAGTAAATACAAATAATCATGAAGAATTTTTATAATATATATCAAATATTATAATGCATAAAAATATTAATATAGTATATAATACCTTATATATAATATAAAAATTTTTTATAACCATTAATATTCACCACTTTTGTATGCCTGTAAAAGTATTCCACCTGCTAAGCTTGATTGTGCTAACCAGTACATTGGTTTTTTATACATATACTAAGGTAAGTCATAAAAAATATTATTTATTATTTTATAAATTATATTATAATTCTTATTTTTAAATTTATTTACTTATTTTATAGTATTTTTGTCTAATTAAAAATTTTACTCAAACTATTCAAGAATAATATATGAATTCTTTAATAATTTTGTTTCTTATTTTGATTTATTATTGACATTTTAAAATATTTTTTTAATTAGTTATTTAATATTTTTATTTAAATTAAAATATTTTGTTATTTAGTTTGATAATTTAAGCTTTAAATACATATATTTAGTCTCATTGAATATCTTATTAAAAACTTGAATTTATTATTTTTAGTATGATAACAAACAAATATCTTTACTTTTAAACTGCAATATTCAATTATATAGACATTATATAATTTACTTTTCTCTTAAAACAATACAAACTCATTATTAAATCTGAATATGTATCATTGTTTAACCATATTTATTTTTATTATAAAAGAATTTAATGTCATTCAACATCAAAGACATGTACAAAGCTGTTACTATTTTTTCTAAGAAAAATTTTGTCCTAACCGAAAAACAAAAAGAAGAAGAAGAAAACTTAAATAGATTCCCTATGAGTGGGGTCTTTCTTTCCAAAACATCCAAGATAGGCCATGTCCCATAAGTGTGGTGCTCCAATCTGCTTGGTCAATGAGCATGTCTTTCTTGTCTGAAGTGCATGCATAAGTGCAAATTGCTTCCAATCAGGTATATAATTCATTCAATGTGGAATATATATTCTGGAAATGATTAAATATGTATTGAAAAGTCTATAGAGTCATATACCTAAAATAAGAGAATAATTATTCTTCAATCCAAATCCAATAAAATTTCCCAAATCTAATTAGTTGCGGGAACTTTTAGAGTTTTGGTCATAGTCATTTGCAATTAGATGGAATTCATGCCAACAAACAATGAACCTCTATGTGCAGCACGCAAACATTTGTTTGTACTTTAACATATAAATTATTTTGGTTGACTTTTCTTTGATATTTCATTTATTGGGCTTGATTGTCATGCTGCGCAAGCTGGATGCAAAGTTTCTAATTTGATCATTAATATTTTTAACTTCACTAAAAATGTTTGATTAAGTTTCAAATATTAATAGATTAGAGTAAATTAAAAGGGTCAAGGATAATAATTATAGAAATTGTTAGAATAAATAAGTTGGCCTTTCATTGGCATGAAATTAACTGTCCTTTCTCACAAATCTAACATTGACCCAACAATCATAACTATATATATAAAGAATTTACACCTCTATTTCAGAAATTTCATAAAATTTTATATTGAGTAAAAAAGGTAGGATTTATAAAAAAGTAAAAAACTGCTTTCTATTGTATAATTCACGGTCCAACGAGTTCTGGTTAGATCAAAAAATGTAAACAATTATAAAAAAAGATATTATATGCAAAACAATGCTAATTAATTTTAATTATAATTTTTTTATTAAGATATTTTTATTTTTAAGACAGACTTAACCGGAGAAAAGAACCTTTCACCAAAAAGCTCTATTCTAGGATGGTATCATGGACATCTCGGTACCAAAATTGCAGAGTGTAGACATATAATTATTATGTGACAACACAAAAAGGCGAAGCATTGGCTCTTTTAAGCAATCGTATTTTCAATTTAAGGGTGTATAAGAGTGTATGTTCTCGAGGCACGGGGATGAAATGAAGTTAATGATCGTTTGGTCTATTTCTAAGACAAAAACGTAAGTACATGCGCGTGTGCAGTTAATTTGGTTAACGTAGTACATGTGCAGCAGTCCAATAATTCATTTCCTAATTTGGTAACCTATTGAGAGTAATTGCCTCTGAGAAAACTTGTATAGCACCATTGTGTTCAACTATTTATGCTCGTTTGCAATTTTGGAATTCTATTGGAAACCGAGTTCCAAAAATAAAAGGCTTGGCATGAATATGTCCCACACTATTTTGTATGAAACAATTAGTGGTATAGGAACTTACATAACAATGAGATATTCTTACTTCTAGATACATGTTATGGGTGTGTATATGTATCAACATGAGATCTAAGTTAAAGTAATCTTTGTAAACATTGTAAAAATAAATCAAAGACTACTACTACTCTAATTTGGTTCACAATAATTTAATAAATTTTAAGATAAAGTAGTGATAAATTAAATAAGAAAAGAAAGGAAGTAAATTATTATAAATAGAGTAATAGGAAAATAATATATATTTAAAAATTTTGATATATTGTCTTTTTAAAATAAAAGTATTTTGATAATAAAATGTTAATTACATGATATAATGGTAAACTCTATAATTTTCTTTCCTTTAGAGTATAAATACGTGTTATTAAACTAAAAAGACATGAAGTATATGTATATATGAAATTAAGCATTTGCAAATTATATTTAAAAAAAGGGTTAATTTGACTTATATTATTCAAATATTGAGAATGTTTATGTAATTTTCTTAAATTAAGTAATCAATTACCGAAAATTTTCAAAAAAAAAATTTTAATAGGTTAGATTTGACTTAAAAAATGCCTAATTTAAGTAATTGATAAAGTAAAATCAAATGTAATTTAAATTTAAAAATATTGAATATAATTTTCTTAAAATTTAAGAAAAAGTAAAATATAATAAAGTTGAATAAAAAATATTCAATTTTAGTAATTGCTAAAGCAAATCATAATATTCTTCAAATTTAGAGTTTTCTTTTACATAATTTATGCAAATTACTAAAAAATTAAAAAAATAAACTAGGTTAGATTTAAATAAATAAATTTAACTCAAATTATTGTCTAAGGAAAATTTAATTTTATTTAAATTTATAGGCTTTTTAAGTCATTCTTGTAAATTAAGTAACAGGTTATTGAAAATTGAAGAAAAAGTAAAATAAATTAGTTTTAAATAAAAAAATATTTGCTTCAAGTAACTATTAAGTAAACATAATAAATTCAAATTTAAATATTTTTTTATGTAATTTCTATAAGTTATATAATAAAAGAATTAAGGGGAGTCAAATTAGAAATTACTCTAAAAATTATTATCCACACACTTTAGTTATTTCTCTTTTTTATAATCCATATGACTCGCCTAATTAAAAGTTATCACGTTATATGTGTCATCTGTGCATGTCATTAAGCATGGTTCAATATTTTTTTTCAAAATTTAGAGGTTTTTTTTACATAATTTATGCAAATTATTTAAAAAATTAAAAAAAATAAAATAAGTTAGTTTGAATAAACAATGTCTCTATCTAAATAACTGTCTCACAAATGGGACATATCTTGCCAAAAAAAAGGTTTTTGTTAAGTGAATGTAAGTTTTGCATTGGTTATCAATCTTTAATTTTTTTTGTTTTTGTCTAAGCTATTATGTTGGTGATTCTCTATTAGGATAGTTAATTAATGTGGTAATTTTTTAGTTTCTTCTTTTTTCCTTTTTTTCTTTTTAAAAATTTCAATAAAAGGATCCATGGGAAGGCAATGGGAACATGCCCTATACAACTAGGGTGACTTGGTTATAAGGTGGGGTTCAATTATTATTAGGATGATTTTATGAGATTTAATAACTAACACATTCAACAATTTTTTATTGTAATTTTAAGAGTTATTATTTTTTAGAATACTATAGTTTCACATATACATAGCTTGGGAAAGAATACTACGACTCCAATTTTGTTGAAATTGTTTGGAAGACGTTGAAGTGGTCTAAAATAAAGGTTAGTGTGTTACAACTTAGATGTTTGTTAGTTTGTTGCAGTTTAAGTATTTGTTATTTGTTACAGTGAATGCAAGTTGCAACCTAAGTGTCTATAATAAAATAAACTAGGAGAAAATGGAAAGAGATAAAGAAGGTAGAGATTAGAAAGCAAGGTACGCTAGACAAAAAAGATAGTAGATTCTAGGTGTCTGCTTTTGCATTCTTATATATTAGTTGTATTACATTATTATACTTACAAATTCAAAATTCATATTTTGAATTCAAATTAAATTCAAAATATTTTAAATTTGAATTAATACATCATTACATATTAAAAGTATATATTGAAAAACTTACTAGAGAAGCCATTACACCTATCTGCTCTAATTGTCATAATGGTTAATTGCCAATTATCATTGGTTTTGGTGGGAAAGGTAATTGGATAAGGTTTCAAGGTGTGGTTGCAATAGCAAGGTAAAGGTAGCATAATCTTCACTCTTATTTAGTACTATTGCCTTACATTTCTAACTTTGATCTTAATTCAGTAAACTTATCTTTTTACAACTTTTTGGTTAAAATATCTATAAGTTGATTCTTTGAATGATAGTGTTTTAGTTCCATTTCTTGATCTTTTTGCTTTTCTTTCATAAAATGAAGTTTTATGTTAAAGTATTTGGTTTTTCCATATATATAACAGGATTTCTTGATATTGCAATAACAATCTGGTTGTTATAATAAATGGTAATGGCCTCCTCTTGTCCTAACTTTAAGTCTACCATAATCTTCTTGATCCATGGGGTCTAGTTTATAAGTGAGGCAATAGCTATGTATTCTACTATAGCTATGGAAGACAAACTTCACATTCATTTGATGTGTTATCCAATGGTTGTGAGCTACCATTGTTAAAAGAAACTTAATAGTATTTAGCCTTGCTATAAGAGTAAAGGTTTTTGAAAAATCAATTTCAGCTTACTGAGAGAAATCTTTAATAACCCGTTTGGCCTTAAGTTTGTGTAAGCTTTCATCTGCATTCATTTTCACTCTATAGATCCATTTAACTCTAATTATTTTTTTGTTTTTGGGCCTAAGGACCAAAATTCAAGTTTTTTTCCTTTTTAAGACTCAGGACTTCTCCTGCATTCAATCTTTCTAGTTAGGATGTCTTGTAGCTTTATTATAGCTTATTGGTTCAAGAAGGGCTTCATTGCATCTCTTATAAATATTAGTGAGAAATCTAATTGATCTAACGAGATGATTATCAATATGATTTTCATTAGAGGAGTTAGACTATTGATGTGTAGAATGTACAAGCTGACTAAAACTTGAGGTTAAGTTTTTATGTGGCTTAAAAGCTCCCTGCTCCTAATTCCATCTTAAAGCCTTATTCAACCTCAAGTCTCTACTTGTAAAGACTTTGTTGGTATTAGGATTATACACTTTAAAAATGTGTGATGTATTTATATAACCAATAAATACAGGCATTCTACCATAGGATCAAGTTTAGACCCTTTTTCTTGTGGCACATGAGTATAGCACAAACTTCCAAACACTTTTAAATGTGCTAAGGAAGGTTTAGTGCTAAACCAGTACTTATAGGGTGTAAAATTTGAAAAAAACTTTGGTAGACAACTTATTTTGCAAATACATTGAAGTAGTTGTTAACTTTGACCAGAAAATTTTAAGGAGACCTTTTTCAATTATCAAATATATGGTCAAGGCAATAATAAACACATTCTTCCTTTCACTCATTTTATTTTGTTAGGGCCAGTAGGGTGTTATTAACTATTGCTGAATTCTAGCATTCCTACAAATTTGTTGAAATGACTCAAATGTATATTCTAAGCCATTATTAGACCTAATAGCCTTGATGTAATAGCTTGATTACTTCTTAATCCATATCTTATAGTGATTCAAAATACTTAAAACTTTAGATTTATGTTTGAGAAAGAAAATTTAGGTAAACTTGGTTAAGTTATTTATAAAGATGATGTGAAACCTATTGCCTTCTAAGGATTCATGTTCCATTAGTCCACAGAGGTCATTATGGATGAGTTCCAATTTTTCCTTTACCTTAAATGGTTTTACAAATAAGAATGGTAGCTTAGCTTGTTTTCCAAGTTGACAAGTTTAGCATATAAACTTAAATTTGGCCGCTTAAGGTACACCCTACACCTGCCCTTTTCTTTGCATCCTTTTAAGACCAGTAAAGTTAAAATGCCTTAGTTTCTTATGTCAAATTACAACATCTTGTATTTTTGTAAACATTAGAAGATGTTATACCTTGCTTGCTTTTAATTGGAAGGTTTTGCCACACATAGGTACTTTAGTCAGAAAGGTATATTTAGCATTTGAAATGAGATGTGTTGTCTTTGAAGACTAGGGTCTATTCCTTTCACAATAGTTGCCCTACACTTAGAAGGCTACAATTCATACTAGGTATATATAAGACATCAGGTATGAATTTGATACCTGCATTTGTGTGAATGATGGCAAAGCCTTTCCCTTCTTCTTGAATTAATTCACCATTGCCAATTTTCACTTTAGTTATAAAGGATTTAATGAGATTTTTAAACAACTATAAATCTAGTAACATTAGGTTTGTGCAACCCCTGTCAACAATCATGTGTTGCTTGTGCCTTTAATGGAGTTAGTGATTGCAACAAACAACTGCTTCTTCATTATCTATTATTCATCAACTACTTGCCTGTTGTGACTTTTGCAATTTTTATTACTATTTCCCATTATGCTAACAAATCCTTTTTGCATGCCCTTGTGATTTTTAGAGAGTTTTATTTTTTTTTTACAATATTCATGTGGAGGAAGTTATTTTTTACCTTTTGACTAGTATGTTCCTCTAACCTTTTTTCCTTGCTTCCCTTGTTACCTCTTCCTTGCTTAAGTCCTAGGCTATTGCTTTATGGCAAAGGCAACATTTATGCCCTTTGCTTGCCTTAAGAGCCTTTTCTACTCTTTAGCTTAAAAAGAGTTGAGCAATTTTTGGAAACTTATGGAAATAAGGCCTTTAGAGTTTTCTAAGAAGAAGATCTTTGCCTTAAATCTCTTTGAAATGCTCATTAAGACCTTTTGGACAATGCTTCTGTCTAGAAAGTCCTTTCCTAGTACTCTAATTTAATTGACTATCTTCAAAAGCTTGTCAACATATTCCTTTATGGTTTCAGCCTCTTTTCACATTTAAAAGTTTAGATTCTCTTCTAAGATTAAGAAATTGCATATTTCTAGTATTTTCACTATAAGAAAACCATTCCTTTAACTAGAAAACTCTTTCTTTAACCTTTCCTAAGTATTCTTACCTATTTTATAAGCCTTGATTCCATTAAAAATGGTCTTTAACACAGCTAAATAGATGTAGGTAAGTGCTCTATATTGTTTTGATGTTTGCATATTGTGTTGTTTGATTTGTGCAAGAAAGGGATTGGCAAGCAAAGAGGTGGTTATATGCCTTTTTAGTAGCTTCCTCTAAGTCAAATACTTTGAGTAAGATTTCACCATTACTATCCATTAGGGATAGTTTTCCCTAGTGAACTTGGGAGGTGAAAGTGGGGAGAATCTAGAGGAAGCCATTTGTAGAAATATGGCTTGGTTTGTTGGTGAGTTTTTGTGAGAATTCTTACTTCTAATACAAGCACTAACTTGTTTCTTCTTTCCTTCTTGAATGGTTATGACAAGTTCTTTAAATTTAACATGTTCTGACACTAGATGTTGGAATTGTTTGGGAGATATTAGAATAGTTTGGAAAAAAGGTTGTGTTGTAGCTTAGATGTTTGTTAGTCTACTATAATGTATGCTAATTGCAATTTAAGTGTTTGTTGTTTGTTATAGTGAATCCAAGATGCAACCTAAGTATCCATAATGATGTAAACTATAAGGAAATGGAAGGAGATAAAGAAGACAAAGATTAGAAAGCAAGGTAAGCTAGATAGAATGGATTGCAGATTTCAAGTGCCTCCTTCTGTATTCTTATATACTAGTCGTATTACATCGTTAAACTTATAAATTTAAAATTGATAAATTTGAATTTAAAACTAATATTATATGATTATATTAGTTTAAATTCAAAATACTTTAAATTTAAATTAAATACATTATTATATATAATCATATAATCATATAATCATACATTGAAAAATTTGCTAAAGAAGTCATTGCATTCATCTTCTCCAACTACTATAACTTTCGATTACCAATTATTATTGGCTTTAGTGAGAAGGGTAATTGGACAGGGTTTTGAAGTGTGGTTGTAACAGCAAGGTAAAAGCATCATAATCTTTAAATTCTTGAACTCATTCATTATACAAAAACTAGATGTAAATCTTGCATTTTGTAGGAACTTGTTGTTTAACAAATCTAAGGTCTCTTTGGCAACCTTAAATAAGCCAAAATGGGGAAAAGAAGAACTTCATGCTAGTATAGAAATTGGCATAAAAGGAAAGCGACAAGAAATTATGTTTTGGCCAATAAAGGGTCATTAAATTTCCACTAATATGTCAATAGAGAATAACAAAATATTTAATATTACAATTATAGGTATACAATCCTCCCCTACATATTGGTTTTCAAAATATGTAAACAAAGTTTGTGTTAAATAATACTAGACATTGATCAATTTATTTTTTTTACATTTTTTCTTTATTACAAAATACTTTAAACATCAACCAAGTTTCCTCTCCATTAGATGGTACACTAATTTCTCAATTAATATAATTTTCAGTAATTTTCTTAAAGATTCTATATTATTCATTTGAAATGACCATAGCAAGACAAGGGTACTAGGGGAAGTTATTCTCATCCTCTAACACAATTTGCCTAAAAGAAGACAAATCAAGGTGGTAAGGGAGTAAATGGTACCAATAGGAAATTTCAACTATAAAATCAGGTTAATGATATAGAACAAATGAAAAATCTTGACAAAAATTTCTGTCATTTACAAGTAGTTGATACAAATAACATTATGACACTTATACCCTCTATTATATCCATATTTTTGGATCCCTCTAAAGTAAAGGTGGCCATCTTGCTATAACAATTGTGCATGGTTCATCTAGATTCCATAGGTCACCCTATAGCCCATCCTCTATTACAGAATCTGCCCAAGGTGCAACCTCTGGATACATCACAGCCAAGCATTGATAATCTAAGGTGGGATACATAATAAGATTTTCATCTCGTCCCGATATATCACATGCATTATTGAAACTTTTCATGTCATCTTCTGTTTTTTGTTGCTCTTGCTGTTGTTGATTTTGATTCCACCATTTTTGATTTAAAACTAGATCTTTTTTGCTTCTCTCATATTTAAGAGTATCTCTCTTTGTTCTTGAAATGGGGTCTCCAGTAGTTCTTTATCTCATTGTCTCTCTTGCCAGTCAAGCATCTGGCAATAGTTGTCTATCTGCATAAAAATCATAGAAAATATCTATAGTTTTGCCACAACAGCTAGTCTCTCTAACCAAAAAGTTTCTCTTCACTAGCACTTTAGGGGAATTATGAATAGAAAATGTAACAATACAATAACTAACTACAGCTAGATGTTAAAGGCGCAATTTAAGAGAGATGCATTACTTATTAACCCTACAAAGCGAGCAGCATAATAATAATTCACTCCTCCAGAGGTGTAATTAGACCTCTTTTAAGGCCAAGCATCACATGCTTAAGGCAATTTACCCAGCTTAGCTTGTAGCTCTTGCCACTTCTGTTTAAGCCTGGTAGCAACACAGCAGTAACACAAGTTCTTGAATCAAAATCAAGAGAAAAACAAAATTGCAAAATCATTCTTTTTAGATGGTATATATGGATAATAAATACCTTACCAGTGCACCTGGCATAGAACTCCACCTACCTTCTCGATACAACTTCACATGTTCACTAAGTAACTTATCCTCTTCAAGAGTCCAAGGACCATACCTCTGCCCTTGCTCAGGAATATAGAGGACTCACCATTTTGGGAGCAATTTCTTTTCATTGCATGAAAGATCAAAAAATCACCTCAGCATTGATTTATACATAAAATGATTTGTTCCATACTGAGGAAATGAAAAATTGAAATATCCCAAGCTGTGAATCTTACAAACCCAACACACTCTCAAATACATGAGAAACTCCAGTGGGATGAAATACATATGAGTGTTTTGCAAGACAATGATGATGCTAGTTTTGATGATACAATTTGGTAAGGAAAGATGAAATGTCAATTGAAGATGCCTACAATGATTTTTTGACAAAAGAAAAAAAAGAAGAAGAAATCTGCTAATTTGTAGGAGAAAAACAACACCACAGGCTCTCTTTTTAATAGAAACAAAATGGATGGAGATGGAGATAAAAGGGAGAGAGCAGTAGGAGGAGGAACCTGCCGAAATTGGAAAGGAAAGGTTGAGGGATTCCTCTGATCAAATCAAAGTTTATAGCGGCCACCCCGCTGGACGAATCTCCAATCGACCCAAATGAAAGGGATGTGGGCAATCTTGGGCCAATCCTCGCCCATGTTGTTTTTGCATCTCTCTGACAGTTGGGAACAATGTTCAATCTCTAAAAATTTTAATGAGGTGAGGTTGGGCATCCACTCGGGCAAGGACGCCAAATTAGGGCAACCCCCTATTTCGAGCCTCTTCAGGTCAATTGAATGCAGCAGAAGCCTCCTTGGTAGATGCATCAACTTTGGGATATCAAAAATGCGAAGAGAGATGAGGCTTCTAAGGCCTTGCCCTTGAGATAGAATAGCGTCGTCGTTGTTGCTGTTGCTGTTGCTGTCATCATCATAATTGGACAGATCTAGATTTTCGCAATCCCTAATCTCGAGATTCTGGAGGGAAGTGAGAAGTAGCATTTTCGCATGAGGTAGACCAGTTAATGTTGGGCAACTCATAATCTTTAAATCCTCTAGAGAAGTGAGGGTTTGCAGCAACTCCACCGGCAGAAAATCTTCTGGCAGTTGCTCCATTCTAGAAATCTCCAGACTTTTCAAAGACGAAGAGAGATTAGATTGACGAGAAGAAGACGACGGTTCATGTGCTGGAGAAATCGTCCTCTTGAGCATTTGCTCCAATGAGTTGAAGCTGGTTGAATATATGCGCAGTCTTTTCAAGGATGGGGATAACGGTGGGATTGAAGTCAGGTTTGGGCATGTTCCAATAGACAGATTAGAAAGACGCTGAAATTGGGGAAGCAAAGATGACGATGATGATGGTTGCCATCCCTTCAGATTGGGACAGACGGAGAGTGTCAGTGACTCAAGGGAAGGGAAGAAGGAGACCATGGTATTGTTGTTGCTGCTGCTGCTACAGATATCTGTTCCTCCTCCTCCAACCGCAGAATAAATATCTATGTATTCCAGATCAGTTAATCCCCCGATTGTTAGTTCTTTTAGCGGAGGCAGTTGATCCAATGCCGGCAGACTTCGGCATTTCGGGCAGTCAACCAACTTAAGCTTAACCAGATTTGTGAGGGAAGAAAGCCAGTTGGCAAAATTTATTCCTCCGTAATTCGTCACTTCTAAGCGTTTCAAATTTGGGTGTGCCCGCAGATTTCCCAATGACATGTCATCTTCATTAAAATCAGTATCATCGTCACCATCCAATGACACCCAATGTAATTCCAACTCTTGGAGACGCGGCTTCTCACTCAAATTGGCCGCTGCACAAGTTTCGGCTACACCAGTGGTAGTGGGAGTAATAATAGCCTTCTGATTGCCTTTTCCATTCCCATGATGCGGCAAATTCTCAATACTGAGCTTTCCTCCCAACTTGTTCAGGTCATGTAATTCACCCAATCCTCCCCTCTTCCGTTTCGAGTTTTCACTTGTAGGCAGTATGAATCTCGTTAATCTCTCCAGCGAAGTCAACTGTCCAATCCCACGTGGCATATGAGTCAAATCATAGCAACAATCGATGTCAAGTTTCTTGAGATTGACCAGCTTTTATATCCTCGGGTAGTTGTCTAAGCCCTAGACATCTTTCTAGTTTGAGCACTTGCAAGTTTTGTAATCTGGTAATTGAACGTGGCAGCAATTTGATCTCCCAATTCTGAGACAAATCAAGATACCTCAACTGCTTCAATTTACGGATGGAATTGGGCACTGTCTCAATACCCGATGCTTGTAGATCCAACTGCCGTAAACGCCGCAAATTACAAAAAATTGCATTGCATTGCCCTTCGCCGACTTTATTAACATAATGTACCTGTGGTGCCAAAAATGTCCTTAGACCTTTTGTTTCAAGCACAGATCTTGGAACTTGCCAATTGTTACTGTTTATGTCAAATGAGATATGCCGAGTTTTATCAATAACTTCTCTCGGGTTTGAGATTGACATATAAATACTTTGAACTCCAGCTACTGAGGAAGCAAGATCATGCATTAAGTCGTGCATTTTGCAACTCTTTATATTCCCTAACCCATCTTCAACCACATCTTGGAAGAAAGACTTCCATAGGAGATCCATGAAATACTCCCGACCAATATCTTCAAGACACTGACTTGGGTTCGACGACTTAATATACCCTTGTCCCATCCAAATATCTACCAATCTATCTACATTAATTACTTGGTCTTTGGGAAACAATCTACAATAAGTAAAACAATGTTTTAAATGTGAAGGAAGAATATCATAACTTAACTTAAGAACTACCATGATACTAGTTTCTCCTTGATCCATTGTTACCAGTTCCTTACTTCTAAATGATTCCCATTCAAGTATACCTTTTTTGAAATACATGAGACGTACAATTACTCTTATAGCCAAGGGAACTCCCTTACACTTTGCAACAATTTCCTTTCCAATTGCTTCATGGCTTGGTGTTGGTGGCACGGACTCATGTTCAAATGCCATTTCAACAAACAAAGACCAAGATTCCTCTTTAGATAAGCCCATCAATTCATATCGTGCTTGTGGGAAAGGAGTTGTAATTGCTGCAACTTTTTTAGAACGTGTAGTTATTAATATTCGACTTCCTCTAAAACCACCATCTAACAAATCTCTTAAAGAACCCCATTTTTCAGCATCTTCATTCCAAATATCATCTAGTACAAGTAAATACTTTTTTCCATTAATATGTTTACAAAGAGAATTTATTAACGTATCTATCTCACTCATTTCAGATTTTCTTCCATTCACAGATTCTAAAATTTTTTCAATTATTAATTTTATACTGAAATCACATAGGCATCATGATATGTGCGTTGAGCCAACGTCGTTCCCAATCCTCCAATTCCAACTATCGAAATCACGGTCACATTAGTCTCGTAGTTTTCTGCCAAAAGAAGTTCTCTAATTCCGTTCTCATCAACTTCTCTGCCAACCACAACTTTAGGGGGAAAGGAGTGTGTTTGCTCTCTTTTCCCAGCCATCACAGCCGTTGAATTGTCAACGCGAAAGTTAAACTGCTCTCCCTCACGCATAACAGCCTCTAGTCTCTCCCGAATTGCCTTGATTTTGTGACCCATCTTATGGCCATATGCAAGCCGGTTTGAACTTCAAAAGAAAAGGCGTACCTCATTTGTCACTTTGTTCCCCGTCATGACCTTTCGCCGCAGAACTTCTGTGGAAAAGTCATCCACCAAGTCCTCTGCATCGTACACGACTTCCTTCAGCTCACCGAGCCAATCTTTGACTGGGGCATCACCTCGTGTTTCTGCATCAAGAAGCACGCCCTTGACACGGGAAACTGTGCGGCGCATCGATTCAATCTCATCTTTGACACCCCACCACAGGCCAATCTCTCGAAGAGCAAAGGAGCCTAATTTTCCAAGAATTCCCTCTGCAACATTGAACAGTAATCCTTCTGCCATGGTCTATTGGGTGCAAGTTGAAAAGCAAGGAACTTTAGTTGTGTTTGAAGTCACAATAGTAGGCGATCTCAGAGGCTTAGGTGCGGGAAGATGTATACAGAGAATTTTTAGGAGCAAGGAGGCTTATGTTTTAATGATGAAAATATGTACACATAGCATGGTCTTTAATGTCGCCTCAGAATCCACTGAGCACCATCCAAATGATCACATAAAAATACCGACATGCATACATTACATACATACATGTTTACATATGTGCTACCATAGCCATCTTTTCGCATACGCAGTGGTTGAGATGTTGACTGGTCAACTTATTGGAGAAGGAAGAAAATTGAAACAAATGGGAAGCTTCAAGGAACATGTGGGTGGCCCACCCCCGCCGTACCAAGAACGATTAACAAATAAGGAATACTTGCTGTACCACAAATAAAAAAAACAAAAAAAAATAGGTGTCAAAGTGAGATGCCTTGACGGCGGCAATTGGGAATCATCGATCAAGTCCGTCCAAACCGACTATCACCTCTACCTGACTTGGTTGACGGGTTCTCCCTTGTCTCCCTTCCTCCTACCTAACCATGAAATATTTAGTGATTAAAATACAAAAAAGTAATAAGTTATAATTTATTAAAATGTAATAAAAATAGATGAAACCATAAAGTCTAAGTGTCCCACCCAAGCGTTAGTAATTGAAGAATTATTTTTTTATTTTGATTTAATAAATTTGACAAGTCACTATCAACAATTAATATAAATTTATAATTTAATTTATTTTTTAAGATAATTAAAATCTAGTCAATATCAATATATATATATATATATATATATATATATATATATATATATATATATATATATATATATATATATATATATATATATATAAAATTTAAGTGAATAATAATAACACTAATAATTGATCTAATGGCAACCGTAAAGTATTTGGAATACTTTATTTTTATGAGTAAAAAGTAGAACTCTTTTATTGAAAAGAAAAGATAATAAATCTCTTTTTAATATATATGTACAGGTCATATGATCTATATTTATTTTTTTAGTAAAAAATGTCTATGCCATGAGAGATCATAGAAAGTATTTCTTGGACTACAAGTTTGATTAGGTTTTGAATCTCTATATAACATCACCTTTATTTTTTCAAAAGGTATATAAAAACAGGATTTCTTCTTTATATTGTAATAAATCTTTGTTATGCTATATGTCCTTTTTTTTTTAACAAAATATAGCACTTTTCTTTGTCATAATTCTAGCTTATTAACATTGTTTTTTTTATTTTTTTAATCAAACAAATAGTGTAATTGTAAAATGTCTAATTGTTTTCATATTGAAATGTTGTAAAAAATGAGACAATTATATAAATACATATTATGCATGTACATAGAAATAAAATCGTTCTGATTAATGTACACAAATATTAATATTTTTTTTCTTGATGAGTGCATGGATGATATGAATTCAAGGAAGTTCATCTGAACATGTTTATAGTACCTTTACACTTACATTGTCAAAAGTATGTAGAAAGAATCTTATTCAAAAGTTGAAAGCTTGAGAAAGACTCCTCAACAATTGAAGGTGTATGTGAAATAAGACATTACATCACAATTATGGTGCTTTTAGTATACAGAATTAAGATATACAAGCACAGTTGAATTTATTAAATGCCCATTAAATTTATTTTTTCATGGCTAAACTTTGGGGCATTTGCTTAAACCTTTACTTATGCATGGAATGAAAGCTTTTTGAGGAGTGATACTAAAGGCTAATTCCTTGGTAGCAATAATCATCAAGAGATTTTAGTTTAAATCAAAGGTCAAAATATCTAAATTGAAAAACACAAGTTTTCTTTCATGATCACAATCATCTTCAATAATTTGATATGTAGCACTCGAATTAGTTTTTCACTTTTGCAATTTATATATCTTTCAAATAATTTATCTTGAAAAATTATTAAATCCAAATTAAGATGCAAAGAAAAAACTTACAAATGAATTAATTTGAAAATAAAATTGAACATAAATACATTATTAATGATCCTTCTCATATTCCTTGAAAATAATTGAGAGAAGTAGCAAGTTGAATTTTAAAGATCAAACAATAATAGTTCCTAAATTGCACAGATGTTAAAATGTAGAGAAAAGTATAAACCTATGCAAAGTTTAACTTAACTACTATAAACATAGTTGATTCCACGAAATTGAAATTATGGTTCCTTAATTTGGATATCAAGAACATGACCAATCTTGGGTCAATCCTTATACATCAATTATTCTTTGTTGCCTTTTGTTGGAAAACCTAACGTAAACTATCTATCAATAACATTCCCGACTTAATCTATATCTATGTACTTTTAATGTTCAAATGACTATGCTTTTTGAACACAAGTCCTTTTCCTGGGGCTAACTTCAAGTGCCTTATAATTTGATACATTGTATTCATATGATTTGTATTAGGATTTTGCATAAATTAACTCCCCAAACTAATAAAGTGTGCAATGTCTGATCTAGCATAAGACAAGTATATCAAATTTTCTACTAATTAGTATTACCTTTCCTTGTCCATTGAACCCAAATCCAAACTTTATCCTAATCGATGATGTTGAATTATGGGAGTCTTTACAAGTTCTTAATCTAGCATTCCTGTCATTACTAAAAGTTATATAGAACATATTTCCTTTGTAAAAGAAAGATGCCTCATTTCAATCGTACCACCTTGATGCTTAAGAAATATTTCAACCAATTAAAATTTTTCATATCAAATTCTTTTGCAAGTTGTTTTTCTAACTTAGAGATTTCCTTTGTATCATTTCTTATGATTATCATATCTTCAACATAAATAATAAGTGTTGTCACTATTCCTTGAACAAAGTGTGGTCTGTATGACTTTTTTTTTATTGTCATATCTCTTCATAACCCTACTAAACCTTCCTAACCATGCTCTTAGGATTTTTTTAGACCATACAATGCATTCTACAACTTACACACCATATGAGTTCTTTTTTATGCATAAAAACCTAATGGAATATCCATATGCATTTCTTCTACTAAACTCTTATGGAAGAAAGCATTCTTGACATCAAACTTGTGTAATCGCTAATCAACATTTGCCATAAGTGACAAAAGGACTTGAATAGTGTTTAGTTTTTCCATTTGAGAGAATTTTTCTTAATAATCAACACCATATGTTTATGTATATCCGTTCATAACTAGTTTAGCCTTATATCTTTTTATTAAGCCATTTGCCTTGTATTTGATTAAAAAATCTCATTTACGTTCCAGTGGCTTTTCTCTCTTTAAGAATAGATACTATTTCCCATGTACTATTTCTCTATAGCGCTCCCATTTTCTTTTTAATTGCCTTTATCCATTTTGGATCCTTCAAAGCCTTATCTACAGTGGATGGAATATGTTTAAAGGATAATTGGTTCACAAACTTCTCAAGTGATGTTGATAAATTTTGGGTGTTGAAATAGTTACTAATATTGATTTGGTGGCACTCCATGATTATACTTAAAAGGCAATTTATATCCACTAGAATAATCATTAGAGTCATTAGGAGAAGAGTTTGTATTTTGTACCATAGGATTATTTTATAGAGATTAATTGTGTACTATATAGACTAGGTATTGTTGAAAAAGGGTTACTCAAATGAATCAATTCAACAATACCTTCTTGTCTTGTCAAAATAGTATTTTATGGTGAAATGTGGTCTTGTTCATTTAGTTTTATTGAATTTGTTTTTAGGTAAGAATTATCAAAACTAGGCCAAACCTTCCATCCTTCCATCACACTATTAGATCCCTTTATGAAAGTTTCTAACTTTCAGAGAACTTTTCTGTCTTCATGAAAGTAACATCCATAAAAATATACCATTACTTAGTGCTTAGATTAAAGCATTGGTATCCTTTCTAATAAGCTTCATACTTTAGAAAAATTCACTTAACTACGTTAAGAACTAATTTAGTTCATTGATTTTTATGAAAATGAAATAGGCTACAAACTCGAAGATTTTTGGTGGAAGCATCAAAACAAATGGAAGAGCCATATGTTGTGAGAGTTTATACAGGCATTCTAAAGTTCAAAACCAATGATGACATTTTGTTCAACATATATAGACTGCCATAATTTTTTGCTTCAACCTAAAATCGTCTAAGTACATTTGTTGAAATTAAAAAACTTGTTTTTAGGATATGCTTGTTTTTCCTCTCAACAATGTCATTTTGTAAGGGGATTTAGGAACAAGTTGTTTTATGGAACATACCATGTAACTTAAAGTACTTTTGAAACTCATTGTTGATATATTGTCCAATGTTATCTGATTTTAGAATTTGAATTTTATTAGAAAATTGGGTGTTGACCGTATTGTGGAATAAAAAAAATAATAATAAACACTTCACTCTTATTCTTAATAATATAAAGCCAAGTTATGTGTGTACAATCATTAATAAATATCACAAATCATCTAATACCACATTGTATCATAATTAGTGTTGGCCCCTACAAATCTAAATGGATTAGTGCAAATATATTTTGACATGAAGTAGTACTTAATAAAAAAGAAACATGATGACTTTTAGCTAATAAACGAGTTACACATTTGTATTATGACCCTTAGAGACCCAAAATTAAACTTGAGTATAAGGACTTCATGTATAGGAATTGAAATTCCTGACTTCTTCCTAGGATCTACTAGTTTATGCTACTGAGAGGGGGGGTGAATCAGTATCACCACAATTTGCAATTCGCAGGTAAGTGAACAACTTCAACTTCTTCTTAAAAGCGAACTCTTTTTCAAACTCAAATAAGGTAGATTTATTACTACCTATTAATCACAATAGTCCCCAAAGTCACCTTTCAGACACCTTACCTAATAGACAATTTAGATGTTCTTGTTTAGGTCTTCGTTAGGTTATGGGTTAGCTAATACTTTAGCTGTGTTCACAACTCAATTCAAAACATAAAATGTAAAGCAAATTAAGGACATATGAGATTTATGTAGTTTTGTCAACGTGTGACGTACATCCATGGTAGTAGGGACTCTCCCTTACCGAGACTATCCACTATATTTGATAATTTCAGTTACAATAGATGTCTTAATCCTCTGCTCCTTTCAATATTGCAATTACTAAGCAAGTACAATACAAAGAGTGTCACTTACTGTGTCTATCCTTCTTCTAGCTTGTCTTGCCTCTATTGAATTGAAAGGCTGCTCTACTACCACTTAGAAGTTCACAGCAATGCTCTCTAACCTCTCTTGAAGAAATCTAGAAATACGTTGAGTTCTTTCAATGCTTCACCAAACTTCTTCTCTACATTGTTTCACACAGCTCCTGCTCACCGTCTTATGGTCTCACTCGTCTCCTTGTCTCACGGCTCATCTCATATTTCTGGTCTCACGTCGTCGCACGTTCTGGTCTCACACCGTCTACTCTTCATTCTCCCGTGCCCCTCTTTTTCTGTCTGTTTTTCCCTTGATCGTCCACTCTGTTTTGCCGTCAACCCGTTTCCTTCTCTTGTCGTGTCATGCTTTCTCTCTTACCATCTAGCCGTGTCGACCTTTTTCCTCGCCGAATGCTAGTGTGCCGGTGGTGTGCCATTCCTCACAGGTTTCTCTCTCTTGCCGTCACACGGTTTGCTCTAATTTGCTCAATTTGCCGACCTCTCCTTTTTTCCAACCACAGGTTTGTTTTGTCTCTCTTTTTGACCTGACGACTTTAGGTTGCTTAATTTTTGTTTTCTCTCCTATCTCCGACGATGGCTACGTTTTATATACTCAAACCCTAATAGGGCGAATTTACTATCTTGCCCATACTCAAACCCTAATAGGGCAAATTTACTGTCTTGCCCTTCTATGTGGTTTTTACGTTATTGTCCCATCATGTGGCTTTTACCTTCTTGCCCTTCTATATGGCTTTACTTTCTTACACACTTAAACCTAATTGATAACAATTACAACCCATATAAAGCTGTGGGAACAATAGACATTAAAAAATGTATATTATGTACACAAATTGTTGATCTATAATACTTGTCTTTATGTTTTATGTTAATTGAAAAGTTATGTTGTTTTAATCAAATTTATCTTATCCATTAAATTGATTTACAATGTTTGTATAATATTTGTTGCATATAAGAGTGTCATAGTCACCCACTGCACGTATATCTTAAAAGCACTAAATAATTGCTTAATTGAATGAACAAAGGCATTAACCTATATCTTGTCCTAATTTACCTATGATTCGTAGTTGGCATTTACCACTCCACAATTTTTCACTTTTCATTTACGAGAAGTAATTAGAGGCAAGCACCAATGCTACAAAAGTACGTAACTCCTTTTTCACATCTTGGATTCACCCATTATTTCGCCTTCTTCATAAGAGACATTTTCATTTTATTTGTTTGTAAGAGGGGCATGTGAAAAAAAAAAAACAAATTTGTATCATCTTATTATACTATAGAATTCACTAAGATACTTATTGTTTGCTTTATCTATTCTACTAAAGATTTGCATCTCCAAAGTACATTCCTAATAGATTGAGCAATTTCTGAAATACATCAATGTTGCAACTCTTTAAAATTCTTCTCGAATCATATTGTTGCTCCCTTTTCTTGTGTAAGTTTATTTGACACATTCAAAAGGGAGTCAAATTAGAATTTTCTCTTATTTGTTTTATTGTCTTTCTTTTTATTCTTTTTCTAACAAGTCAAATAACTGTGTAATTGTATAACAATATCCACCCGGTAAATGCCTCCTCTACTTTTTAGTTATGTTCTGGTTGATATTAAGCAAAATAAAGCTTGTTAAAGGCAATAGTTTGAGGTGTTAGTTCTTGGACCATCATGCCTACTGTATCGTTGACTGCCTACATTACTAGGCAAGTGAGGACAACAGTTATCTTCAAAGGGCATTCACAAACGCATCATTTACATGGGCAAGAGTTTCGTTCCATAACTGGATAGGGAATGCTGGATGACAAAATTTGGCCTTATTACATTTGGAGTCCCGATAATGGGCTTGCCATGCTGCCTTTTAATTTAAGTGCTCTCAATCTTCCCTTGTAACTACATCTTATGCTAAAACGAACAATGTTATTAATGATAAAATCATGACATTTATTCGCTTGCCTGGTGCAAGGCCAACCATTTTATCATCTTCATTTTGTCAATTTCAATATAACTTAAGGCAACCTATATGGGAACTTAGTCATAAATCCAATTTATCCATTCAAAAATGATAATGTCAAAGTATTAACAAATTAAAAAATGAGAATGCTATTTTCCTTATCAAGTCTTGATTGTTAAAAATGCCAAATCGCATATATCCCATTAGGTGTAAACTGCAGTCATGACTACAATTGTAGTAATAAACTAAGTGAATAACAGATTCACAAGACAAGGTAGGTAACAATAAGTAACTTAAATTTGGTATACACATATTGTTTTGTTACAAGACATTCAAAGTTGAAATCTCAAATTCATTAAAATTTAGAACCAATATTTGCAATGACTCATGAAAATCTAGTTTAGCACACAATACTGGTAATACATGCATTTACAAATAAAGAAAAGTATTTTTTGAAAAATATGTTGTCACATAATAAATCATTCAATAATTATCACTTCCCTAGCGTCTGCTTCTCTCTTTGACTTGGTTTTTCCCTATGGGCTCTTTAATATTAATGTTTGACGTTCTTTCACTTTCACCAAACACAAGTACCAATGCATAATAAATATCTGTCCATAACAATAACAGATGTCATGAAATTTGATGCAAAATTAAAAGAAACCAGGAAAGTAGTGAAAAAGGATAAGCAAAAGGTCACTTGCTCAACTGTTATGCTTCCCATGTATGAAATTTCTCCTTGTTTAAAATGCTTTATGTAAACACGCACCTCTGGAGTCTCTCTTGTGACAAACACCATTTGCTGCACAAAAGATATATATTTATAGAAACATTGTGCAAGTAATGTATACATTTTCCATAAATGTAATTAAATTAGTAATTGAATATGTTAATTTTAACATAGATATGGCACATACTATGAAATGTGTGGGCAAGCGACAATCCCTCGTTCATTAATCCGTGCAATGTCATCTATAGTGAGAGCATTGCCAACAACATCCATGATCTAGAGCAAATGTCATTTGAGCAAAAATACCACAATATCAATCTTTCATTACTTTAAAATTACAAGTTTACTTGGGAATATATATATATACTATAGATTTGATTGTTTACCTTGGCTGTGTAGAAACTAAATCACTCCTTATGGCATGTTGCTTGCCAACTTCACATATGACCTTACTGTGAAGTACACACACATATTTGTCATTTTAAAAGAAAAAGCAAAAATAGAGCATTCCATACCATAAAGGAAATCAGAAAGTTCGTATTGACATATTGACATATCTTTCTCACAGCATCAACCAATTGTGGCAGTTTCATTAGTCTCCTATATACGTTAAATAAAATACACAACAAAATTAAAAAAAGGTGGGGGGGAAGAAGTACATTAAAAAATAATTGCAAAGAACAAATTTTGAATCAACGCAATGAAAAACTATCACTAAGATTGCAAACACAAATTATAAGTATACGTTTTCCACAAATATATTTCCAAATAATATGAAAAAAAAGACATAGGGAATATGTCCAAAAAACCAGCATCTACAACTTAGAACCCATCCTCAAAGTTTGGTCTCCTACAAACATTAAACTAATATGAATATTCAATTGAACGCGAGATTCAAGGACTTCTTTATGGTCATTTCCTTGCCTTTACCTTTCATTCTTGTGTACTTATGATTGCAACGGGCTCTACTTCCCCTTCTAGGGTGTATTAGCCCAATTCAAATTCTTGCATGATAGTAGCTCCTTCAACAAGCCCACTAACTTTGGGATGACATAGTAAAATGAAGTGTTTGGGTGAATCACGATGCTTACCATGTAAAGCAAGAACTTGGCTTTGCACTCATCATTTAGGGGCAGATTTTTTGTATCATCCACAAGCTTGGAAACTTTAATCCTTGATTTTGTCAAATTAAATTGCTTCTTAACATCCTTATCTATCCTTAAGAAATTTTCAATCTCAACTCCATTTGATGAGAGTACCATCATCCGTTCGACCTCAATTGAGGATAAAATCAACTTACCCTCATGCAAATTTAGACATGAAGTAGGGCAATCGAAATTTCAACCTCAGAACTCAATCAATTTAAGTTCTATCATGATTACTTGGAACCTCAACATGCCACCAAACCTAAGTGACCGGACTACCATCATCTTAAAATCATTGAAGGACTTCACAATATTAATGATTTGCAAAATTGCACATTGTGTTTGAAATATTTATATAACACTGAACAAAAACATAATAATTCGTATGAGTTGAGTGCAATGAATTGTAAGTAAAACAATGCACGTTTCTATTTTACACCTTGTCCATACCAAATAGTATGCATATTTCTTTAGTGGTAAGGAACAAATTTCTATTTCAGTGTATATAGGAGTTAAAGAAATCAGTATGCTAAGTTTTATCAAGTACATCCAAATATAAAAGTGAGAACTTTTATGTAGATAGTAAAATCATTATATTTAAAAATTTTAAAATGAAGTAAATTTTAAGTTTATTTTATGAAACTAATTGAA
This sequence comes from Ceriops zippeliana, assembly GCA_037897445.1. Lineage (NCBI taxonomy): Eukaryota > Viridiplantae > Streptophyta > Magnoliopsida > Malpighiales > Rhizophoraceae > Ceriops > Ceriops zippeliana. The sequence continues at coordinate 124,932 of JBAPLH010000244.1, forward strand.
TGTGCATTTTTAATTAAATATATAAATTTGCATAATAGTGCAAGTATTTCAATACCTTGATTCCTTTGAATCATATTTGCTTTCTAAATTCATTACAAACTTGAAAGTTGACAACCATTTTAACCTAAATTCTTTTAAAGTTAGATATTAAGCATTTAACAAATATGCCTATTTAGAATTTTTTTAACTAAACCTTCACCTTACCTTATTATTGAAGGTCTCTTCCTGCATGCACTTGATCCAGCTTCAATTTGTCCTAGATCATCAGCTTGCTCATTAAATCTTGCAACATCCTTTCACTCATCATATTCACTCATTCTTATGATACAACACAGTGACTACAAATAGAAAAAATAAATACCAAAAAATAGATAACATCCTCCCTTTATAAACACTTGCTCGTAAGCACACACAAAAAACCTAAAATGCATATATGAAATAATATTGGTGAAATGCCATGAGAGCATGGAGTGGCTCAACAACTATGAAGTTAGATAAGCAACCTAATTAATATGACAGATTTAGGCTCAGAAATTTAAAATGAATAAATTTGCATTATGATGAATTACAAAATTAACAAAAGCCCCATCTCTTTCTTTTAACCATACAGACAATAGCTTTGAACAAAAGAAACTTGGAAGTAATTATTATTTCAAATTAGGTGTGTGCATCATTTCCTTATATAGGAAGTTTCCGTGGTTCCTTACTTGGCTACTTGTTTAATCTTTATTTGTTCCAACAAAACCAATGAGTAACTTATTTCACGCACACATCACTAGATACTGCCATAAATGTTAATATATTCTTCTTATATATTGTATTCCATGATTATTTGTATGATGATATTATGTACAACAATATACCATCATCTCATTGTGTTGATCGTAAAATCCACGTGAAAATGTCTACTAATTATTTTCTTTCAAGATGCAATCAAAAATTGGTAGTTTTAGGCCTACTTACCGTCTTTGACTTTAGAACCATCAAAAGTAGGGCTAACAAAAGGTTTTGGTCTCATTTTTGTAGAGATTGCATTTCTTCCCATTCATGCCTACAATAAAATGTTGTCTAATAATCTTCTACGAATCCTTAAAAATTTGATAAGAGTCAAAAATCACATATGCCTTCTCAAACTAACTAGGAAATGCATAATCAAGTCATAATTGTAATTGAATAACTATAGAACCTTGATTAAAGAAGAATTGTTGAATCACATATTATTGTACTTGCATAATTCACAACAAGATACTTTGTGTATACCTTTTGTTTGACTGTAAATAAGTTGAATTGCCATTTCCAAATTAAAGTAGAGTATGACTCTACCTTTTTTTAAAAAAAAAATTACTAAACATTCTTTTACATTTCAAATCCATTTATAATTAATAAAGGTGATAACGTGGTTGCATCTGAATCATAAAAGTTGTTTAATTCCTTTTAGTTGCAAAGTGAAGTCAAGTAAGCTTGAAAGAACTTCCTTTAGTCTCTCTTTAACCTTTGGATCAATTAAATTAACATCTCTATTAAATTTTGTAGGAGGGGTATGTTCATGCATGAAAAACTTAAGTTTGTTGATGAAATGAAGATATAGAAAAACTCCAATCTAGCAAAGATGGTATTGTGCTCACCGACCATGAGAGCCTCCTGCAGCACTTACTATGGCAACAGCCTTACTAGCCTAGCTGTTTGGTGATTTAGATGCCCAATTAATCGCATTCTTCAGAGTTGCTAGCAAAATCAAAGAAAATAATAACTCAGAAGAACAACTAATTTATTTAAACCATACATGGTATTGTAATCAAGATTAATGATCTACATCAAAATGACACCCTTGCTAAACTATTTATCATCCATAAATGCATTTAATAAGCCAAACTTTTTATTAGAAAAAGAAAAGAATCTTTCACAGTAATTAGCAGAGGATCTAATTTAAATTCAAATTAATTTAATCCAAATGCATCATCTCGACTTGAGGATCTAAATTCTAGAACTTAAATGACCATTTTGTCTCTATTTAAATTAACAAGCATTTGCAATTTTCACAACACCTAGCTACTTATTAATGGACATTGGAGAATTCATGCATCTTGGTAGTTTCCAAAAAGACGTCAATGTAGTATGAGGGGATGTCCCAAGAAAATGAGTTTGCAAAACAATCTTATAGAAGCTCATGCATAAAAAACTTTTAAGATGTCAATACACCAGGCTTCTTCACTTCAATTTAGCAAATGTGAAAAAATTGAAGGTAATGTTCTTATAAAGGAATATTAAAAAGTTGCGATGCATTCCATTATATTAACAATATTTGCCATCTAGCAACTTAGGCAATGAAAAAGATTCAATGTTTTGGTAACTATTTTACATCCTTTTTCTTGGATTAAGTATATATGCCCCTTTCCTTAAAGATCACAATTTAGTTCACTATCCATACCAAAATTAGCTTAATAAGAAACATAATAATCTACTAATAAATGACTCTCCTCCAACGGCTTGAAATGTAATACCCTTTTTTATAGCTTAATGATAGAGGTTCCAACTTTGTTGCATCGCAGAGCCCAAAAAACATTTCAATAGATTACACAATCTTTATATATTTGTGTATATGCATAAAGAGATGGAGGAAAAGGAAGTACTAATGATTGAGTAATTATAATTAGGCAAGGCAAAAAGGATGCTATCGGCCTCAAAGGCCTTTCCTTAAAAGCTTCAACATGGGCTAGGAAATGACCATCCACTTCAAGATCAGTATTTAGCATTGGCAACTAAGAAATGTCTATGTATTCAATTTACATGCCTAAAAGAACTAAGTCCTAGTTTATCTCAATTGCTACAAAACAAGAAAATGACACCAACCCATATCTACGTATCAAAAAACCTAAATCACAAGTCATAATAGCAGAGATCAAGTGATTCCAAAGATAAAGTGTAAACCTTTTTGTCAAATCATAAATGACTAAAAAATTAATGGATTGGAGTAAAGAAATAAAAGGAAAGCTAGAAAACACATGCGTAAATAATGTAGGAGGAAAGAAGATCAAAAGCTTAATGTGGCGGGTGGTGGTTTACCAGATTGAATGAGACCACAGCTAGAAGAGGCTTGTCGAAGAGACCCACAAATGGTTGCCACTTTGATACCTCGTTTTGATACCTCCGCTGCCTCCTTCTCCATCTCTACTTCCTTAACTATATGCCTTTTTTGCCTCTGGGCATTTCATTATAGGGCTATTCCAAAAAGTCTAAAAATTTAGTTGCAAGAAATTAGACAACCATTAGAATTAATAATAATTATAATAAATTACATCTAATTTAATTTTAAAATATATGAAATTAAATTTGAAGAAATTATTTCACTATTTTTTTATATATACTATATTACTTAATAAGTCTTATTATATAATAATGATTAATTTAGTTAACTAATAGCTTAATCAAACTAAAATTTAATTAACTATATTAAATATTATAATTAGTTAATGTAATTTATGTAAATTGATGTTTTTGATTTGATTATAGTTTTTAGTTTTGGTAAACTAAGATTAATCAAACCAAATTGAAGTGTTTTTTATTTTAATTATTTTAAAATTATTATTAATAAAATTAGTTATATAAATTTAAATATCACTACATTATTATTGTATCTTAGATTATTTATTTATATTATATATAATAATAATAATAGTTTTTAATGCATCAAAATTATAATTTTATATTGGAATTAATTTAAACCAACTAATCATTTTACAAAATACAAATTGAACTAAAATTTTTAATAATCATAAATTTAGTTTAATTTCATTTTTTAAAAATAAACAAACCAATTTTTTTTTTGATTTGATTTCAAGCTTATTACTCCATTTATTTTGTAAAGATATACCAATATCACTAATTTGACAATATGAGATTAACACTAAAATTATAATGTTTTAATTTATGCTTAAGACAATTTTATTCTTTAAAAATTTATATTTAAAATTAAAATAAATAAAAGATAAAGAAATTTAAAAATTAATATAAATAAGACTGTTACAATATGTATGTTATATTTATTAGTTATGGGTACGATAAAATTAAAATATTAATATTATGATATTAGAAACTGCAATATAAGCAAAATTTACAATTATAATGTCCTTTGGCTACATAATATTTATTTTATTTATTGGTGTTAATATAAAAATTAATTTGAAACATTAAAGTCATGATTAGTTAAAAATAATAATTAGAGAGTTGTAAAATTTTTTAATAACAAATTTATTTCATCATTAATTCTTAGTGATGGATTTCGTCAAACCAATTTATACTGTAGTTGAACTGGAGGATGGACTTGTATAAGATGGACTTGGAGTTGAACTTGCATTGAAAATCAAAAAAGGCTTATTTCATTAGGTAGGTAGTGAATTGTGAAGATGAGATAGAGGCAACATAAATCAAATATAAGTTTGAAAGCAATGGAGGGAGCTCCATCCCACAAAAAAAAAACCTAAAAAAAAAGAAAAATGAAACCAGCATTTCATGCCAAATACCAAGTTAGATCCTCTTTCAACACAATATACTTTCAAAAGAGGAAAATTTTAAAGCTTAAAACATTAAATGAAAAAGGGTAGAAGTGGCATAAAAGGATGGGTTAAAGTGATTTCAAGTTGTATTATTTTGAATTTTAGATTATTTAAATCTAAATTATTTGAATTTTAAGTATTTGAAATTTAAATTATTTAAATTTTAAATATTTTAAATTTTGAGTTATTTTAATTTCAAGTAAAGTCAAATTATGGGTCATTAACCTTCATTCAGTGCAAGTCAAATCGAGTTGGATTGTAAAAAAATTAAGTCTGGTTATTTAAATCAAGTTAGTATAACTATTTATAGATATTTTCTATTCATTACTATACTAATATAACAAAGCGTTTTCTTTTTATTTATGAAAAGAAATAATTTGTAGTAAAAATGAATTATTAGTTTTACGTAAATAGAAACAATTAAATAAGAAGGTAAGTTTTTTGTTTTCTAAAAAACTAATATATAATAGTTTATAAAGGAGAGGAGAAGAAAAATTTAAATTTAAAAATAAGTAAAAATATTGTGTTTTTATAATATATTAAGGAGGGAAAAAATTTTGAATTTAAAATATGAAAAAAAAAATTATATTTTTGAAATTTTAGAATCAAATATATGTATACTATGAAAGTAGTTTTATAATTTTTTTGTTATAATGTTTTTGATTAATAATAACAGTATAAATTTCAAATTTTAGTTCGAATATATCATTGAAAAAATTAAACTAAATATTTGATATTTCATATATTTAAACTAATGCATCTATTAATTTAAATATAAAAAATACTTTTATAAATAAAAGTAAATCAAGTAAATAATTATTTTTGAATTAAAAATATGTATAAATTTTAATTTGTACTAAAATGAATTAAAATTTTAAGATGTATGTAGTTTAAATTAGCTTGCACTGTTGCAAGTTTTGGGTTACTCAAGTTCAAGTTTGAGCTATTTTAGATTTGAATTATTTCAAATTTAATTTATTTAAGTTTTAAGTTATTTTTAATTAAGTTATTTAGGTTTTAGTTTTTTTCAATTACAAATTATTCTAACTTCAAGTTATTTTCATTTTATATCAAGTTAGGTTATATGACACTCCAAGGAAAACACAAAAAGGGCTGAAGAACAAAGCAAAATAGAGATGTAGGGCATTAGAGAGAAGCAGAAAGAGAGGGGGGAGAGGGAGAAAGAGAAATTCAATATTTATATTCCACAACTAATTGCATACATCATATATGACTACCTTCTTTATGCTTGCCCTAAGAACTCTGTTGTTTACCAATTCACTCAAAATTACAAGGGAAACCATAAATGTAATAATAGCCGTAACTGTCTCATTGCTATCTCAAATTTAATTCCTTATTTAGTATGGCCATAAGCCATACTTGAGTTGGATTATAGCAATTCTCTCCCTTAACATCATTGTTCTCCAGCACTAGTAAAAATTAAAGTTTAGAAATTCTAATTGGATGAATGGAAGGTTTTCCCATGTTGCCTTCTCTTGGGTCATATTGGCCTAATGAACTAATACTTATGCAACCACTGTATTTTTTTTTCTACATAATGCACTGATTGAGGATTGCTATTAATTCTATCTTGAATTGTCCATTTTTACCAACCAAGGAAAGCTACTAATGCTAATGCCAAGTTTTGTAGACTTTTTAAGTAGGGAAATATGGAAGACAAGATGAATCTCACTATTTTTCAGCAATTGCAATTTACAAACAATTGTTCCCACCCTTCCCAATACTTAAAATAAACTATAATACTTTAAGGCTAACTTTAAATTGATGTGAACCATTATTGAAGTTTTTGCCTATGAGGTTGTAATTTTATGAGTGCCTAATCCTTAGCCTTAAAGGTCTTATCTATCCTATTCCTATAAGCATAAAACTTCATTCATTATTAAGTTCATTGTACTTGCTCTCTTAGCACCTTAGTCAACACTTGTTGCTCTCAGAAAAATTTTGACAAAAAATCCATTCTTGTTTTTTATGTAAGCAAGGAAGTTAGATGGGGAGTAAGATACTTGGACAATGCCTTAATTGGCATCATGTTAATGACATAGTGGAACATGGTGTTGTACAACCATTCTCTCAGTGATAGCTATCTAAACTAGTGATGACATTGTAAAAAACACATTCATTAAAGGTGATTCTCCACATAGTAATTGAATCTCTTTGTTTGCTCGTCAATTTATGGATGATCGGTAGAGTTTAGATGCAATTTGTTCCCTCTAACTTGACCATTTTCTGCTAAAACTAACTCATAAAGATTTAGTGCAACTTATCACAATTGATAAAGGAAGGCTATGGAGTTTAAAGACTTGTTCAAGGAATAACATAACTACTCTACACATTATAAATGGGTTTTTAAGGTCAACAAAATACGTTGACTTATTGAATCGGTCAATCATCATCATTACTACATCCTTCCCTTTAAAACTAGGTAGTCCCTTCTATGAAATTCATGCTAATGTGGCACCAAGCTTGTTTTGGTATTAGCAAAGGCTACAATAGACCTAAATATAATACATTTTTCCCTTTGTAGTACTAACAAAGCTTACATGTTTACACCTGCTATTTCACTAACTTTTTTATGCTAGGCCAATAAAAATATTATTTGAGCCTTTCATATGTCACTCAAATTCCATAGTGACCACCTATAACATTGTCATGCATCACTGTTATTGATTGAGCCCATAATTCCTTTATATTTCCCATATAGATTTTATCTTTCTTTCACAACATTCCTTTATTGTAAGTGAGTTTAGTGGAATTACTTCTTATTCCTGTGGGATGAGCAATAGCCTCTATCATTTACTTATCTCCTTTATAACTTTGCTTGACGTCCTCCAACAATTTGGGAACAACTTTTATAATTGTTAAATAACATGTACAATTTTGTTTTCATTTCCTCTCTTATAGTGTATAATGTAATCAAACCCCAGTAATTTCGTAATGCTCTCTTACTACACATAGGCATGTAGACATTGATGGAGAAGATTCTTAATGCTTTCATGGTCAGTCTTGATAATAAAGTATTGTCCTTTCTTATAATGATGTCATTTAGTGATTACTATAATTATTCCTAGTTATTCTTTTTGTAAATGGATAATCCTTTGGTCTTAGCTTTAAATGTCTTGTTCAAGTAAGCCATAGGGTGTCCCTCTTGTATTAAAATGACTCCTATCTTAGCATCACATGCATTTATGTCAATTACAAATAACTAGGCATAAGGTTAAAACAAGGCTTAGCACATGGTGTCTTAGAATTGCTTAAACTCTTCTTATGTCAATTGACTACATTTGAAACTATCTTTCTTTGACATTTTTGTAAGTGGTTTGTTAATGATTTCATAGTGCTTAATGAATTTGTGGCAATCACTAACTAGCCCAATAAACCTTTGAGACTCTTAATGAAAGTTGGTACTATCTATAAATACATTGTTTCAATCTTTGAAAGGTTGGTGGAAATGCCTACCACTATGAGTATATGCCCTAAGTATTCAATTTGTGTTGGTTCAAACAAACACTTGGTCTTCTTGTGTATAACCAGTGTTACCTTGGTAAAAACAAAACTTGTCTCAAATGTTCAATCTGACTCATTATATCAATACTATAAACAAGGATGTCATGCAAAAGACTAAGATATATTTGCATAATAATAGAGCAAAGATATGATTCATCAACAATTAGAATGTTACTGGAGCATTATTAAGATTGAATAGCAATGACCTTGAACATATTGTATCCTTGGTGAGCTCAAAAGACTATTTTTAATAAATGAATAAATTTGGTGGTACCTAATGTGTCAATCTAGTCTCTATAAAACTCATTTCCCTTACAACTTATTCAACAGATCATAAATGATCAATATTGAAAATTTGTCCTTCAAAATCATGTTATTTAAGTGGCGATAGTCAACACAAAAATGCCACAATCTGTCCTTTTTCTTGACTAACAATATCAACAAAGTGAATGGATTGTTACAATTTCTAATCAATTAGGAATCAAATATCTTTTACACCTACCTTTCGATTTCAATTTCTATTTTAGGTGATTTAGGTACTTGTATAGTCTAATATTAATTGGCGAGACCCTAATCATTAATGAAATTTTATGGTCATCCTCTTAGATTGATGGTAGAGAATGCAATTCCTTGAAGATATCTAATTCAAGTATATTACCTAGAGCTTTTTCAAAATCTGGGATTATGCTAGTCATGATGGTTGCTAAGAAATAGGCTTATGCTCTTAGGCTAGTTTTTGCTTATGAGATTTCCAAATTTCTTAGATACCATTGATAACCTAACCTATTAGGTTTATTTGGTCAACATAATGGATTTTTTGTGTCACTTGAAGGATAAGTTCATATCCTTATAGTCCAAGACCAATGGGTTGTACATTTTCATATAGTCCACCCCAAATACAATGTCCCATGCTCTAAGTAGAATTATTTGAACCTCCATTGAAAATATGACCATACATTCTCCACATGAATGACAATCATTTTTTAGATAAGTAATTGTATCTTTGATGGCAATTGTCTCCACCATTGAAGTAGTGGTTCAAATTTCACAATTAAAAGTTCTTGGCATTTGGGATTCTAGAAAATTATAGGTGTTATTGGTGTCAATAAGTATCATTAATTGCTTCCAATTAATGAACTCCAATATCTTGAAAGTGTTGTTGCCATGATTGCTAATGATGACATTAATCAATATTTTGCTGAAATTTTCTTCTGATGACTTCATCATTGCTACTTTTCTATAGCCACATCTTCAATATCTCATTCCTCATATCCCTTAATCAAATGAAGTTGCCTTTTGTGACACTGATGATTATACATGTATTTCTCTCTGCATTATTAGCAATCCCCTGATCAATAGAGTTCCTTCCATAACTTTCAATCTAGTTTAGTCATTAACTGTTTGGAGCATTTGTGGTCAGCTTATTCGTCATTAGGATAGCTAAAGTCGAGTAAGTAATGGTTTTTGTTGGTCATTTCTTCCTTATTGTCACTTCCATTACTACTTCTTGTAAGATGACAATCTCGTACACCTTCTAAAGGGTCTTAGGTTCAGTTATTTTTACAATGGATCAAATCTCATCACTTAATACACTAAGAAAGCTGGAGACAAAGAATCACTTATCCAACGATGGATTGCTTGCTAAAGTAGAAAGTGAGGTCCTATAAACTGTTCCTTGTCTTCTCATATCGAATCTGTACATTATAACTTTTACATCTCCTTTACCACCTTTAAGGTGTACTCAAAGCCATTATTAGATCTAATTGCTAAAGTTTAAGGTTAGTTTGATTTCAATCCAAACCTTAAACTTTTTAAAAGTATAAGGAACCTTAGTTTTGAGTTTCAAGAAATACACCCAGTAGAATCTAGTGAGATCATCAATGAAAATAATGAAATATTTGTTTCCATTCAAGGAATTTGTAGTCATAGGTTCACATAAATCAGTATGAATTAGTTGTAGTCTTTGCTTGGCTCTTCATGGTTTACTTACTATAAAAAGTAATTTGGTTTGTTTGCCAAACTAACAGATACTACATATGACACTAAGCATATATATTTCAAGTAAATCCATCACAATAAGGCCCCTCTTAGCCATGGTCTAAATGTTTGCATAATTGAAATGTTCATACCATAACACAAACTTATTAGCAGAGGTAGGCTAGGCCTCATAGCTAGTTGTTGGCCAATTCAATTAAAAACTCTACCTACCCTTTTATAGGAACAATAGCAAATTTATAACCTTTATAGTTATAAATTATTTTTTATCCTTGAAGGTCAAAGAGCATCATCTCTCAAGTAATTGACCAATGCTTAAAGGTTTTGAGTGATGCTAGGAACATATAATACATCAATAATTACCCTAGTACTTGCTGATGTGCTAATCTCTGTTATGCCTTTCCTTTTAACTTAGATAAACTAACCATTTCCTACCTTCACTTTGGAAGAGTAGGATTGATCCAAAGATATGAAGATATTAGAGTCTAAGGAAAAGTGATTTGTGCAACTAGTATCCACCAACCAAGCTTAATCAGAAAAGCCATTGCTAATAGCAAACAATTGGTCTTTGGATTATTGTTCATCATTAACCACTTAAGTCTTAGTCTTATCAAGCTAACCTGGTTGTGGTTGACTTGTTTTGTTCTTGCAAATCCTCTTTGAATGCCCTTTTTTCTTATAGAAGTTGCATAAAACATAACGCCTCTTTAAGCAAAATTTAGACAGATGATCAGTCCTGCTACAATGTTCACAGGGTAGATATTGCCTCTTCCCTTTGGCCTTGTTTCCAAACCTTTTCCATTATTTCTTTTTTTGCTATTTCTTTTACTTTTGTTTGACTTAGAAGGCCTCTTCATCTAAATCTTCTTATTTTGTAAGTCTCCTATACTTTTGAGCTTGCAATTCATTAATCAATTAAGCTAAGGAGATAGCATTTGGTTTTTAGAATCCTCTAAAGATGAGATCTTTACCTAAAATCTTTTAGGGATACTAACCAAAAACTTTTGAACAACAAACTTGTTAAGGAAATTTTCACTAAGGATTCTTATTTGGTTTACAATTTTTAATAACCTGTCACTATATTTCTTAATAGTTGAGTTCCTTTATCCTTAACAACTCGAATTCCTTTCTAAAGTTTAGTAGCTCCATGTTCCTAGTCTTTAACTTGCCACTAAACTCCTCCTTCAATCTCTCTCAAGCATTTTTGGCTGTTTTACAAGCCATGATCCTATTAAAAATATTTTATACCATAGCTGAATAAATACAAGTTAAGGTTTAGTATTACCTTAACACTTGTTCACTATGGTGTTTGATTTAAGCCATGATTAGATTAGGAGGAAGGGGATCAGGTTGGGCTCCTAACTCAATGATCTCCCATAAATCAAAGGCTCTAAGATATGCCATCATCATGGCTGACCAATATGTATAATTGTCTCCATTGAACTTTAAAGGTGGTAAAGTTTGAGGATGCCATTGTTAATTTTTATGAATTTTTTTTAAAGGGATCTCTCTTAGTTGTTTTACCACTTAATTTGATACCAAGTGTTGATAAAAGGGAAAGAAATGGAATAAGATTGGAATTGAGATTCATAAGTTCATATTAGTAAAGGTTGTAAGAGAAAGGAAGGACCTGAAGCTTATAACAATGGACAAGGCAAAAGAAATTAAGGACTAATTACCTTTTATTAGCTTACAATCTTCATTATATATGAAGATTTAAATGTAAAACATCATTATATTTTTTAATTACATGTACTTGGTAAGTTAAATAACTTAATATCAACCACTAATTCAAATTTATTCCTTAGAATTACAACTCAATGACTTAACTAGCTGCCAATTTTCAAAATTTAAAATTTAAACATAAGACAAGTTTGACAATAAAGTACATGAATATGAGTCCAAAAAACAAAATGTCTGCAATCCCTTTCTTTAGCTTCAAGTAACTATCAAGGCAACAACGTTAATAAGACTTGAAAGACAAGCATGCAACTAGAAGCAAATGTAATTGATTCCCATACAGACCAATAATCTACTTCAATGATATGTGTTTCTAAGTGCAAGCTATACTACATCTGCTTAAGGGTTTCTTAACTCTCCATATAAAAACTATCCATTTCAAGATGTAGCAACTTTAAAGCATTTAGCTTGTCCAACACCCCCTATAATTGTTAATTGTGTTTCCTTACTTGTTTCTTGATAGTCCTAGGCTAGGTGTTCTCAGCCAATGTTGTCTATTTCTTTGTGGCTAGAATAGAGTGGATTAACTCATTAAATTGATACTTTGATACCAATTGTGACCTAAGGAAAATATAGAAAAGTAAAGAATAAAGCAAAATAAAGGTGCAGGGCGCTAAAGAGGGAGTGAGAGAGAATTTGGAGAAAGATTTGTATTGATATTCTATAACTAATTCCATACATTAAACAAAACTATCTCCTTTATACTTGCCAAAAGAACTCTGTTGACTACTAATTCACTCAGAATTACAATGGAAACCATAACCATTATAACAATTGTATCTATCTCTCTGCTATCTTAAACTCAACTCCTCATTTAGTAGGGCCATAAGCCATAATTAGACTAGATCATGACAGGTTATAGGTCATTAACTTTTTCAATCAAAACAAGTTGTGTCAAGTCAAGTTTTAGGTGAATTAAGTCAAGTTACTTAAGTTGGACCAACTTAACTTTTGCCATCTCTAACTTTTAGAGTATAGCACGCCAATAGTATCATAGGAGACAAAAAAGAGGAGGGCTAATATAGGATCACTTATTAAAGAATAGATAAAAATTAAAAATAGGAACACAAGAATCAGCCACCTAAAAAATAATAATATACGAGACATCTCATTGAAAGACTCAATGTTGACGCTAATTATCAAATATCATCAGTAGTCTCTCCTTACTAATGAACTAATTTAAAGTCTATTTATAGAATCGAAGGACTAAAACTCAATAGGATTAGAATTCTGAATAATAATTTAAAATTAATTAAAAAAATAATTAAATAACTAGATAAGAGAAGATCTAACTTAATATAAGTCTAATAAACTAAGATATTTATTCAATAATAAAATGCTATGTAATAGATATTCTTTTTCCTTTTCCCCATCAAGGCTAGCTAAAGGAGTTGGAGGAGATTGAGAGAGACGATGCCATTTACAGAAAAGTATGAAGATAAAAGCAAACTTCCATTCCTCCTCCGTCCCCGCGTGCAAAGCAAAGCTTGTTCAACAATGATATAGCAAAGACCGATTATGAGTGGTGACGTTGTTATTTTGTTGTAGCCGTTAAGAATCATTTTGCAATCTACTAGCAAATTAACTGTTGTAATTCTAAGGGTGTATGTGTTTGAGATTGTAATTGCATCTTAGAAATCTACATTGTGAGACAAAATAAATTCTAAAATTTGTCGTTGGTGGTAGCTCACAACTTACAAGTTCATGAACAAAATAAAAAATAAAAAAATGCTTGATTTTCATGGCGTTAGTAAGAGAAAGAACACGCTTCCTTTTGATATGAAATTATCTTATTTTGCCCTAACCTTGCTTGAAACAACATGCAGCTATGTGCTGACAATGGTGGCTTGAACTCATGGTATATTTGCGAGTTTGCTGCTCCAACTATGCAAAGCTGACAACAGGAAATAGAAAACAAAAGGACAAAAAACCAAATTAAAGGAATATCTTTTATATACTTTTAGTTCATAACTTTTGCCGTAGGAATTGGGAAGGCTTTTTAAAAGGAATTTTTGGAAAATTGTCCCTGTAATCACATTGATGAAGGAAAAATATTCCCATATAATTAGTTATTCAATTTCCAAAATTTTAAAGTTTACTAGCCCGACAACTTTTGAGATGGATCAAAAGTAAATATGATGTGAAAAATTCTACTAAGTTGACTACGTTATAAAATCATAAATCATACAAAGGATTGATAACAAAGAAAGCCAAAAACAACGCCTGATTGTTGTCAGTGCCATATAAAATCATAAATCATACAAAAGCAGGAGTTACATTGTGAACGAGAAAAAGAAACAAAATGCTCATACTCATAACACAAAAGCCCGTAAACTAGATCTACTTTTTATCCCATTCTCCCTTATTCCACTTCTATGTCTTTCATATTTGAAATTAAGTGGAAGGCATTGGAATTTAATAATGGATTAAAGAGTTCCCACATTTGTTGTCAATGCCATTTTGTGTGTGACAAAATTGTGACACATTAGGTAAGTTCCTTGTAAATGATATAATCCTTGCCTGTCGAGTGTTATGTAAAATTCAGTGTTAAAATTACCCTTATAGTAACTTATGTGATTAAAAATAAATACTAGTCATTTAATTTTTCAAAGTAATAAATAAAAAATTAATTATTCATTTATCAATGTCACTCAAAGTTAATTAATTTAAATTCAAATTAATTATAACAATTTACTTTGTTGCGAGGACGTTAAATAAAGATCAGTAACTGTTTAGTCTATAAAATAGATGTTTATTTACCATTAACTAACACTTTTAAAGAGTATCAAGCTATAAGTATCATAAATAATTGCAGATCAATATGATTGTTTTTTGCCCAATTTGTTTTGCAAGTTTGTGCTAAATATATTCTTTTATTTGGTATCTAAACCTATAGTTGTATTGATTACAACTCGTTTTGATGAACAGAACTTAAAGAAGTTCAGGTCTTTTTTGTATTTTTAATATGCTATGATTGATAATCTTATGCTAATCACCAAAACTTTCACAGCATGCTTCAGAGGTTCCTTTTTCACGTACCCAACATTTAAAAGGTTGTTGTTTGTCACATTGTTCGCTATAGAAAGTTAGGATTACATGTTCTTCAAGTGAAGGTTATTCTTTTACCAAACCATCAAACATTTGGCATTCTTGTATGTGTTTCTAGGATCATATATATTGAAGTCATGAGGAATTATGATAATACATATCTTTGTATCATGTTAATATGTTATTTACATGTTATATAATTAATCGTCCATGGGGATATACTTACATGTGATATAATGAATGGTGTTTACAATTGATTGGTGATACTAATTATAAGAGGGTGGAAAACATGATTTTGCCAAACTTGAAATTGAACATGGCTAAGGACCAAATTATTAATACGTGATCCCACCTAAGTAACGAATACATTTGTGTAAGTGTCATAAAGATGAGTTCAAAAAAATGGAATTGCATATAGTTGATGATATAATTGTCCTATTTGGAATTTAATATGTGTTTATCATGTATTGTTCTTATAAATGTTATTATAAGGAATATTATAATAATTTAAGAGTAGTCATAATATTTTAAATTATTTTAATAATAATAATTGGCAAGGAATCACAAAAAAATATAATCATTGGACAATAAATAACATATAAAAGTTTCAATTAATTTTTTAAAACAAATTACTTTACCCTATAAAAAGGTTTTATTTTGTTGAATTAATTAGAATATGTTTAGAATTAGACAATTAAATTAGATTTTTTATACCCATTATATGAAATTTTTTATTTTAATATTTTTTTCATTAGTCTTATTATAATATATATATATATATATATATATATTCAAGATATGTTACAACTTTTAATCACAACAAGGTTCAAAATTATATTTTATGATGATTTATTATTTAATGAAATTAATATATGCATATTTTTTTAGTTAATAAAGTTATTTCTACTACTTATTATAATAATTCTACCCATATTTGAATATTGTTTAGGGACAATTTTGTAAACTAAAAGAAAAGATCTTTTTGATGCATGGATGTGGATTTGGGTTTCTATATAAATAAACTATTTGCTTATATGAAATCAAGTACTGAGTTGTTTATGATAAGTGTGAGTGATCTAATTATTTAGACTTGATATTTATTAAGTCTCACATTAGTTTTAAGCAACAAAGGTTCTAATCCTAATAAATAAAAGGCTAGAAATTTCATGAAATTTATTGCGAAACAATTTGTGAAATTTAATAAAGCATTGGATAAGACCCTAGTGAAAAACTTTTTAAAACAAACCTTGATAGTTTTAAAGTTATACATAAGTAAAGTTTCATTGATATAAAGAAGTCACCTAGTATACAAATTTAAGAAATCCATATATAGTTTAACCAATATTATAATTTCATATAATTTCATATAGATTTACAAAGAACGTTACAAATCATGGTATATAACTTAAGGTTCGTGAGAGCAATTATATTATTTTGGTTTCAATTGCAGATGATATTTTATTTACATACAATAATTTGGAGTTATTACATATGACTAAAAGATTTCTCTTTCAAAACTTTAAAATGAAACATATAGATGGAATTTTTTATGTCATTAGTATAAAAATTCACAAAGATAGATTCTAACAGACATTAGAACTTTCTTAAAAGGCCTACATTAAAGAGATTTTAGAGAAGTTTAAGATAAAAAATTATTCTTTCACTATAGCACTTATAGTTAAAAAAGAAAAATTCTTTCTTAAACAATATCCTTATAATGATTTAGAGTGAGAATAGATGAAAAGCATAGTATACATCAATAATTAGTAACTTCTGTATACTCAAATTTGCACTAAACATAACATTACATTTATAATAAGAAAAGTAATCAAGGGTAAGAATATTAAAAAGCTACTAAAAATGATATGAGGTATCTACAAAACTTCAAAAACTATAAGGTTACATACAAATACAATAATTACTTAGTGGTAGTTAGATATTTAGATGTTGATTTGGATGGTTGTATAAATAACTTGATACATTTTTATGTTTGTTGAGGGTAATTTATCCTAAAGAAATATCAATCAAATAATTATTGCTTCTTCCACTGTAAAAGCATAATTCAATACATGCCATAAAATTGCAGCAAAGGCTCTATAGTTAAAGAAATTTATCACAAAATTGTAAATTGTGGATTTTATTTCTATATCACTAAAGTTTTTTATTGACAGAAATTATGTTAAAAAGCATGCAATTGCAATTGAGCATTTCAATACTTAACTTATAATTGTCGATCCTATAACTAAAGGATTACTAACTAATTTATATAAAGATCATATTGAGTATATGAGTTTGTTAGCTCAATTCAAGTTTTATTTCAAACTATGTTTTTTTTTTTTTGATATTTCGGCATTTTGGAGAGTTTTAGTCATTTACAAATAATAACTTATTTCGTGTACATATATTAAATTTCTTTAATACTTGAATAGATTAAGGTTAAAGTTTTGTCATACAATAAAGTCTTGCCCTAATAAATGCTTGCTTAGAAATTTACTAACATTATGATACATAAAAGAAACTTTTTCCTTAAAGTATTGCATAATTGTTATAATCCATTTATAAATAAACTATAGTTTGAGACTAATTATTATAGGTAGTTTAAGTCATGATCATAAATAAATATATCATTAATTTGGAATCATGTAAGCTTGGTGAGTGAATGTTAAAATTGTCTCTAATATGGCTCATATGATTAAAGAAAAATATTCATTGTTTAATTTTTTAAGGCCATAAATAAAGAAATAACCACTCACTTATCATAAATAAAGGTCATTCTTGTGCAACCACCTTAACGCCAAGATCTTTATGCATCTTACCTTGCTCTGCTTCAAGTACAATCAGCTCCTCAATTCTCTTCAAGTACTCATTCTCTTTTGCTTCAAACTCCTTTTCTTTTACTTGGAGATTAGATTCATCAACAACAAAATTTTTATATAACTTCTTGATATACTTTACCTCTTTTTCTAGATTGTTATTTTTGTATAAACAAGCTCTCAACTCATTCTCAAGTTGCTACACCAACTTATCCTCTTCCTCTTCGGTTGATTCCTCATCACTTGAAGATTATTGTTCAACATCTACTTGAGCAACCAGCACATTCTTTGCAGCATCATCGTCAACTTCTTCTTCAGAATCCTCTTCATCCAACTTGCTTAAATAATTTCTTCTTTTAGATCTGAAGAGTTAATTTTTCCTTTTGGCACTTGAATTTCCAACTTTAGAATAGATAGATTTCTTTGTACTCCTCTATCATCATCACTATCTACTTCTTTTCCCATTGGGCAGTCCACGACAAAGTGCCCTATGTCTCTATAGCTAAAGCACTTCAAGGGTAATTTTCTCTTATACTTCCCCTTTCCTTTCTTCATATTTTTGGTAATGTATGTCATGACTTTATCTAGTTTAATATCACCATCTTCTTCTGTAGAGATACTATCAGATTCTTCTTCTTGGTCTTTAATCTTTAATTTCTTCATTACCTTGAAGGCTAACTCCTCTACCTTATGCACATTTTCTTTCTTTATTGGGGCTATTCTCATTTTATAAGCCATTAATATGCTATGCAAATCATCTAAGGGTAGCCTATCCAAATCTCTATCTTCTATAGAGGAAACCTTGGCATTGTAAGCTTTTGGTAAGTAAGTATCTTTCTCACCACAATAGCATCATTGATTTCCTCTCTTTAGCCTCAAATGGAGTACACAATTTCATTGACTCTTGTGAAGAAGGCATCCACAGATTTATCATTCTGCGTCTTTATGTCTTCAAATTTGCTCCTTCAAATTTGTAGCTTGGCTTCCATCATAACCTTGTCTCCTTCATAAATGTTCTTCAATTTGTCCCAAAGTTGTTTGGCTGTGTTGCACCCATCATATTAGTGAATTATTTGTTTGATAAGGAGGCAGATAAAGCATTTCTCGCCTTTTTATCAAAGTCTAAATTCTTCTTATCAATAGGTGTCATAGCAAAACCTTCACCAATAGGGATGAATCCACTAACAGCAGATTCAAACACTTCCAGATCAAGTGACATCAGATATGGGAGCATTATATTCTTCCATAATTGATAATTCTATCCATCAAAAGTAGTAATGCCCTTATTGTTAACACTTTTCATGCTATCCATGATATCAACCAGTAATAGAGATTAAAATTCATAGCAGCAACAAACAATTTCAGATTAGAGTAGACAAATTGGATCAACAAAGAAAACCAACTCTGATACCACTTGATGAGGACCTTTTTAGGTCTTACACTATGAGGGGAAGGGGGTGAATCAATAGAAGATGCTTACTTTTTACAAATCTTTTCAGATTAACCTTTGTGACTTGTTAGAATCGATGATCCAATTTTTTTATCTTTATTTTTTATGTGAGAATGGCTGTATGGATATCAATTAAATGTAAGCATTCGAGAACACATAGCAATTTTTACGTGGTTTAACCACAATTTTTGAGCTACGTCCACGGTGTGATAAGATCACTCCTAAATCACACAATCCACTCTTGTTATCAAGGGATGCAATTATGTTGTGAAAGGATCACTCCTCAACCACATATAATGATCTCCTGATCACTCAAAGGTTTGATCTCTTGATCACTAAAAGAGTTGATCTCCCAATCATTCCAAAGGTCTCCCACCATTTTTCACGAAGTTTATAAAAAGGTTAGTAACTAACACTTTCCTGATAAGGATTACTCAATGTGGACAAGTTACTATTACAAAAAGTGAATATTTTCCTTCCTCACTGTCGGTTTTTGCTCAAGTTTTACCGGTCTCTTCTCTGCAAGTTCTCTATGCTACTATTGCTGTCACTTTTTTGTAGGTTCTCTCTTTTGCAGGTTTTCTTCTCTATAGGTTCTTTCTACTATAAGTTCTCTCCAATGTAAGTTATTTTCACTGTAGGTTATCTCCCTTTACTATCGGTGCTGCCTACTTCTACCTTGACAAGTTCGCTTCCCCTATTGTTGGTGCTACCTCACCTGTTGCCTTGGCAGGTTCACTTCCTCTGTTGCCAGTGCTACCTCACTTGCTGTCGAGGCAAGTTTTCTCCTTTGCTGTTGGTGCTGCCTCACCTGTTACCTTGACAAGCTTTCTTCTCTGCTGCTGCAAGTTGCTTGTTGTGCTATTGCAAGCTGCTGGTTATGCTGCCTTAGTTGCCTTGGCAGGTTCTCTCTTGCTGCTAATGTTGCCTACCCTTGCTACTATTGCTGCCTGCCTTTGCTGTTATTACTGCTTGCCCTTGCTGCTATTGCTGCCTCTCCTTAATGTGGTTGATTGGCCGCCACTACATACCTCTCCTTAGCATGGTTTGCTGCTGCATACCCTCTCCTTGGTGTGGTTAATTGGCTGCTACTCTTTCTCCCTCTTTGGTGGCTACTACACCTTCTCCTTTATTGTTTTATCAACTACTGCACCTCTCCTTTATTGGTTTGCTAGCTGCTACACCTCTCCTTGATTGGTTTGCTAGGTACTGCACCTCTCCTTGAGTGGCTACTGTAACTTCTTCCTCAGGTGGCTGTTGCAACTTTTTCTTCTCCCTTTGGTTTGGCTAGCTATTGCCTTTTGTTAAGCCCATCTTTGATGAATAATGTTGGATTTGTTGTCAACAACATTTCACATTGTTCTTTGTGTCAATTTGATGTTTTGAATGTCGTTGAGATGCATGGAAGTCATTGGTAGAAATCGTTGATGGTAGGTCAACTAAAGTCAATGAGTTAATATTGACCATTGACCTTAAATTTTAGGAATCAAATCTGGTCATTGATTGTAGGGTAACCTTTGGGAATCAACGATGACCGTTGATGATTGTGTAACCTTAAATCTCAAAGTCTATAAATACCTTTATGCATCTTGCAAGACATATGTGGGCTGCAGAAAATTTGAGAGAATGACATGGGCTGCAAAGAGAGCACAACAACAAGGGTTGCAAAAAGGTGAATGGCACAAATAAGGCAACCACCAAGGGAGGTGTAGTCGATCAAGGAAAGTGCAGCAGCCGACCAAGAGAGTTACAGCCAAGGAAAGTGCAGCAGCTGACCAAAGGAGTTGCAGCAACAGCTGGCCAAGGAGGAGGTGATAGCAACTACAAAAGAAGGAGGCAGCCACACCAACCAAAGGAGGAGTTGCAGCAACTGGAAGCCACACTAAAGGAAGAAGAAAAAGGCAGCCCAACCAATGGGAGAACAAGGTGCAACAGTTGGTAGCCACACCAAACTGATATGGACTTTTTTAGGTCTCATACTAAGAAAGGGGTGAATCAATGTGAGATATCCTTTTTTCACAAATTGATCTGGATTTAACCTCTATGACTTGTTAAAGCCAATGATCTAATTTTTATTTTTCTCCTTTATGTGAGTGCAACCATACGAATAAAAAATCAAAGCACAAGCACCCAAGAACATATGACAATTTTTACATGGTTCACCCACAATGTATGAGTTACATCCACGGTGTGATAGGATCCCTTCTAAATCACAAAATCTACTCTTGTTATCAAAGGATATCGTTTGGTTGTGGAAGGATCACTCCTTAACCACCTATAATGATCTCCCAAGCACTCCAAGGGTATCCTACCATTTGTTTTAGCAAATTTATCAAGCATTCATAAGAAAAACTTTCTTGGAGAATGATCACTCAATGTGTATAGACTACTAGTGCATAATATGGATCTTCTCCTTCCTTTGCTACAAGTGTTGTCTCACTCGCTGCCGGTGCTGCTTGCATGTGCTGCTATTGCTATCTACACGCGCTGTTGTTGCTGTCCACATGCGCTGTTATTGCTATCTACACGTGCTGTTACTTTTATTTGCACGCATTATTGCTGTCTACACAAGCTATTACTGTTATCCGGACATGGTACTACTATTCGCGCACACTACTACTTCTGTTCACATGCGTTGTTACTATCCGTACATGTTGCGGATGCTATCTGCACACACTATCCCTGCTATCTGTTCGCACCGCTGCTGCTATCCCCGCACATTGTTGCTGTTTTCTCGCACTAATGCTGCTATCTCCTTGGCCGGTTACACCTTCATTGGTGGCTGTCTTCTTTGTCTTGGCCGATCACTCTTAACTTTGGTGGTTGCCTCTCTCTCTTTTCCATTCACCCTTTCTATGCCTTTAGGTTTGCCGTTCTCTCTCTTTTGGCCAGCTCTCTCAAAATTTTGCAACACACACCCTTTTTGTAAGGCATATAGAAATATTTATAAAACCTTGAGATTAGGGCTACACGATCATCAACGATCATTGTTAATTCCCACATGTTGCCCTACAATTAATAGCTAGATTTGAGTCCTAAAATTTAGGTCAATAGTTAACATTGATTTCTTAAAATTTAAGGTTAATAGTCAATGGTCAATGGTCAATGGTCAACCTTGACCTTTAAAATTTAGGGTCATGGTCAACATTGACTTTTCTATGTCAGGTTTGACTTGTTATTACTGGTTTCTCCCCATGACCTCACTATATCTGAAAAGCATTCACAACATCAAATTAACACATATAGCCATGTGAAATGGTGTTGACAACAAATCCAACATTAACCATCAAAGATAGGCTTAACAATCTCTCCCTTTGGATTTATTGGCAACACATTGAATCCAACCATGCACAGCATCCCCTGTATATAGACATTCATAGCTCCCCCTAAAACATGCATCTCCCTTAACTTAGTTTAACTCTCCCTTTTTGCTTTTCCCCCTTTAACAAGTTCTCCCCATTTATCCATCAAGCTACTCCCTTTTTTTTTTTTAATTAATACATACTCTCTTTGGATTTATGCAAAATATCTCCCCATTTGACAACAAATCCGAAGAAAAATAGAAAAGGGAGGGGGAGAGGGGTTAGAGAATACCTCAGCCTCTAAGAGATGGTTGAATACTTAAGTTTAGCCTCTTTTGTCCAAGATGTCCTAATCTTCCATACCACAACAAATTCTCATCTTTAGTGCTCATGTAGCATGTGTTTTTGCTTATGGAAACTTGATATAAGTTTCCATTTATTCTTTCACCCTTAGTAAGAACAGCACCATCTTTTAGTCTCTTTATTGTGTAGCCACTCTTGTTGAAAGTAACTTCATGTCTATCATCACACAGTTGGCTAACATTGATAAGATTGTGTTTTAGCCCTTTAACATAAAGTACTTTCTTTGATTTCTGCTTTTCTGCACCAATTTCAACAATACCGATACCTTGAATCTTTAAGGTGCCATCACTGACAAATCTGATGGACCCTCCATCATATTTTGCTACTCCCTTTAATATCTTGAAGTCTCTTGTCATGTGTGAAGAGTTGACACTATCTAGGATCCATGGTTTTTCTTTCTTAGAAGCTTTTAAGGCTACTTCCACAACCATAGACATTTCTCTTCCTCTTCTTCTTCTTTGGCTGAATATGGGAGCATGTGTAGGTGTTCTCCTTTCCATTCTTTGACTAGGCAGCAATGGTTGGTGTGTTTTCCTTTGCACTCCTTGACTAGGCAGCAATGTCAAGCAATCATCAATAGTGTGTCCAACCCTTTCACATCTTCTACAAATCTCTTCCAGTAAATCAAAACTATTGCTCAATGGAATATGACTTCTTTCCACTTGAGATTGTCTCTTTTCTTGATATAGTCTCCCCCTTGATTTTTGTCTCACACTCCTCTTCATCATAAGTTGAGGACTCCAATACACATTAGCCTTGTGCCCATACTTACCACAACTCCAGCAAAATCCTTCGAATATGGATTTTCTTCTTTTACTAAGTTTTTATTTCTTATCTTTAACAATTGTTATGACAACCTATCTCCTTTGGTTAGGAGTTTTCACCACATCTTTCCTAACCCATTTTAACTTGGGTTGGTTTCTCTTCTCCATCACGTCATTGTGCTTGTTTTCAAGAACAAACCTAATTTTTGTCTTTTCTTCTACCATCTCACTCGACTTCTCAATGTAACCAAGTCCTTTCTTTCTTATGGAATGAGGTCTTTGATTGCTTAGACACTCATCCAACTTTTTGGTAGCATCCTTCTTGATGGTACTTGCTAATGAAGAATCTCTTTTCACTTTCATGGCTTACATAAAGCTTTCTTCATGCTTTTTTAACTTAGACTCGACCTTGTGAAGCTTGGCTTGCAAAATCAGCACCTTTTGCTCTTGTGCAATCAGCTTAATGTCAAGTTCTTCATGTATCTTGCCATGCTCTACCTCAAGTATGCTTATCTCCTTAATTCTCTTCAAGTACTCCTCTTTTACTTCAAACTCATTTACTTTCACCTAGAGATTAGATTCATCAATATAAGAATTTTCACATAGCTTCTTGAGATGAATTACCTCTTTTTCCAACTTGCTGTTTTTGCACAAACATGCTCTCAACTCATTCTCAAGTTACTGTAACCACTCATCCTTTTCCTCTTCTGTTGATTCCTCCTCACTTGAAGATTCTTAGTTATCATCTACTTAAGCGACCAGCACATCCTTTACAACCTTATCCTCGGAATCATCATCACTTTCTTCTTCAGATTCTTTTTTCTACACTTGCTTAGGAAATTTCTTCTTTTGGATCTGAAGAACTTCTTTTTCCCCTTGGTACCTAAATTTATAGCTTTGAAGTAGCTAAATTGGTTTGTCTTCCTCCTTGTGGCCGGCTCATCATCATCCTTACTATTGGCTTTTCTTCTCTTTGGATAGTCTATAGCAAAATGCCCAATTGCTCCACATCTGAAGCACTTTAAGGTTAATTTTCCCTTGTACTTCCTTTTTCCTTTCCTTGAGTTCCTGGTGATGTATGCCATGACTTTATCCAGTTGAGTATCATCATCTTCTTCGTCAGAGCTACTGTTGGACTCCTCTTCATAGTCTTTAATTTTTAACTTCTTCATTGCCTTGAAAGCCAGCTCCTTTTCCACCTTAGACTTTTTTTTCTTTCTTCATTAGGGCTATTCTCATTTCATAAGCCACAAATATGTTATACAGGTCATCTAAGGGTAGCCTATCCAAATCTCTGTCTTCTATGGAAGAGACTTTGGCGTTGTAAGCTTTTAGCAAGATTCTGAGTATTTTCCTTACCATAGTGGCATTATGGATCTCCTCTTTATAGCCTCTAATGGAGCACACAATTTCATTGACTCTTATGAAGAATGCATCCACAATCTCATCATTCTGCATCTTTATCTCTTTGAATTTGCTCCTCCAGATATGGCTTCCTTCATAACCTTGTCTCCTTCATAAATGCTCTTCAGTTGGTCCTAGATTTGCTTGACTGTGTTGTACCCAATCACCTTAGTGAATTCTTTATCTAATAAGGAGGCATATAAGGCATTTCTTGCCTTTTCATCACACTTCAAGTTCTTATTTGCTGGCGTCATAAGATCACCTTTAGCAACAAGGATGAAGCCATTAACAACAAATTCAAATACATCAAGACAAAGGGACATCAAATATGGGAGCATTCTATTCTTCCATAACTAATAATTTTGTCTATCAAAAGTAGGGATGCCCTTGCTATTAACACTATTTATGCTACTTATGATCTTAAGCAGTAGTAGAGATAAAAACTCACACAATCACACAATAATGTACAACTTCAATTCAAAGCAAAAAAATTGGATCAACAAGGGAATCAACTCTAATACCACTTGATGAGGAGCTTTTTAGGTTTTATATTGAAAAAAAGGTAAATCAGTGTGAGATATCCTCTTTTTATAAATCGATCCAGATTTAACCTCTATCGCTTGTTAGAGCTGATGACCCAATTTTTATTTTTCTCCTTTATGTGAACATGATCATATGAATGAAAATTCAATGCATTAGCACCTAAGAAAACACAGCAATTTTTATGTGGTTTACCCACAATGTGTGAGCTATGTCCACAGTGTGATAAGATCCCTCGTAAATCACATGATCCACTCTTATTATCAAAGGATACAGATTGGTTGTGGAGGGATCACTCCTTAACCACTTACAATGATCTCTCGATCACTCCAAGGGTATCCCACCCTTTTTCAGCAAATTTATCTAGCATTTATAGGAAA
This sequence comes from Ceriops zippeliana, assembly GCA_037897445.1. Taxonomy (NCBI): domain Eukaryota; kingdom Viridiplantae; phylum Streptophyta; class Magnoliopsida; order Malpighiales; family Rhizophoraceae; genus Ceriops; species Ceriops zippeliana. Next base: position 150,809 of record JBAPLH010000244.1, read on the forward strand.
AGCTTTCTTAGAGAATGATCATTCAATGTGTACAAACTATTAATGTAGAATATGGATCTTCTCCTTCCTTTGCTACCAATGTTGTCTCCCTCGCTACCGATGCTATTTGCACAAGCTGCTACTACTGTCCGTGTGTGTTGCTGCTACTGTCCATTACATTGCTGCTGTTGTCTACACGTCCTACTACTATCTGTTGCGCTACTTTAATGTCCACATGTGTTGCTACTACTATCTATGTGCGCTGCTGTTGTCTGCACATGCTATTATTGCTATTTGCATGTGCTGTTATTGTCCGCATGTGCTACTGCTGCTGTTCGCATGTGTTGCTACTACTGTTTGTGCATGCTATTGTTGTTTGCACATGCTACTACTGTTTGTGCACACTGTTGCTTCTATTTGCATGCATTGCTGTTATCCATATGCACTATGACTGCTGTTCGCATGCATTGTAGCTGCTACACACACACACGCTATTCCTACTATCTGTGTGTGCTGCTGCTATTCGCATTTGCTGTTACTCTGTCCACACGCATTGCTACTATTAGCATGTATTGCGGTTGTTGTCCGCACACACTGTCCCTACTCTCTACGCACACGGCTACAGTCTGCTTGTACTGCTGCTAGTATCTCCTTAACTGTCTGCACCTCCCTCAGTGGCTATCTTCTTTGCCTTGGCCAATCACTCTTTCCTTTGGTGGCTGTCTTTCTCTTTGCTGTTCACCCTCTCCTTGCCTTTAGGTTTGCCGTTCTCTCTCCTTTGGCCATTTCACTCACAATTCTGTAGCACACACCCTTCTTACAAGATGCATAAGGGTATTTATAGAGCCTTGAGATTAAGTCTGCACAATCATTAATGGTTATCATTAATTCCCATATGTTTCCTTGTAATTAATGGCTAGATTTGAGTCCTAAAATTTAAGGTCAATGGTCAACATTAACTTCCTAAAATTCAGGGTCAACAATCAATCTTGACCTTTAAAATATAGGCTCACAATCGACATTGACTCATCAACGTTAGGGTTAACCTATCATCACTAGTTTCTCCCAATGACCTCATTACATCTCAATGACATTTATAACATCAAATTAACATATATAGTCATGTGAGATGGTGTTGACAACAAATCCAACAGTAGCCATCAAAGATGGGCTCAACACAAACCAAAGGAGAGGGCTTCCAATAACCATACCAAACCAAAGTAAAGGACTTGCAATAGCCACATCAAATCAGAGGAGAAGGTGTGCAGTAGCTATTGCAAAGAAAGAAAAAGCTAGTAGTTGGCAAAACCAAAGGAAAAGAAGAAGGCATGCAGTAGCCACCCCAAAGAGGGAGAGATGTGCACCAACCACCCTAAGGAGTGAAGTTTCTGACTTCTCCCTAGGATCTACTAGTTTGTGATACTGAGAGAGGGGGTGAATCAGTATCACCACAATTCGCAATTCGTAGGTAAGTGAACAACTTCAACCTCTTCTTAAAAGCGAACTTTTTCTCAGACTTGACCAAGGTAGATCTATTGCTACCTACTAATCATAATAATCCCCAAAGTCACCCTTCAAACACCTTGCCTAATAGACAATTTGAATGTTCTTGTTTAGGTCTTCATTAGGTTATGGGTTGGCTAATATTTTAGCTATGTTCACAACTCAATTCAAAACACAGAACGTAAAGAAAATTAAGGACACATGAGATTTACGTGGTTTCATCAACGTGATATACATCCAAGGTGGTAGGGACTCTCCCTTACTGAGACTATCCACTATACTTAAAAATGCTAGTTACAATGGATATCTTAATCCTCTGCTCCTTTCACTATTGCAATTACTAAGCAAGTACAATACAAAGAGTGTCACTTACTATGTCTACCCTTCTTCTAGCTTGTCTTGCCTCTGTTGAATTCAATGGCTACTTCACTGCCGCTTAGAAGTTCACCACAATGCTCTCTAACCTCTCTTGAAGAAATCTGGAAATATGTGAAGTTTTTTCAATGCTTCACCGAATTCCTTCTCTACGTTGTTTCACACAACTCCTACTTTCACCGTCTCACAGTCTCACTCATTTCCTGGTTCCATGGTCTTACTGTTTCACGGCTTGCCCTCATGCTTCTAGTTTGTCACGTCGTCATACATTCTGGTCTTACACCATCTCCTGATGTACACCCACGCTTCTGCTACACTCCCATCACAGCTTTGTTGGCCTCGCATTTCAGCTTTGCTAGTCTCTCATTTCAGCTTCATTGGTCTCCAGTTTCAGCTTTGCTGATCTTGCGTTTCAGGTCACCAGTTTCTAGTCTCCCTTTTCTAGTCACCCATTACTAGTCTCATGGCCTGGTCACCCTATTCAGCCGTGTTTTCTTTTTCTCTCCTTCTCGTTGACTCCTCTGTTTTGGCCATATACCTCTTTTCTCTCTCTTCCAACGACTATCTCAATTTTTCTCTCTTTCTCTTGTGTTCTGCCGATGGTTTCTCTCTCTTCATTCAGTCGGATCTCTCTCACTGTCTAGCCGAATCTCTCTCACCATCTAGCCAGATCTATCTCACCATTTACGGTGGTGGCTCTTCATGTGGTGGTTACTCCTTTCCATCCAGCCCCTCTTCAGCCATCTCTAGTTCTCTCTCTTTTTCCCCTGATCTGCCGACGATCTCTCTCTCTTTGTCCACCCCTCTTCGGCCATTTTTCATATTTTCTCCCTTTTGACCTGATTGTGTCATCCATTTCTCTCTCTACCTCTTTGTCGTGTTGTCTCCTCACCAACCGTTGGTGTGCCGTTCCTCACAGGTTTCTCTCTCTTGCCATCACATGGTTTTCTCCTTGCCGTGTCAAATTTTTCTCTTTTGTGACCCCTGTTCTGCCGTGGCCATCTCGGATTTTCTTTATGTTACTGCTAACCCCCTATTTTTGTGTTTATGCCATGTAGGGTTTGGGGTTGGCCAGTCACTCTAGGTTTGTCGAATGTTCAATTGCCGACTCCCTTGGTTGAACAGTTGCTTGTATTTTGCCGAGTATTCAATTATGCCGTTCACCCTTTTGTATTTTGTTGTGTATTCAATTGTGTTGGCCTTTATATACTCCTCCATGAAACCTTAATAGGACTTACTTGCGGTGAATTTACTATCTTGCCCTTCCATGTGGCTTTTACCTTCTTGCTCCTCCATGTGGCTTTTACCTTCTTGCCCCTCTATGTGGCTTTACTTTCTTATACATTTAAACCTAGTTGACAACAATTATAACCCATAGAAGTTTGTGGGAACAACAAGGAGGGAGAGATGTGCAGCCAGCCACACCAAGGAAAGTAGCAGCTGGAAAACAAAACCAATCAAGGCCAATTGTAGCAATCAGCCACCATAAGGCCAATTGCAGTAGCTGGCCACCCAAGGCCAAGTGCAACAGCTGACCACCACAAAGCCAATTGCTGTAGGTTCCGACAGCAAGGGAGGCAAGCTAGCAGAAGGTGCAAGCAAAACCTACAACCCAAAACCACCAGCAAGGTCTGGTAGCAAGGGAGGCAAACAAGAATAACCGGCAGTAGGATCTAACAATAGGTATTGCAAAAACCAACAATAACAGAAGGCAGAGCAAGATCTGGCAAGAGGTATTGCAAAAACCAGCAATAGCAAAAGGTGGTGCAGCAGCAGGATCCGAGAATAGGTATTGCAAAAACCAGCAATAGTATAAGGTGGTACAGCAGAACTAGCAATAGCAAAAAGTGGTGCAGCAAGGCAATAAAACAAAACCTACAAATTGTAGGTTCAACAATCTAGCAGCAAACCAAGAGGGTATACTAGCACCAGCAGCACGTCCAAGAGGCTTCCCAATAGCAGCAACACATCTAAAAGGCTCCCCAACAGTAGCAAGATGTCCAAGAGGCTCCTCAACTGATGAGACCCTTTTTAAGTCTCACACTGAGAAGGGGGGGTGAATCAGTGTGAGATATGTGCTTTTTACAAATCAATCTAGATTTAACCTCTGTGACTTGTTAGAACCAATGATCTAATTTTTATCTTTCTCTTTTATGTGAATGCGACTATATGAATATAAATCAATGCGTAAACACTCATGCACACACGACAATTTTTTTTATGTGGTTCACCCATAATGTGTGAGCTATGTGAGCTACGTCCGTGGTGTGATAAGATTACTCTTAAATCACACAATCTACTCTTGTTATCAAGGGATAAAACAATGATGTGGAAGGATCACTCTTTAACTACTTATGGAAGAACTATTTTTTAACCACTTAGAATGATCTCTTGATCACTCCAAGGGTATCCCACCCTTTTTCAGCAAGTTTATCAAGAGTTTATAGTAAAAACTTTCCTAAAGAATGATCACTTAATATGTACAAACTACTAATGTAAAGTATAGATCTTCTCCTTCCTTTGTTGTCAGTGTTGTTGCACCCACTGTCGGTGCTGCCTACACATGTTGCTATTGCTATCCGCACATGCTATTACTGCTGTCCGCATGAGTTGTTGTTGTTGCTGTCTACACGCGCTGTTGCTACTATCTGCGTGTGCTGTTGCTATTCACTCACGCTACTACTGCTGTTCGCACACGTTGCAACTGCTATCCATATGCACTGTTGCTGTTGGTCACACATTGGGGCTGCTGTCCACACATACTGCTACTATTGTTGCTGTCTGCATATGCTACTGATATTATCTGGGCGCGTTGCTACTATCCAATTGCTTTGCTGCTGTCCACACATGCTGCTAGTGCAGGAACGCCTCCTGTATGTGCCTAGGGTTGCTGGAGAGTCTCTTGGATGTGTTGCTACTATTGGAGAGCCTCCTGTTTTGCTAATGTGGTGGTTGATTTCTGATTCTCAAACCTGCTGCTGTGCATTCTGATTTTTGCTTGTTTCCTGAGCGTGCTTCAACTGCTGGAAAGCCTTTTGAGGTGCTGCTGGTCTGTTGGAAAGTCTCCTAGATGTGCAGGGACGCCTGCTTTTGCTGGAGAGTCTTGGATGTGCTACTGCTGCTGGAGAACCTCTTAGTTTATTGGTGCCAGCTACTGCCTCCTAATTTGCTAGTGTGGTGGCCAGCTGCTGATTCCCAGATTGTCTCCCTTATTGTAAAATCTACTGGTGGCTGCTAGTGTTCCTGAATTTTCTCCCTTGCTACAAAATTTATAGGTGGCTGCTAGAATCTGGTGAGGGCCTATTACTTTACTGCCTCTCTCTCTCTCTCTTGGCCGGCTACCTTACTCCCCCTCTTAGCCGGCTACCTTGCTCTCCCTTTTGGTCAATTGCCATACTCTCCCTCTTAGCCTACTGCCTTGCTCTCCCTCTTGGTTGTTGCAATTAGGTTTTGTTCTTTCAAAAATTCTGTAGCACACCCCCTTCTTGCAAGATGCTTAAGGGTATTTATAGAGCCTTGAGATTAGGGTTACACGATTATCAATGGTCATTGTTGATTCCTATAGGTTGCCTTATAATCAACAACTAAATTTAAGTCCTAAAATTTATAGTCAATGGTCAAGGGTCAACAGTCAATCTTGCAATTTAGGGCTACAGTCAATATTGACTCCTTAACGTCAAGGTTGACCTATAAGCACTGGTTTTTCCCAATGCCCTCGCTGCATCTCAATAGTATTCATAACATCAAATCAACACATATAATCATATAAGATGGTGTTGACAACAAATCCAACATTAGCCATCAAAGATGAGCTTTACAATCTCCCCATTTGGATTTATTAGCAACATATTAAATCCAACAATGCACATATAACAATTGTCGACATTTATTGCTCCCCCTACATATTGTCATTCACAGCTCCCCCTTAAACAACCTGATTTAACTCCCCCTTTCTGCTTCTCTCCTTTAACAAGTTCTCCTCCTTTATCCATCAAGTTACTCCCCCTTTTTATCAATATATACTTTTTTTTGGATTTATGCAAAATATCTTTCCTTTTGACAACAAATCCAAAGAATAATATAAGAGGGAAGGGGAGAGGGATTAAAGAATAACTTAACCTCTCAGGGGTGGCTAAACACATAAGGTGAACCTTAATTTTTGGAAGATCTCTCTTGGCAAAGGTTTGGTGAATATATCAGCAACTTGTTTCGTGGTAGGCACACACTCCAACTTTACTTCAATTTAATGAAGTGATACTTGATTTCAATATGTGTAGTTCTGAAATATTGGATAGGATTCTTTGACAAATTAATGGCACTTTGGTTGTTACAACTAATCAATACTGGTAGCTGTACATCCACCTTTATATCTTCAAACTATTGTTTAATCCATAGCAGTTAAGCACAAGCTTGAGTAGCAACCACATATTCAGCCTCTATGGTACTTAGAATCACTAAATTTTACTTTTTGTTATGCCATGAAACACATCTATTGCCCAAATAAAATGCACCACCGGACAACTTTTGTCATCACAATTTCTAGCCCAATCCACATTTGTATACTCATATAGATTAAGCTAACCACTTATATCATAAAGCAGCCTGTAATTTGTTGTGCCCTTCTCATACCTTAGAATTCTTTTAGCTGTCATGAAATGAGACTCCTTAAGGTCACTTTGAAATCTGGCATAAAGGGTTACATCAAAAACAATATCAGGCCTTGATGCTGTCAAATACAATAAGCTTCCAATCAACTTCCTGTATTCCTTCTAATTAACCATGTTGCCTACTTTATCCTTGCTTAACTTTGTTTTGATCGTGATAAGAGTGCTTACTTCTATAGAGTTCTCCATCCCAAACCTTTTTAACAGCTCACAAGCATACTTTTCTTGGGAAAGAAAAATTCTAGCCTCGCTTTGCAATACCTGTAATCCTAAAAAGAATTTCATTTCACCAAGTATGAAAATCTTAAACTTCTTCTTCATCTGCTTAACAAAGGTAGTGCGCAAGGCCTCTTTTTCTGCAACAAAAATTATGTCATCAACATAGACCACAACAATTAACTAGCCTTGGTTGTCTTCCTTTATATATAGGTTGCTATCCACATTCCCTTTTCTAAACTTCATATTCTTAAGGCATATATCTAACTTGGAATACCATGCTCTTGGAACTTGCATTAAACCATATAAAACAGAGAAACAATCAACGGGAGAGAAAACCGGGAGAGAAAACCGGTTACAGCTAGATGGGGCTGGATGGCAGGATGAAGAAAAGCAGACCACCGGCAGAAAAGGAAGGAAATACGACCAAGTGGTTGAACAAAAAAGAGAAATTCAGTGAAGAGAGAAAAATCCAGCAGTATGAGAGAGAAATATGGTTGGACAGCAAGAGAGAGAGAGAGAAACGGACAAGCGAGCCATAAAATAGTAAAGCTGTGAGACAAGGAGACAAGTGAGACTATAAGACAGTAAAAGCAGGAGTTGTATGAAACAATGTAGAGAAGGAATTCGGCGAAGCATTGAACTCAACATATTTCTAGACTTCTTCAAGAGAGGTTGAGGAGTGTTACGGTGAACTTCTAAGCAGTAGTGGAGCAACCTTTCAATTCAACAGAGGCAAGACAAGTTAGAAGAAGGGTAGACATAGTAAGTGACACTCTTTGTATTGTACTTGCTTAGTAATTGCAATATTGAAAGGAGCAGACAATTAAAGACATCCATTGTAACCTGTATTCACAAGTATAGTGGATAGTCTCATAGAGGGAGAGTCCCTACCACTGTGGATGTACGTCACGTTGACAGAACCACGTAAATCTCGTATGTCCTTAATTTGCTTTACATTCTGTGCTTTGAATTGAGTTGTGAATACAACTAAAGTATCAGCCAACCCATAACCTAACGAAGACCTAAACAAGAACATCTGTATTGTCTATTAGGCAAGGTGTCTAAAAGGTGACTTTGGGGACTATTGTGATTAGTATGTAGCAATAGATCTACCTTAGTTGAGTTTGAGAAAGAGTTTGCTTTTAAGAAGAGGTTAAAGTTGTTCACTTACATGCGAATTACGAATTGTGGTGATATTGATTCACCCCCCTCTTAGTATCACAAACTAGTAGATCTTAGGGAGAAGTCAGGAACTTTAACTGGTATCAGAGCCTGGTTCACCAGTTTGAAGCTTAACAGCTTGGTGTACTAGTTTGAAGGGATCTAAAAGTTTGACTTGTTTAACATACTAAGAAATGGAAGCCGGTACCAACACCAACACCACTTACAGCAAGAAGGTTCCAATCTTCAACGGAACCAACTACCATATGTGGAGAGCAAGAATGTAAGTGGTATTTGCAACCATGGGCATGAACGTGGTGAAATGTGTACAGGAGGGTTTTATGGCTCTAGAAGAAAGTAAAGACCTAACCCCAGAGGAGTTAAAGCAGTTTGAGATAAATGGGAAGGCCTTAAACGTCATCATTTCAGCATTGACAAATGTTGAGTATGCTAAAGTTATGGACTGCAAATTTGCCAAGGAGATATGAGATAGATTGTAAAAGGTCTATGAAGGTGATGGTAGAATGAAGGAGGCTAAGCTTCAAGTGTTCAAGAAGAAATATGAATCTCTCAAAATGCAAAAGAATGAGACAGTCCAAAAGTTCTTCACTAGGGTTATTGATACTGTGAACGACTTAAGAAGTCATGGGAAGAATAAGGACTCATCTGTTGTGAAGAAGATTTTGAGAATTCTGCTTAAAAGGTTTGCCTCAAAGGTAGCAACCATAGAGGAGAGTAGAGATCTCAATTCTATGTCTCTGCATGATCTCCAGTGCAATCTCATTACATATGAGATGAGGATAAAGTCAGTTGAAAGCTCTACAACAACAAAGGTATCAAAGGAGGCATCTTTCAAAGCTATGAAGCACTTGAAGATAAAAGAAAAGGAAGAATCATCTAGTGAGGATGATGATGATGAGGATGAGGAAGAAAGTGAAGGTGAAGTATTGGCTTATTTCACAAGGAAATTCAAGACTAAGAAAGGAAAAAGACAACTGGCCTTAAGATGTTATCATTGTGGGAAGACTGGACACTTTGCTTCTAAGTGCAAAGTGAAGCTTGATGATGAAGATGAGTCGAATTCAAGATGGAGAAGGTCATCATTCAAATCAAAGAAGTCCAGTAAAAGGATTGCTAACCCACAGAGGAAGAAGAGAGGCTCATTTAAGAGTTATGTGAGTCTAATAAAAGAAGCTGATGAGGAGGAAGATGAAGAATCATCAAATGAGCATGCCTTTATGGCATTAGCTAAAGATGGGTAGTTCAACCTCTGAAGAGGAAGAGGAAGTTGATGAAGAAGAGCTAGATCTTGAAGCTGAGTTGGAAGTAGCTTCAAAGGAGATAATTAGAAGGGGCAGAACCATAAAAAGGTTGGAGGCTCAAATAAAACAAGTTGAAGCAAAGTCTGAGGAAGCTAAAAGTCAAAATGATGAAATAAGGGCTGAACATATTGACTTGAAGAGAAGATTCAAAGAACAAATCAAAATATGTGAAGACCTTACAATAAAGCTTGGCTCAAGGAGTTCAACAATTGAAGAAATAGAGATAAAGTTGTTGAGACTTTAGCAACAACTCAATAAGATTGAGAAAAGCTTGCAGATGTTTGAAGTGGTAGAAGAAACAAGTTTTGCAAAAGATAAGAAGAATGAGACTTTGCCGCAGAAGTTGAAAGAGAAGGTTGTGACTCAGGTGAAGATAACTAAAGAAAAGAAGACAATTATCAAACCAAAGCCAAGGCCAAAAATGATGTATGTGGTTAAAAAGCAGCAGCCCATAATTGCTACGTTTCAGAAAGGAAAGAAAGTTAGCTAGCAAAGGGCTATGACTAAACAGAAGAAGGAGAAGAAGGTGACTAAAATGAAAGTCACACAAGCAAAGAAGCCAGCTGCTTTGCCTACACAGCAAGTGATGAACAGAAGAAGACAAGTTGTGATTAGACCCAAGAAGAGGCAGTTTCAAGGTCACTGCCTTTATTGTGGAGTTTAGGGTCATAAGGCGAGTAATTGCTGGTGGAGAAGGCCAGTATATGTCTCCAACTTGAGAAGATACGATGTTGCATACAAGGGGAGACAATACAAAATTCGGACGAGAACACCTGTCGTGAGTTCTTGTACATGCTGTAAAAAGTAAGGACACACTGACAAGGAGTGTTGGTGGAAGCCCAAACCAGTAGTTTCAAAAAATAAGTTTGTTGTATTGGCAGAAATGAAATAATGTGAAAGGTGCGGGCAGGATGGCCATAATGCAAAAAGATGCATGACACTTATCCCTGAGCAAGAGAAGGCACTCAATAACATAATAAAGACAAGCGATGCTGTAAAAGCTGTGAAAAAGGAGAAAGCTATCTTCCAGCCAATTCAGAAGAAGGAATACAGAGCAAAAAGGGAGGCAGCTAATATAGCTGAAATTGCACTAAAAGCTGATTGCAAGAATAAGCAATGGATCCTTGACAGTGGATGCACTTCACACATGACGAGAGACAATAGTAAATTGTCAAAGCTAAACAAGTCAAGAGAAGGTAGAGTCAAATTTGGTAATGATGATTCACTCAACATTAGTGGTCAGGGGTTAGTAAACATTGGAAGAGGAAAGCTGAAAGATGTTTTGCACGTTGAAGGACTCAGATATAATCTAGCATCTGTCATCAAACTATGCAATGAAGACCATAAGGTAATATTCACAAAAACAGGTTGCCAGGTAAAGAGTAAAGAAGGCAATATTGTTGCAGTTGGGAAGAGAACAACTAGAAATTTGTATGTGATTGATGAAGAAAGAGATCCTCTTGCAACTAAGACTATGCAAGAAAGAAAGCCAAAGAAAATGTGGACCAGTGCTCATCAAGAAAATCATATCACAGGTGACCCATCAACAGGAGTTACAAGAAGAAGAAGAATTGTGGGAGCTATTGCTTTACTCTCACAAGTTGAACATAAATCTGTTGAAGAGGCTACACAAGATCTAACTAAATCTCTATCCACAGAGCTGTTTGAAAAGCATAGAATGAGTCTGTCTATGCAAATGCCTCCTCAAGCCTGAAAATCAGGTGAATCCTCCATCTTTACTTTACGTGTTTTTCAAATTTGTAATTGACTGGCAAAGGGGGAGAGAAGCAATAGTGCAAGGGGAGCTGTTAAGAAAAGGGGAGTGCATATTTAGGGGAAGTTGAAACTACTACTGGCTTTTGTTATGAGTATTGCCAACAATTACAAAGGGAGAGATTGTTGTTCCTACAGCCTTGTATGGGTTGTAATTGTTGTCAACTAGGTTTACGTGTGCAAGAAAGTAAAGCCACATGGAAGGGCAAAAAGGTAAAACCACACGGAAGGGCAAGAACATAAAACCGCCGCGTAAGCCCTACTAGGGTCTCATGGAGTATAATATATAATGGTCTTAGAAGACAAAGAACAGAGTGTCAGTAATATTGAGCATTCAGCAAAACCTAGACAACCGACCAACCAAATAGAACACCAAACCCTACACAAAAGAACACCACCTGCAAAAAAAAAAAAAGCAGCAGTGAACAGTTTTGTCGTAATTGAATAGTATTGTTGGAATTGAATAATGTTGTCAGAAATTGAATAGTGTATTCGGTAGGGCAAAACCTAGAGAGGAACCGTCAAACACCTAGAAGAGAGAGAAAATAGTATCCATCGATAGGAAGGAGAGAGACGGTCGACGGTCGAGCTGAACGAAGAACAAAGGTGGACAACTGAAACAATTGAGCAGTCGTTAACGGGAAGGAGAAGAAAACACAGCCTTCGACGGTCGGAAAATCGAGCAAAAATGGCAAATACATTGAGAGAGAAGGAGGCGACTGAAGGGGGGCTGAACATTGAACGTAAGACGACCGATGGCCGAAGGTGAGCTGAACATTAAATGCAAGATGACCGAAATGTGGCGGAGGAAGGTGACGAGAAAGTGAAAAACCAGACCATCGAAGTGAGAAACCCGACATGGCTAGACGGCTAGAGGTGGGTGGATGGCAAAGACCTATACGGCTAGATCAGGAAGGAGAGAAACTCGTGAGGAACAGCACACCAGTGATCTGTAAGGAGACAACACGGTAGAGAGAGAAAGAGACGAACAGAAAAACAAAGAAACGAGTTGACGGGAGAGAAAATCAGTTACGGCTAGACGGGGCTGGATGGCAGGACGAAGAATAACAAACCACCGGTAGAAAAGGAAGGAAATCTAACCAAGTGGGTGAACAGAAAAGAGAAATCCAGTGAAGAGAGAGAAATCCAATGGTAAGAGAGAGAAATCAGGCGATAAGAGAGAGAAATCCGGCTAGACAGCAAGAGAGAGAGAGAAACAGACAAGTGAGCTGCAAAATAGTAAAGCTGTGAGACAAGGAAATGGGTAAAACCAGGAGTTGTGTGAAACAATGTCGAGAAAGAATTTGGCGAAGCATTGAACTCAACGTATTTTCAGACTTCTTCAAGAGAGGTTAGGGAGCATTGTGGTGAACTTCTAAGTAGCAGTGGAGCAGCCTTTCAATTCGACAGAGGCAAGACAAGTTAAAAGAAGGGTAGACACAGTAAGTGACACTCTTTGTATCGTACTTGCTTAGAAATTGCAATATTGAAAGGAGCAGAGAATTAAAGACATCCATTGTAACCTATATTCACAAGTATAGTGGATAGTCTTGGTAGAAGGAGAGTCCCTACCACCGTGGATGTACGTCACGTTGACAGAACCACGTAAATCTCGTATGTCATTAATTTGCTAAAGTATCAGCCAACTCATAACCTAGCGAAGACCTAAACAAGAACATTCGTATTGTCTACTAGGCAAGGTGTCTAAAAGGTGACTTTGGGGACTATTGTGATTAGTAGGTAGCAATAGATCTACCTTAGTCGAGTCTGAAAAATAATTCACTTTTAAGAAAAGGTTGAAGTTGTTCACTTATCTGCGAATTGCGAATTGCGAATTGTGGTGATACTGATTCACCCCCCCTTTCAGTATCACAAACTAGTACATCTTAAGTCGAGAACTTCAGCCTCTAATTTATGTTTCAATAACATAATGCAAGTCATTCTTATAAAATCATCAATAAAGGAGATGAATTGCCTATCACCTTTAGTTGATCTTTGTCTTAGAGGCCTACAGATGTCTGAATGGATGAGATCTAATGGCTTTTTTTGTTTGAATCTCCACATTTTTGTGCAGAGCACTCACCATCTTCCCTTTTTGACACGTGCTACAAATTGCATTTCTTTCTTTTCTCAGCTTGGGTACATCTCTCACAGCTTCATTTTTTGGATAACTTATTTAGCCCCTTTTATACAAAATGTCCCAATCTTCTATGCCACAATAATTTCTCATCTTTGGTACTCATATAACATATGTTTATGCTTCTAAAAACTTGGTGTAAGTTTCCATGTGTTCTTTCACCTTTAGCAAGAACAATACCATCTTTTACTTTCTTTACTATACAGCCACTCTTGTTGAAAGTAACTTCATGTACATCATTGTGAATCTAGTTAACACTAATGAGATTGTGTTTTAACCCTTCAACATAAAGCACTTTCTTTGATTTTAGCTTTTTTGCACCAATTTTAGCAACACCGAAATCTTGAATCTTTAAGGCACCATCATTGCCAAATTTGACTTATCCTTTAATCATATTTTGCTACTCCTTTCAACATCTTAGAGTCTTCTATCATGTGTAAAGGGCAGTCACTATCTAGGATCCATGGCTTTTCTTTCTTGAAAGCTTTTAAGGCTACTTCCACAACCATTAATGTTTCTCTTCCTCTTCTTTTTCTTTGGCCAAATGTGGGAGCATATGTAGGTGTTCTCGTTTGCATTCCTCAACCGGGTAGTAACGGTTAGTTTGTTCTCCTTTGCATTCTTTAACTAGGCAATAATGTCAAGTAGTCCTTAACAGCATGTCCAACCCTTTCATATCTTCCACAGATTTCTCCCAATAAATTAAACCTATTTCTTAGTGGAATATGACTTCTTTCTACTTGAAACTACCTCCTTTCTTGATAGAATCTCCCCCTAGACTCTTACCTCACACTCCTCTTCATTATAGGCCAAGTATTCCAACAAGCATTTGCCTTGTGCCTATACTTACCACAACTCCAGCAAAAACCTTCAAACTTGGATTTACTTCTTTTGCCAAGTTTATGTCTTCTTTCTCTAGCAACTAGTGTGGCAACCTTCTCTCCATATTTGACAGCCTGTCTCCTTTGGATGGGAGCCTACACCACGTCTTTCCTAACCCATTTTAACTTGGGTTTGTCTCTCTTCTCCATCATGTGATTGTACTTACTTTCGAGCACAAACATAATTTTCTTCTTTTCTTCTATCTTTTCACTCGGCTTTTCAATGTAGCCAAGTCCTTTCTTCCCTATGGAATGAGGTCTTTGATTGCTTAGACACTTATCCAACTTTCTAGTAGCATCCTCTTTGGTGGCATTTGATGATAATGACTTTCCTCTCACTTATATGGCTTGCATAAAGCTTTCTTCATGCTTCTTTAGCTCGGACTCGACCTTGTAGAGCTTAGCTTGTAAAATCAACACCTTGCTCTTGTGCAATCACCTTAGCACTAAGGTCTTTGTATATCTTGCCTTGCTCTGCCTCAAGTATGCTCACCTCCTCAATTCTCTTCAAGTACTCCTCTTTTGCTTCAAACTCCTTTATCTTCACTTGAAGATCAAATTCACCAACAGCAGAATTTTCATACAACTTCTTGAAATGAATTACCTCTTTTTCCAGTTTGTTATTTTTGTGCAAACAAGCTCTCAACTCATTCTCAAGTTACTACAATAACTTAGCCTCTTCCTTTTCTGTTAATTCCTCATCACTTAAAGATTATTTGGTTATGTACCAAATGGAAGAGGCTTCAAATGCTATAACAACAGGTTGCTGAAAATTATGGATAGCTTTGATGTTAAAGTGATTGAAGATGGTGCTGCAATGCAATCACAACATGTGAAGTTGAAGATGCCATGTATAACAACTGAAGAAAGTCTGAGAGTGATGAATTTGAGGCTATCTAGCATGTGGAAGATGTTAATTCTCAAGTTACAATTGATAAAGAAGAAGAATCAAGGCATTCCCAAATTCATAGAAGAGTTAGAGCTGAAATTGAGGCCAAAAACATTATCGATAGGAAAGAGGACTTTGTACAGACTTGAAGAAGACTATAGGGTGATGAACAAACCTCACTGATTTCCAAGGTTGAATCCAAGTTTGTGGAAGAAGTATTATAGCACAAGGAATGGGTGAGTGCTATGAATGAAGAGCTTGACCAAATTGAAAAGAATAACACTTGGTGTTTAACCCCTAGACCTCAAGGGGAAAATATCATTGGAACCAAGTGGGTGTTCAGAAATAAGCTCAATAAAAAGGGTGAGGTGGTAAGAAACAAGGCAAGACTTGTCTATAAAGGATACTCACAAGTAGAAGGTGTTGACTTTGAAGAGACATTTACTCCTATGGCCTAACTTGAAGCAATCAGAATATTCATGGCCATTATTGCTCAAAAGAACTACAAAGTCTATTAGATGGATGTGAAGTTTGCATTGCTAAATGGAGAGCTTGAAAAGGAGGTATTTATTAAATGGCTTGATGGTTTTATACTTAATCATGATGGCTTAAGTGTGTACAGATTGAACAAGGCTTTATACGGCTTAAAGCAAGCTCCAAGAGCATGGTATTCCAAGTTAGATACATGCCTTAAGAACATGAAGTTCAGAAAAGGGAATGTGGATAGCAACCTATATAGAAAAAAAGACAACTAAGGCCAGTTAATTGTTATGGTCTATGTTGATGACATAATATTTGTTGTAGAAAAGGAGGCCCTATGCACTATCTTTGCCAAGCAAATGAAGAAGAAGTTTGAGATGTCCAAGTTTGGTGAAATGAAATTCTTCTTAAGATTATAGGTATTACAAAGTGAGACTGGAATTTTTCTTTCTCAAGAAAAGTACCCTTGTAAGCTATGAAAAAGGTTTAGGATGGAGAATTCTAAAGAAGTAAGCACTCCTATCACAATTGGACAAAGTTAAGTAAGGGTAAAGAAGGCAACATGGTTGATCAGAAGGAATACAGGAAGTTGATTGGAAGCTTACTATATTTGACAACATTGAGGCCTGATATTGTTTTTGCTGTAAGCCTTTGTGTTAGATTTCAAAGTGACCCTAAGGAGTCCCATCTTGTGATGGCTAAGAGAATTCTAAGGTATGTAAAGAGCACAACAAATTATAAGTTCCTTTATGATAGGAGCAAACAGCTTAATCTATATGGGTATATAGATGCAAATTGGGCTGGAAATTGTGATGACAGAAGGTCAACTTCTAATGGTACATTTTATTTGGGTAGTAGATGTGTTTCATGGCATAACAAGAAGCAAAATTTAATAACTCTAAGTACAACAAAGGCTGAATATGTGGTTGCTACTCAGGCTTGTACTCAACTGCTATGGATGAAACAATAGTTTAAAGATATAAAGGTGGATGTACAACTACCACTACTGATTGGTTGTGATAACCAAAGTATCATTAATTTGTGCAAGAATCCTATCCAACACTCTAGAACTAAACATATTGAAATCAAGTACCACTTCATTAAAGAAAAGGTGGAAAAAATAAAGTAAAACTAGAGTATGTTCCTACCGCGGAGCAAGTGGCAGATATATTCACTAAACCTCTGTCAAAAGAGATATTCCAAAAGTTAAGGTTGACCTTATGTGCTTAAACAACCCCTAGAGGTTGAGGTATTCTCTAACCTCTTTCCCCTTCCCTCTACGATTATTCTTTGGATTTATTGTCAAAGGGGGAGATATTTTTCATAAATCCAAAGAAAGTGTATACTCATAAAAAGGGGGAGTAGCTTGATGGATAAAGGGGGAGAACTTGTCAAGGAAGAGAAGTAGATAGGGGGAGTAGTAGGTGATGTATGTTTCAAGGAGTTGTGAATGACAATATGTAGGGGGAGTAGTAAATGTCGACCATTGTTATATGTGCATTATTGGATTTAATATGTTGCCAATAAATCTGAAAAGGGAGATTGTTAAGCCTATCTTTGATTGCTAATGTTGGATTTGTTGTTAACACCATCTCACACAGTTATATGTGTTGATTTGATGTTATAAATGTCATTGAGATGTAGTGAGGTCATTGGGAGAAACCGATGATGACAGATAAACCCTAATGTTGAGGAGTTAATGTTGACTGTGACCTTAAATTTTAAAGGTCAAGATTGACCGTTGACTCTAAATTTTAGGAAGTCAATGTTGACCATTGATTTTAAATTTTAGGACTCAAATTTGGTTATTAATTATAGGGAAATATATAGGAATTAACGAAGACCGTTGATGATCATGTGGCCTTAATCTCAAGACTCTATAAATAACCTTATGCGTCTTGCAAAAAGGGTAAAGGCTATAGAAAAATTGAGAGAGTCGGCCAAAGAGAGGTAAACAGCAAACCTAGGGCAAAAGAGAGGTGAATGACAATGAGGAGGCAACCAATAAGGAAGGTGCAGCCGACCAATAAGTAAAGAAAGAGAGCAAGGTGCAACTGGCCTAGAAGGAGAGAAAGAGAGCAAGGTGCAGCTGACCAAGAAAGAGAGAAAGAGTGCAAGGCAGCGGCCAAGGAAAGTGTAGTAGTTACCAAGGGAGAGGCAGCAATGCCGCCGGGCAAAAAGGGAGGTGCAGCCAGCCAAAAAGGAGAGAAAGAGAGCAAGGTGCAGCCAGCCACCACACCAACAAAAACCCTCACCAAAACAGCCACCACACCAACAAACCCTCACTAAGACAGCCACCACACCAGCAAAACCATACCAAGACAGCCACCGTACCAGCAAAACTTCACTAAAACAGCCACTGCACCAGCAAACTCTCACCAAGGCAATAGTCGACACCAGCAAACACCACCAAGGTAGCAGCCACACTAGAAAACCCTCACCAAGGCAGCAACCACACCAGCAAACCAACAAAGCAGCCAAGGTAGGCAAACCATAAGGAGGCAGCAGTAGCCTATAAGTCCAACAAGAGGTGGAGCAGCAGCACAAGGGTCTTACACCAGCAGCAAGTGCTACACCTGCAGATTGCAATAGCGCATGTGGATAACAGCAGTGGTGTGAGTAGACAGCAGCGCTCATGGATAGCAGCAGCAGTACGAGTAGAAACCAACAGCGCGTGCAGACAGCAGCCGTAACATGTATGGACAGCAGTAATGTGTGTGAATAGCAGCAGCACAAGTGGACAGCAAGCGCAGCACATGTGGACAACAACAAAAGTGCAAGTGGACAGCAGCAATGCATGCAGACAGCAACAGCAGCGCGTGCAGGCAGCACCGGTAACAAAGGAAGGAGAAGATCCATATTCTGCACTAACAGTCTATATACATTGAGTGATTATTCTTCAAGAAAGGTTTTATCATAAGCTCTTGATAAATGTGTTGAAAATAGGTGGGATACCCTTGGAGTGATCGGAGATCATTGTAAGTGGTTAAAGAGTAGTCCTTCTATAAGTGGTTAAGTAGTGGTCCTTTCACAACCAAACTATATCCCTTGATAACAACAGTGAATTCTGTGGTTTATGAGTGATCCTATCACACCATGAATGTAGCTGTATCTTATCACACCAAGGAAGGTGCGGCAGCAGTCAGCCAAGAAGGAGAGAAACCAAGCAAGGTGCGGCAGCAGTCAACCAAGAAGGAGAGAAACCAAGCAAGGTGCAGCCGACTAAGAAGGAAGGAGAAAGCAAGGTATAGCCAGCCTAGAAAGAGAGAAAGAGGGCAAGGCAACTGGCCAAGGAAAGTGTAGCAACCACCAAGGGAGAGGCAGCAAGGCATTCGGCCAAGGAAAGTGCAACAGCGGCACCAAGAGAGAGGCAATAAGGCAGTTGGCCAAGGAAAGTGTAGTAGCAGCACTAAGGGAGAGGCAACAAGGCAGCCGGCCAAGGAAAGTGCAGCAGCAACACCAAGGGAGAGGTAACAAGGCAACCGAACAAGAAGGAAAGAAAAAGGGCAAGGCAGTCGACCAAGGAAAGTTCAGCAGCCACTAAGGGAGAGGCAGTAAGGTAGTCGGCCAAGAAGGAAAGAAAAAGAGCAAGGTAGCCGGCCACCTGCACCAGCAAACACCACCAAGCCAGCCACCCGCACCAGTAACCCACCACAACAACAGTAGGCAAGAGGTTGTTAAGCTCATTTTTAATGGCTAATGTTGGATTTATTGTCAACACCATCTTACACAATTATATGTGTTGATTTGATGTTTTGAATGACATTGAGATATAGTGAGGTCATTGGGCAAAACTAGTGGTGACAGGTCAACCTTGGTGTTAAGGAGTCAATGTTGATCGTTAACCCTAAATTTTAGGAATCAAATCCGGCCATTAATTGTAGGGAAACATGTGGGAATTAACGATGACTATTGATGATCGTGTATCCCAAATCCCAAGGCTCTATAAATACCCTTAGGTTTCTTGCAAAAAGAAAACAAGGGCTACAAAAAATAAAGAATTGGCCAAAAAGAGAGGTTAATGACAAGCCTAGGAAAAAAGAGAGGTGAATGGTAAAGAGGAGGTAGCCACTAAGCAAGGTAAAACCAGCCAAGAAGGAGAGAAAGAGAGCAAGTGGCAGCTGGGCAAGGAGAGTGCAGTAGCCACTAAGGAGAGGCAGCAAGGCAGCCATCCAAGGAGAGAAAGAAAGAAGGAGTAGCAGTTGGTAGGAGGTGGAGTAGCAGCTGGCAGGTGGTGGTGGAGTAGTAGCAAAAGGGTCCTACACCAGCAACCGACGTGCAAGGATAGCAGCAATGGTGCGAGAAAATAGTTGCAGTGCATAGTGCACAGTGAGGGCAGCAATGGGGCAAGAAAACAGCTGCAACACTTAGGGATAGCAGCAACGGTGCAAGAAAACTGCTGCAGCACACATGGACAGACGAGGCAATGCATATAGACAGCATTAGTAGCACGCTCAGATAGACGCAGCAGCGCATAAGAACAGCATTTAACAATGTGTGCGAACAGCAGTAATGCGTGCAAAAAGCAGTAGCGCGTGAGGACAGAAGCACTAGCGTGCTGTAACGAGTGCCCACTACCCAACTCCCGCATTATCAAGGAAGAAGGGGATCTTGGGCCATATAAACATGGGCACTACACACCCCAACAAGTTGCCTTTTCGGGAGAAGGTAATGGCCCCGTGACAAGTGGTATTAGAGCTTACCCCAGTCTACCATGAAACCCTCGACTTGGTGCAAAAGGCTGAGAACTCGGCTCGGTGCATGTCCAAGAACATCGACGAGGTCATCGATGAATTTGGTGTGGGAGAATGTAACGGGTGCACACTACCCAACTCCCACATTGTTGAGAAAAAGGGGGATCTTGGGCTATATAAACATGGGCACTGCACACCCCAAAAGGTTGCCTTTTGGGGAGAAGGTAATGGCCCCATGACAGCGTGCAGACAACAGTAGCAACACATATGCACAGCACTAGTAGTGAAGGAAGGAAAAGATCCATATTTTGCACTAGCAGTCTGTGCATATTGAGTAATTGTTCTTCAAAAAAAGTTTTATCACAAACTCTTAATAAATGTGTTGAAAAAGGGTGGCATACCCTTAGAGTGTTCAGGAGATCAACTCCTTGATCGGGAGATCATTATAAGTGGTTAAGGAGTGATCCTTCCACAACCAAATTATATCCCTTGATAACAAGAGTGGATTGTGTGATTTAGGAGGGATCCTATCACATCGTGGACGTAGCTCACATATTGTGGGTGAACAATGTAAAAATTATCGTGTGTGCTTAGGTGCTTGACATTGATTTATATTTGTATGGTTGTGCTAGAGGTTAGAAAGATAAAAAAAATTAGATCATCGGCTCTAACAAGTCATAGAGGTTAAATCCGAATCAATTTGTAAAAAGTGCATATCTCACATTGATTCACCCTTCACTTAGTGTGAGACCTAAAAAGGTCCTCATCAAGGTGTAGCAGCAACCAACAAGTGGTGAAGCAGTAACATAAGGGTCTTGCACCAATAAACCACTAAAGAAGCAATTGGCAAGAGGTGAAGTAGTAGCCAACAGGTGGTGAAGCAGTAGCCAACAGGTGGTGAAGCAACAATAGAAGGATCCTGCACTAGCTAACCACCAAGGCAGTAATAGGCAGGAGGTGGAGCAGCAGCCAATAACTGGTGGAGCAATAGCAGAAGGGTCCAACACTAATAAACCACCAAGGCAGCAGCCAACAGGTGGTGAAGCAACAATAGAAGGTTCCTGCACTAGCTAACCACCAAGGCAGCAATAGGCAGGAGGTGGAGCAGTGGCTAATAAGTGGTGGAGCAATAGCAGAAGGGTCCAACACTAATAAACCACCAAGGCAGCAGCCAACAGGTGGTGAAGCAACAATAGAGGTAGCAGTCGGTAGGAAGGGATAGCAGCAGCAACATAAGCAGAAAGTGATAGTGTGCACAAATAGTAGCGACAATGCAAGCAGACAGTAGCAGTGGGCGTGGATAGCAATGACGGTGGGTACGGACAACAACCACAGTGCGTGCAGATAGTAACAATGTGTGTGGATAGAAGCAGCAGCACGAGTGAACAGTAGCAGCACAAGTGGACAGTAGGCTCAACAAATGCGGATCACAGCAACACGTTCAAAGGCTCTACCAGTAAGTGTAGCGTGCCTAGTAACACATGTAGACAACAACAATGCATGCGGATAGTAATAACAGTGCACATAAATAGTAATAGCAATGCATGTAGACATCAAAGCAACGCAATAGATAGTAGTTGCGCATGCAGATAGCAGCAACAATGCATGCAGGTAACACCAGTAATAGGTAAGACAACACCAGTAGTAAAGGAAGCAAAGATCCATATTCTACTCTAACAGTCTATACACATTAAGTATTTGTTCTCCAGGAAAGATTTTCCTATAAATTTTTGATAAATTTGCTAAAAAATGGTGGGATACCCTTGGAGTGATGTGGAGATCATTGTAAGGGGTTAAAGAGTGATCCTTCCATAATCAAACTATATTTGTAATCCTATGTGATTTAGGAGTAATCCTATTACACTATAGACATAGCTCATACATTGTGGGTGAACCATGTAAAAATTGTCGTGTGTACTTAAGTAACACATTAATTTATATTTGTATGATCGCACTCACATAAAGGAGAAAGATAAAAGTTAGATCATCATCTCTAGCAAGGCACAGAGGTTAAATTCGGATCGATTTGTAAAAAGTGCATGTCTCACACTGATTCACCCCCCTCTCAATATGACCTAAAACAGTCCTTATCAAGTGGTATCAAAGTTGGTTCCTCTGTTGATCCAATTTTTCTGCTTTGAATTGAAGTTATGCATTGTTGTGTGAGTTTTTATCTCTACTACTGCTTAAGATCATAGATAGCATGAATAGTGTTAATAGTAAAGGCATCCCTACATTTAATGGATAGAATTATTAGTTATGGAAGAATAAAATGCTCTCATATCTGATGTCCCTTGGTCTTGATGTATTTGAGTCTACTGTTAATGGCTTCATCCCTATTGCTGAAGGTGTTCCTATAATGCCAGTTGATAAGAAGAACTTAGAGTGTGATGGAAAGGTGAGAAATGCCTTATATGCCTCCCTATCAAATAAAGAATTCACTAAGGTGATGGGGTGCAACACAACCAAGCAAATCTAGGACAAACTGAAGAACATCTATGAAGGAGACAAGGTTATAAAGGAAGCCAAGCTACAAATTTAGAGGAGTAGATTCAAAGACATAAAGATGCAGAATGATGAGACTGCAGATGCATTCTTCATAAGAGTCAACAAAATTGTGTGCTCCATCAGAGGCTATGGAGAGGAGATCCACGATGCCACTGTGGTAAGGAAAATACTCAGAACCTTGCCAAACGCTTACAACGCCAAAGTCTCTTCTATAGAATATAGAGATCTGGATAGGCTGCCCTTAGATGATTTGTATAGTATATTAGTAGCTTATGAAATGAGAATGACCCCAATGAAGAAAGAAAAGAAGGCTAAGGTGGAGAAGGAGCTAGCATTCAAGGCAATGAAAAAGTTAAAGATTAAAAACTAAGAAGAGGAATTCAACAGCAGCTTTGAGGAAGAAAATGGTGATACTCAACTGGAAAAAGTCATGGCATACATCACCAGGAACTTGAGGAAAGGAAAAGAGAAGTACAAGGAAAACTACCCTTAAAGTGCTTTAGCTGTGGAGATATAGGGCACTTTGCTGTAGACTGCCCAAAGGGAGTAGATGCAGACAATGATGATGATGAGTCAACCACAAGGTAGAGAACAAAGAAATCCAACTATTCTAAAGCTGGAAATTCAAGTGCCAAAGGGAGAAAGCAACTCTTCAAATCCAAATGAAGAAATTATTTAAGCAAGCTAGATGAAGACCAGTCTGAAGAAGAAATTGATGATGATTCTGATAATGATGTTGCAAAGAATGTGCTGGTTGCCAAAGTACATGATGTTTTAGAATCTTCAAGTGATGAGGAATCAACCAAAGAGGAAGAGGATGAGCTAGTGCAGCAACTTGAGAATGAGTTGAGAGCTTGTTTGCACAAAAATAGTAAGTTAGAAAAAGAGGTAAAACATCTCAAGAAGTTGTATGAAAATCCTTTTGTTAATGTATCTAATCTTTAGGTGAAGGTAAAGGAGTTTGATGCAAAAGAGAAGGAGTACTTGAAGAGAATTGAGGAGCTGAGTAAACTTGAGGTAAAGCAAGGCAAGATACACGAAAATCTTGATGCCAAGATGATTGCATAAGAGCAAAAGGTGCTGACTTTGCAAGCTAAGCTCTACATGGTCAAGTCCAAGCTCAAGAAGTGTGAAGAAAGCCTTATGCAAGCCATGGAAGTGAGAGGAGAGTCGTCTTTAGCAAATGCCATCAAGGAGGATGCTACCAAAAAATTAGATGAGTGTCTAAGCAAACAAAGACCTTATTCCATAGGGAAGAAAGGCCTTAGCTATATCAAAAAGCCAAATGAAAAGGTAGCAGAGAAGAAGAAAATTGTGTTTGTGCCTGAAAGCAAGCACAACAACGTAATGGAGAAGAGAGACTAACCCAAGCTAAAATGGGTTAAGCTATGGTGAACACTCCCATCCAAAGAGGACAAATTGTCAAAGATGGAGAGAAGGTTGCCACACTAACTGCTAATGAAAGAAGACATGAACTTGCTAAAAGAAGTAAATCTAGGTTTAAAGGTTTATGCTATAACTGTGGTAAGTATGGGCACAAGGCTAATGCTTGTTGGAATATTCAGCCTATAATAAAGAGGAGCATGAGGCAAGAGTTGAGGGGGAGAATTTATCAAGAAAGGAGGCAGTCCCAGTGGAAAGAAGTCATATTTCACTAAAAAACAAGTTTAAATTGCTAAGAGATATTTGTGGAAGATGTGGAAGGGTTAGACACGTTGCTGAGGACTACTTGACATTGCTACCCGATCAAAGAATGTAAAGGAGAACACACCAACCATTGCTGCCTAGTCAAGGAATGCAAAAGAGAACACCTATACATGATCCTATATTTAACTAAGGAATAAGAAGAGGAAGAAAAATGTCTATTTTTGTGCAAGTAGACTTAAAAACTTCAAAGAAAGAAAAGCCATGGATCCTAGATAGTGGCTACTTTTCACACATGACAGGAGACTCCATGATGTTGAAGGAAGTAACAAAATATGAGGGAGGATCAGTAAAATTTGGCAATGATGGTGCCTTAAAGATTCAAGGTATTGGTGCTACTGAAGTTGGTGCAAAAAAGTTGAAATAAAAAAAGTGCTTTAGGTAAAACACAATCTCATCAGTGTTAGCCAACTTTCTAATGATGGACATGAAGTTACTTTCAACAAGAGTGGCTACACAATAAAGAGACTAAAAGATGGTGTTGTTCTTACTAAAGGTGAAAGAACACATGGAAACTTGTACCAAGTTTCTAAAAGCAAGAACACATGTTACATAAGTACCAAAGATGAGAATTTGTTGTAGCATAGGAAACTGGGACATCTTGAACAAAAGAGGCTGAACTTAAGTATTCAACCAACCCTAGAGGCTGAGGTATTCTCTGACCACTCTCCCCTTCCTTATACTATTATTCTTTGGATTTGTTGTCAAAGGGGGAGATATTTTGCATAAATCCAAAGAAAGTGTATACTCATAAAAAAAGGGAGTAGCTTGATAGATAAATGAGGAGAACTTGTTAAGGGGGAGAAGCAGAAAGGGGGAGTTAACCTAAGTTAAAAGAGATGCATGTTTCAGGGGGAGCTATGAATGAGTATATGCAGGGGATGTTGTACATGGTTGAATTTAATGTATTGCCAACAAATCTAAAAGTGGAGATTGTTGAGCCCATCTTTGATGGCTAATGTTGGATTTGTTGTCAACACCATTTCATGTGGTTAGTTATATGTTGATTTGATATTATGAATGCCATTGAGATGTAATGAGGTCATTGAGAGAAACCGGTGATGACAATCCAACCCTAACATTTTAGCATTGACAAATGCTGAGTATGCTAAAGTTATAGACTACAAATCTGCCACGGAGATATGGGACAGATTGCAAAAAATCTATGAAGGTGATGGCAGAAAGAAGGAGGCTAAGTTTTAAGTGTTCAAGGAGAGATATGAATCTCTTAAAATGTAGAAGAATGAGACAATTCAAGAGTTCTTCACTAGGGTTATTGATGCTGTAAACGACCTAAGAAGTCATGGGAAGAACAAGGACTCATCGATTGTGAAGAAAATTTTGAGAATTCTGCCTGAGAGGTTTGCCTCAAAGGTAGCAGCCATAAAGGAGAGTAAAGATCTCAATTCTATGTCTTTGCATGATCTCTAGTGCAGTCTCATTGCATATGAGATGAGGATAAAGTCAGATGAAAGCATTGAAACAACGAAGGTATCAAAGGAGGTAGCTTTCAAAGCCATGAAACACTTGAAGATAAAAGAAGAGGAAGAATCATCCAATGAGGATGATGAGGAAGAAACTGAAGGTAAAGTGTTGGCATACTTCACAAGGAAGTTCAAAAAGGGTTCTAAGAAGGGAAAAGGACAGTTGTCCTTGAGATGTTATTGGTCTGGGCAAACTGGACACTTTGCTTCTCAGTGCAAAGTGAAACTTGATGATGAAGATTAGGATGGTGATGATGAGCCGAATTCAAAATGAAGAAGACCATCATTTAAATCAAAGAAGTCCAGCAAGAAGACTGCCAACCCACAGAAGAGGAAGAGAGGCTTATTCAAGAGTTATGTGAGTCAGATAAAAGAAGTTGATGAGGAGGAAGATGAAGAATCATCAGATGAGCATGCCTTTATGGCATCAACTCAAGATGGTAGTTCAACCTTTGAAGAGGAGGAGGAGGTTGATAAAGAAGAACCAGATCTTGAAGCTGAGTTAAAAGCAGCTTCAAAGGAGATAATCAGAAGGGGAAGAACCATAAGAAGGTTAGAGGCTCACATAAAACAAGTTGAAGAAAAGTCTGAGGAAGCTGAAAGTCAAAAGGATGAAATAAGGGCTAAGCATATTGACTTGAAGAGAAGATTTGAGGAACATATCAAAATATGTGAAGACCTTACAGTAGAGCTTGGCTCAAGGGCTTCAAAAATTAAAGAAATGGAAAAAGAGTTGCTGAGACTTCAGTAATAACTCAAAAGTAGAAAAGAAAACTTACAGAAGCTTGAAATAATGGAAGAAACAAGTTCTGCAAAAGGAGAGAAGAATGTAGAGAAAGTGCAACAATTTGAGGCTGCATTAGCTAAGAAAATGAGACTTTACCATAGAAATTGAAAGAGAAGGCTATGACTCAAGAGAAGATAACTGAAGAAGAGAAGACAATTATCAAACCAAAGCCAGGGCCAAAAATGATGTGTGTGGTTAAAAAGCAGTAGCCCATAGCTGCTACGTCTCAAAAAGAAAAGAAAGTCAGCTAGTAGAGGGCTACGACTAAATAGAAGAAGGAGAAGAAGATGACTGAAATGAAAGTCACACAAGCAAAGAAGCCAGCTACTTTGCCTACACAGCAAGTGATGAACAAAAAAAGACAAGCTGTGATCAGACCCAAAAAGAGGCAGTTTCAAGGTCATTGCCTTTATTGTGGAGTTTGGGGTCATAAGGCGAGTAACTGCTGGTGGAGAAGGCCAGTATATGTCTCTAACTCGAGAAGATATGATGCTGCATACAGGGGGAGACAATACAAAATTCAGAAGAGAACACCTGTCACGAGTTCTTGCACATACTGTAAAAGGCAAGGACACATTGACAAAGAGTGTTAGTGAAAGCCCAAACCAATGGTTTCAAAGAACAAGTTTGCTATATTGGCAAACTTGGAACAGTGTGAAAGGTGCAAGCAGGATGGTCATAATGCCAAGAGATGCATGACACTTCTTCCTAAGCAAGAGAAGGCACTCAATGGCATAATGAAAACAAACGGTGCAATCAAAGCTAAGAAAAAGGAGAAAGCTATCTTCCAGCTTGTTCAAAAAAAGGAATATAAAGCTAAAAGGGAGGTTGCTGATATAGCTAAAATTTCACTCAAAGTTGACTACAAGGATAAGCAGTGGATCCTTGACAGTGGATGCACTTCACACATGATGGGAGACAAGAGTAAATTATCAAAGCTAAACAAGTTAAGAGAAAGTAGAGTCAAGTTTGGAAATGATGATTCACTCAACATCAATGGTCAAGGGTCAGTAAACATTGGAAGAGGAAAGCTGAAAGATGTTCTACATGTTGAAGGACTCATATATAATCTAGCATCTGTCAGCAAACTATGCAATGAAGACCATAAGGTAATATTCGCAAAAATAGGTTGTCAGGTAAAGAGTAAAGAAGGCAATACTATTGCAGCTGGGAAGAGAACAGCTGAAAATTTGTATGTGATTGATGAAGAAAGAGATCCTCTTGCAATTAAGACTATGCAAGAAAGAAAGCCAAAGAAAACATGGACCAGTGCTCATCAAGAAAATCAGATCATAGGTGAACTATCAGCAAACTATTATGACTTGTGATTTGGGTTTTTTGATATATGGATGTGAGTTGATGTCATTTTCTTATTTTGTAGCAATTGAGCTAAACCAGGACTTAGTTCTTTTGAGCATGCAAATTGAATACATAGGCATTTCTCAACTACCAATGCTAAATATCGATTTTGAAGTGGATGGTCATTTCCCACCCCACATTGAAGCTTTTAAGGAAAAGTTCTTAAAGGTTAATAGCATCCGCTTTGCCTTGCTTGATTATAATTACTTAGTCACTGGTACTGCCTTTTGCTCCATCTCTTTATGCATACAGACATATATATAAACAGTATGTGTGTTGGGTTTTTTTGTTTGATTTATTGAAATATTTTTGGGCTTTATGATGTAATAAAGTTGGAACCTCTATCATTAAGCCATAAAAGAGAGTATTACAATTCAGGCCATTAAGGGAGAGTCTTTTATCAGTAGATTATTGCGTTTCTCATTAAGCTAATTGTGGTATGGATGGTGAACTAAACTGTGATCTTCAGGGAAAAGGGCATCTATACTTAATCCAAGAAAAAGGATGTAAAATAGTTGTTCAAACATCAAATCTTTGTCATTACCTAAGTTGTTAGATGGCAAACACTGTTAATATATTGGAAGGCATTGCAACTTTTCAATATTCCTCTATAAGAAAATTACCTTCAATTTGTTCACATTTGCTAAATTGAAGTGAAGAAGCCTAGTGTACTAACATCTTGAAAGTTTCTTATGCATAAGCTTCTATGAGATCGTTTTGCAAACTTGTTTTCATGGGACACCCCCTCATATCGCATTGAGGTCTTTTAGGAAACTACCAGGATGCATGAATTCTCTTATGTCCATTGATAAGTAGCTAGGTGTTGTGAAAATTGCAAATTCTTGTTAATTTAAATGGAGATAGAATGGCCATTTAAGTTCTAGAATATAGATCCTTGACTTGAGATGATGCAGTTGGATTGAACTACTTTAAATTTAAATTAGGTCCTTTGCTAACTGCTATGGAAGATTCTTTTCTTTGTTTGATAAAATGATTGGCTTATTAAATGCATTTATGGATGATAAATAGTTTAACAGGGGTGTCATTTTGATGTAGAGCATTGCTCTTGATTACAACACCATGTATGGTTCAAATAAATTAGTTGTTCTTCTAAGTTCTTATTTTCCTTCGAATTTTGCTAGAACCTCTAAAGAATGCAATTAATTAGGCATTTAGATCACCAAACTGCTATGCTGGTAAGGCTACTACCATAATAAGAGTTGTAGGAGGCTCTCTTGGTCGGCAAGCATAATACCATCTTCGCTAGATTGGAGTTTTTAGATCTTTATTTCATGAACAAGCCTGAGTTTTTCTTGCATGCACATTCCCCTCTTGCAAAATTTGATAGAGATGGTAATTTGATTGATCCAGAGGTTAAGGAGAGACTAAAAGAAGTTCTTTTAAGCTTATTGGAATTCACTTTGCAGCCGAAAGGAAATAGATAACCTTTATGATCTGAATGCAACCATGTTATCATATCTCTTAATTGTAAATGAATTTGAAATATAAAAGAATGTTTAGTAAAATTTTATTTTTAAAAATAAAAGGTTAGAGTCATACTTTACTTTAATTTGGAAATGACAACTCAACTTATTTATAGTTAAACAAAAGGCATACACACAGTGTCTTGTTGTGAATTATGCAAACACAATAATATATGATTCAACAATTCTTCTTTAATCAAGGTTCTATAGTAATTCAATTACAATTATGACTTGATTATGTATTTCCTAGTTAGTTTGAGAAGGTAAATGTGATTTTTGACTCAATTTTTAAGGATTCTTAGAAGATTACTAGACAACATTTTATAGTAGGCATAAATGTGAAGAAATGCAATCTTTACAAAAATGAAGCCAAAACCTTCAATGCTGAGGTAATTTTTTGATCTTTCATGTTGTGAAAAGAAATTGCTCCCAAAATGGTAAGTCCTTTGAGCCTAACATTGCTCACATCCCTAATATCCAAATTGGAGAGCCATAATTTTAGTTTTGTGGGATTTACTATATTTACAGCAACCCTTTGCAATTTAAGTAGGTTTGTAGTTGTTTTCTTCAATCTACAATATTTTTTAGTAGTGAAGCCTATGCTTGTTCTTTGGCGAATATAGATGAACTTTTAATTTTGGTTTTCATGAATATTTTGCAGGTCTTTTAGCAAAATTGGCTATCACATTACTGCAGGCACTATTTATACTCTATTGGATTTGTTACAGGCATAGTGGTTAAAGGCATGAATGTTGTTGTCTTATTTTGGAAAGTAGTGAAAGTGGAATAATTGTAGCCATCAGTTTTGTGGGGTTTCTCAGTAAGGGCGGAGGTATGGTCCTCGGACTCTTTGCTTAGTGAACATGTGAAGATGTATAAAAAAGGTATGTGGAGTTCTGTGCTAGGTGCGTTGGTAAGGCATTTCTTATCAGCATATACCATCTAAAAAGAATGGTTTTGCAATTTTTTTTCTCTTGATTTTGATTTAAGAACTTCTGTTACTGCTGTGTTGCTGCCAGGCTTAAATAGAAGTGGTAAGAGCTATAGGTTGAGCTAGGTAAATTGCCCTAAACTTGTGATGTCTGGCCTTAAAAGAGGTCTAATTACACTTATGGAGGAGTTAATTATTATTAAGCTACTCGCGGGTTAATAAGTAATGCATCTCTCTTAAATTGCACCTTTAAGATTTAGTTGTAGTTAGTTACTATATTGTTATAGTTGCTATTCATGATTCCTCTAAAGTGTTAGTGAAGAGACTTTTTAGTTAGAGAAACTAGCTATTGTGGCAACACTATAATTATTTTCCATGATTTTTATGCAGATAGATAACTATTGCCAGATGCTTGACTGGCAAGAGAGACAATGAGATAAAGAACTATTGGAGACCCCATTTCAAGAACAAAGAGAGATACTCTTAAATATGAGAGAAGCAAAAAATCGCTTTTTAAATCAAAAATGGCAGAATCAAGATCAACAATAGCAAGAGCAACTAAAAGCAAAAAGTGACATGAAAAGTTTTAATAGTGCACATGATGTATCTGGACAAGAAGAAAAGCTTTTTATGTATCCCACCTTGGAGTATAAATGCTTTAGCTATGATGTATCTGGAGGTTGCACCTTGGGTAGATTCTATAATAGTGGATGGGCTGTAGGGTGGCCTGGAATCCAGATGAACCATACACAAGTAATTACTACACAAAGATGGGCATATTTGCTTTGGAGGGATCCCAAATATGGGTGCAATGGAGGGTACAAGTGTCACAACGTTATTTGTATCATCTACTTGTAAATGACAAAAATATCCCTCAAGATTTTCATTTGTTTTATATCGTTAACTTGATTTTATAGTTGAAATTTCTTATTGAAACTATTTACTCTATCATTCTCACTTTGACCTTTCTTCATTCAAGCATATTGTGTTGGAGGATAAGAACATCTTTTTCTAGCAATCTCATTTTGCTACGGTTAATTTATCATTTTAAATGAATAATATATAATTTTTAATAAAATTACTACAAATCATATTATTTGATAAATTAGTGTGCGATCTAATAGAGAAAAAATTTGGTGATCAGAGCATTTTGTAATAGGGAAAAAATATGAAAAAAAATAATCAATATAGTATCATTCAATGCTTAAACTTTATACTCGGTAAAATTTGAGTTCTTTATATATTTTTAAAATTAATATCTATAGGAGGATTGTGTTTTCTTAATTCTTTTCACCTACATCTATAAAATTAAATATATTGTTATTCTTTTCAAATGTGCTAGTGGAAATTGAATAGCCTTTTTATTGGCCATAACTCAATTTTTAATTTTTGAGTGTATATTATTTTTTAATTATTCTAACTATAATAATTGATTTTATTTATTTAAAAAAATCAATTCTAATTGAAAGTTACAAAGAAGACAAGTTAATTATTTTTTTCTATTTTTTTTCTATTTTTTTTTTAAGGTCTAAAGAGCGCGTCGGACAAATGCCAACAATGCCAACGGAAGGCGTTACCTCAGAACTACTCGTGACAGCCAACGGAAGCTACCGAATTATTGCCAACAAAATTAGAATTCAAGTACTAAAAGTGGAATTATATATACTTGCGATTGAGATAGGTAGGGTAGGGGACAACGAAGAGAGTAGGGGCAGCCATTGATTTGTTTTCACAAAGCTTACTTCAACTCAAATCTCACGCGGATACATGCGTATATACACACGCATCACATGTATGGGGTAGACACATGCATCGCATCGTCACGTAACTTCCTATACCAATCATTGTTTCATACAAAATAGTGTCGGACGTATTCATGCCTAGCCACTTATTTTTAGAACTCAATTTTCCATTGAAATCCAAAATTGCTCTCGAATATACAATAGTTGAACACAATGGTGCTATACATGTTTTCTCGGAGGCATTAACTCCCTAAAGGTTGAACTGTTGCACATATACTACGTCAACTAAATTGCTCTCCAATATACAATAGTTGAACACAATGGTGCTATACATGTTTTCTCGGAGGCATTAACTCCCTAAAGGTTGAACTGTTGCACATATACTACGTCAACTAAATGGACTGCACATGCACTTATGTTTTTTATCTTAGAAATAGAGCAAACGATCATTAACTTCATTTCATCCCCGCTCCTCTGAACATACACTCTTATATGCCCCAAAGCCAAAAACGATTTCTTAAAAGAGCCAATGCTTCGCCTCTTTGCGTTACTACATAATAATTATATGTTTACGTATTGCGTAAAATTGGAATTTCTGAATAGTCAGTGTAATATGGTGGGGCAGACTCTGCAATTTTGGCACCAAGAAGTCCATAGTACTATCCCAATATAGAATTTTTGGTGAAAAGATTTTTTCTCCGGCCAAGCCTGTTCAAAATAAAAAATATCTTAATAAACAAGGATTGTAATTAAGATTAATTAGTGTTATTTCATGTATAGTATCTTATATATATATATATATATATATATATAATTACATATATTCAAATCTTTAAGTCACATGTATTGAATTTATATATTAATATTTTATAATAAAATTAGTAAATTAGACATTAAAATATAAAACTTTTATATTAAAAAATTTAAATGATTAAGTGAAATTAAAAAATAAAATATATTAAATTCTAACAATTATGAAGTTAAAAATTCAAGAATAATAATCATCACAGGAACTTACATCATTCAATTACAGGAATAATATCTTAGTAGAATATAAGCAAAATCTTATTGGTTCATCCTACACTAAATTAATTAAGCTCCTTATCCCCGTGGCACTAAAAGAATCAAATCATCCATGTTGAAAAATTCCATCACAATTCTTCTCATGAGATAAGTTATTGCCATATTATTTATTCAAGAAAATTGCAAAGAGAAAATATAACCACATTTTTTTTCTTTTAAAAATATACTCATCCTATATTTATTAAAAAAAAACAACATCATTTATTTAGAAGTGACTTATTATTTATGTGAATATTTTGTATTGAAAAATGCAATAACATTATAATACATTTAGATGAATTTTAAAAATAGATTACATATTAAAATTTATCAATATATCTTTAAAAATTTACAAATAAAATGCAAAAAAATGAGGAAATTTGAATTTTTAGTTATAAAAATTCTTAACTTCTTGATCATAAAATTATTATTTTTAACTTGAAACTTAAGTTGTTAACGAGATTAAAAAATAATTATATATTAAACTCTACTGATATAGTTGCGTCACATACTAATATTACACCGTGCATCACATCTTTCATTTCATAAACTCAACTTCTACTTGTTTTTGATTAGGATCAATAAAAAAGATTATTCAGCCACCAATAACTTGGTACGGTACAAGACAAATTTCAGCTAGCACATCTCTATAGTCCTCCTTTATATATGCCTTGGTACAGAAGATTAAGCTACAACGGTTCGAAAGGAGACGATCCACACAGCTGGCCATGTAAATGCGATCGTTTCTTTTGTATGTATAACATCGAGGAAGGATCCAAATTGAAAACTGTTGTTGCCATATACATTGACGGCAGGACTAATACTTGGTTTCAAGGTTGGATTTTTACCAAACTCATGGCTATTTGGGCCGAATTTCAATTGGATTTATGTCATCGTTTTGGTCATCTTCTTTTCCGGATACGATTAAGGAAATGTGCAAGATAAGACGAATTGGAACTGTGCGGGCATATCAAGAACAATTTGCCAAGCTGCATTCATTATTACTTAAAAAAGTCCTCCTTTGTCTCTAGCTTTCTTAGTAGATTAAGCGATGAGATCCAGCCCATTGTGAAGATTATGAAACCAAAGATGTTAGATGTAAGAATTTGAGATTGTAGTCCTAAATAGAGTTAACAGTGGAGGCAGCAGAAAAAAAAAAAAAACACAGGCTATTTAAACCCACAACACGCATGATAGAAGGCCGTGGGAGGAGGTTAAAAGAATAGGGGATTGTTACTATTGGGGGGGGGGGGAGAAATATGCATATGGGCATCAATGTCAAAAGAAAGCATCTACACCTGAATAAAGGCCAGAAAGAACCTAAGATGGTGAAAGACAGTAATGGAAATGCATTCTCCTCAAGAAGCATGATGTAGACCAAATAACTGAGGAATAAGAAGTTACGATGTGTTTCTTCGTAATTTTAATTAAATTTTATGAAACGAAGTTTTTCATAATTTTAGTACAATTTTATACACTATATATATTTTAGGGTTTTTTAGTGAGATGCAGAACGTATTATACTTTATCCTAATTAAGAGAACTTTTCTCTAAGGCGGCTTGTACCTTTTGTTCTTTGGAATTCAATCATTATTATTGATTTCCTATTGTTAATTATGCTTTCTCGTTGCGTCAAATTGGTATCAGAGCTAGGTAATTTCCTGCGAAGATGTTAGTCAATTAAGGTGTGGATGGCGGTCATGTTCTTGACGGTGTTCAAGATGCGGGTGTCTAAGGAGCCAATCAATGGGTTCCTAGGGCAGAGTTCAATGCTTTAGATCAAAGAATCCAATACTTAGAACAACATTTTGAAGATTTGATTGAGCATTTTGACTAGACGAATGTTAGCGATAATAGGTTTAGGGTAAGAGATGGGTATGTTAATCCAATTAACGGACCCAAAGTTGTTAATAGGATTGCGCAGATTTCAGACGATGAATCTACTGAGGAGGATGAGTTTATGTATAGAGCAAGACAACCACATAGACGAGGTGGTGATGTAAGATATCAAAGAAACTACTATAGGTATGATCAAGAGGATAAATATGATGAGGATGAGGATAGTGAAGTGGAGCCAGCTTATATGATTAGGCAGATGATGTTAGCACCAAAATAGGAGGCAAACACCCAACGACACCAGTTATTCCATACAAAGTGCACAATTAGGGGAAAGGTATTTGACTTGATTGTAGACAATGGGAGTTGCGAAAACATCATCGGGAGAGAAGTTGTTAAATAGTTACAATTGCCTGTCGAAAAACATTCATACCCATGCACTATTGGGTGGATTATGGCAGCCGAGAAGATTGAGGTGAAAGAGAGGTGCAAGGTGTCATTTTCTATAGGGAAGTATCGAGATGAAATCTTCTGTGATATTGTTGACATAGATGCATGTCATCTGCTATTTGGGA
The DNA here is from genome assembly GCA_037897445.1 of Ceriops zippeliana. NCBI lineage: Eukaryota > Viridiplantae > Streptophyta > Magnoliopsida > Malpighiales > Rhizophoraceae > Ceriops > Ceriops zippeliana. The sequence goes on from JBAPLH010000244.1 coordinate 186,358, forward strand.
GACCTGGGCAGTTCAATGTGAACGCCCAACATGCAGGTAAAGAAAATGTTTATAAGTTAGAAAAGGAGAGTGTGAAGTATACCTTGTTACCTTTGAAGTTAAGGGGTCGTTCTAGAGTTCGCAGCATAGAGGGATGCTCTTTCTTGACTATTGCTCAGTTAGAGAAGGAGATGGTTGAGGATTTGAAAGAGCCAAAGGTGGCTTATGTGCTCATTGTCAAGAATATGATAGTTGGGGATGAAGATGTGAATGAAAAGGTCCCTAAGGTAGTTAAGGGAATGTTAGAGGAGTATAGAAATGTGGTTCCTGATGACCTACCTAAAAGACTACCACCCCTGAGGGATATCCAGCATCAAATAAACTTAGTACCTGGAGCAAGTCTTCCAAATTTACTACACTATAGAATGAATTTTAAGGAAACTGAGGTCCTATAGGAAAAGGTCCAAGAGTTGTTGGACAAGGGTTCATTCGAGACAATATGAGTCCTTGTGCTGTACCAACTTTATTGACAGCTAAAAACATGGCAGAGCAATACCAAACTATCACTAAGGAGGTAAAAAGGAAAATTGAAAGGGTGAATCTAATATACAAGGCGGCTGATAGACATAAGAATAAGAAATTGTTTGAGGTTGGTGATTAGGTGATGATGTACCTGAGGAAAGAACGTTTTCCTGTAAGTAAGTATAGCAAATTACAGCCAAAGAAGTATGGTCCTTATGAAGGTTGTGCGCAGAATCAACGACAATGTTTATATTGTCAAGCTTCCTGATGATATGAACATCTCCAAGACATTCAATGTAATTGATTTATCTATTTTCCATCCAGATGATACGCCTTTATATCTTAAAAAGAACTTGATGTTGAGTTCTTTTCTAGTGGGAGAGAATGATGTGGACCAAATAACTGAGAAGTACATGGACAAGCGAGAAAAGGGATAAGAAGTTACAATAGGCTTCTTCGTAATTTTAATTAAATTTTATGAAACAGAATTTTTCGTAATTTTAGTATAATTTTATATACTATATATATTTTAAAATTTTTTAGTTAGAAGTAAAACGTATTATACTTTATTGAGAGAACTTTTCTTTAAGATGATTTGTATCTTTTATTTTTTAAAATTTAATTATTGTTAATAATTTTTTGTTATTAATTATATTTTTTTATTGCGTCAAAGCAGCAGAAGATAATACCGGTGAGATTTCTCGATTTCAGGAAGTCAAGGTTGTTAGTCGACAGCAATTAATAATATTGATTGATATTGGTAGTACTAACTTCTGGAATAGTAAGATGTCCGGGGATTGAAAGATTCTAACGACTATGCCAATAGTGATAATTGTAGCACCGAAGAGACTATCTATAATTTGTTCGAAGAAAGGTTCAATGTTGACTTGAAAGATGCATGGTCACTCTTTTTAGGACGGAAGTCGGCTGGGAGTGTGTGATGTTAACTTGCGAGTTAACTGGCTACGGGACCAAACTCACTGATTTTGGATTAGAAGTCCAAGACTCTGTCCGAGACCAGCTGTTATGCTTTATGGGCAGACTCAAGAAACAACGATAGTATTTATTATGACTGAAAAAAAAAAACTGAAAAACCTAATATGCAAAATAGAATCTAGGTTTTAGGCTCATTTATTTGCCACCGTCACATTTCTTGCCGAATGTCACTCTTCATTACTTTTTTTTACAGTATTTACCTTTTTTTTATAATGTAAAAATTAAGTAATATATATGTGTTATATTTTTTTTATATTAAATTTATTGACGACATCCATGTTCTTAAATATGTATCAAGTCAGATTCTCAACGTGTCAAGTTGAAATCTTATAATAAATAAGAGTAAACTTTGATATAACTTGATACAAATTCATTAACTTCTAAAAAGTAATTTATTAAAATATATAATATCTATATTTATATACTTCATAATTTTTTTTTCTTGATAATATAAAAATTGAGTAACGTGCATCCTCTTCTTCAATAACGTGAAAATTGAATAATATGCTTCATATTTAAACAGTTACAAATGGGGATTCAGAAATTTAGATATGTATTTGACTATCTACAGTTGTTACTGTTGAACAGGATGACTAAATCCCTTTGATAGCGAAATCCATGCCTGTAAACGTCAGCCCCTACTGACACCCCCACCTATACTCTGATATCTTGCTTATGAGCACATTAGCAGTTGATGTTCATTAACGTAGATGTATTTGAGCTAGTAGATGGGGAGATAGAATAATAATAATATTTATTGTTAAAAATTGAATAAAAAGAAGGTAAAAGATAAATGGATGAGGTGGGACTTTAGATTTTAAAGAATAAAATTATCATAAATATAAATTAATACATTACAATTTTAGTGTTGATTTTAATTGTCAAATTAGTAATATTGGTATATTTTTACAACATAAATGGAGTAATAAATTTGAAATCAAATCTAATAAAAAATTTTGATTTGTTTATTTTAAAAATTAAAATTAAACTAAATTTATGATTATTAAAAATTTTAGTTCAATTTGATTTTTATAAAATGATTAATTAATTTAAATTAATTTTAATAAAAAAATATAATTTTGATGTATTAAAAAAATTATAATTATTATTATATATAATATAAATAATTAATTTAAGATACAATAATAATGTAGTAATATTTAAATTTATATATCTAATTATTAATAATAATTTTAATATAATTAAAATAAAATATACTTAAATTTAATTTGATTAATTTTAGTTTATTAAAATTAAAAATTATAATTAAATCAAAAATATCAATTTATATAAATTAAATTAACTAATTATAAAATTTAATTTAATAAATTATTAATTAAATAATTTAAAAATTATTATATAATAACATTTATTAAATAATATAGTTTATATAGAGGAAGTAGTAAAATAATTTTTTAAAATTTAATTTTATTTATTTTAAAATTAAATGAGATGTAATTTATTATTATTATTATTATTATTATTATTATTATTATTATTTTCAATTCTGATGGCTGTCTTGGCAACTAAAATTTTAGACTTTTTGGAACAGCCGTGTAACGAAACGCCAGAGGCAAAAGAGGCATACACAGTTGAGGAAGTAGAGATGGAGAAGGAGGGAGCGAAGGCGTCAAAACGAGTTATCAAAGTGGCAGCCATTTGTGGGTCTCTTCGAAAAGCCTCTTCTAACCGTGGTCTCATTCGATCTGGTAAACCACCACTTCCCACAACAAGCTTTTGATGTTCTTTCCTTCTACATTATTATTTACATATGTGCTTTCTAGCTTTCCTTTTATTTCTTTACTCCAATCCATGAATTTTTCAGATAAAAAGGTTTACACTTTGTCTTGGGGAATTGCTTGATCTCTGCTATTATGACTTGTGATTTTGGTTTTTTGATATATGGACGTGGGTTGGTGTCAATTTCTTGTTTTGCAGCACTTGAGCTTAACCAGGACTCAGTTCTTCTGGGCATGCAAATTGAATACATAGACATTTCTCAACTGCCAATGCTAAATACCGATCTTCAAGTGGATGGTCACTTTCCACCAGCCGTTGAAGTTTTCAGGGAAAAGGTCTTTGAGGCCGATAGCATCCTCTTTGCCTCGCCTGATTATAATTACTCAGTCACTGGTACTTCCTTTTCCTCTATCTCTTTATGCAAACACACGTATAAAGATTGTGTTTTGGTGTTTTTCTGTTTGATCTGTTGAAATGTTTTTTGGGCTCTATGATGCGACAAAGTTGGAACCTCTATCATTAAGCTACAAAAGAGGGTATTGAATTTCAGGCCGTTGAGGGAGAGTCGTCTATCAGTAGATTATTGCATTTTTTATTAAGCTAATTGTGGTATGGATGGTGAACTAAACTGTAATCTTCAGGGAAATGGTCATATATACTTAATCCAAGAAAAGGGATGCAAAATAGCTGCCGAAACATCGAATCTTTGTCGTGGCCTAAGTTGCTAGATGGCCAATACTTTTAATATAATGGAAGGCATCGCGACTTTTTAATATTCCTTTATGAGAACATTACCTTCAATCTTTTCACATTTGCTAAATTGAAATGAAGTCTGATATACAGACATCTTGAAAGTTTCTTATGCATGAGCTTCTATGAGACCGTTTTGCAAACTTGTTTTCTTGGGACATCACACTGCGTAGAGGTCTTTCAGGAAACTACCAAGATGCATGAATCCTTCCATGTCCATTGATAAGTAGCTAGTGTTGTGAAAATTGCAAATGCTTGTTAATTTGAATGGAAAGTTCTAGAATTTAAATCCTCAAGTTGAGATGATGCACTTGGAGTAAACTGTTTTGAATTTAAATTAGGCTAACTACTTTGAAAGATTCTTTTTTTTTTCTGGTAAAAAGCTTGGCTTATTAAATGCATTTATAGACTATAAATAGTTTAGCAGGGGTGTCAATTTGATGTAGAGCATTACTCTTGATTACAATACCATGTATGGTTGTTCTTTTGAGTTCTTGTTTTCCTTTGATTTTGCTAGCACCTCTGAAGAATGCGATTGATTGGGCATCTAGATCACCAAACTGCTGGGCTGGTAAGGCTGCTGCCATAGTAAGTGCTGCAGGAGGCTCTGGTGGTCGGCGAGCACAATACCATCTTCGGCAGATTGGAGTTTTTCTAGATCTTCATTTCATCAACAAACCTGAGTTTTTCTTGCATGCACATGCCCCTCCTGCAAAATTTGATAGAGATGGTAATTTGATTGATCCAAAGGTTAAGGAGAGACTAAAGGAAGTTCTTTTAAGCTTGCTTGAATTCACTTTGCTGCTGAAAGGAAATGGACAACTTTTGTGATTCAGATGTAACCACATTATCATGTTTATTAATTGTAAATGTATTTGAAATGTAAAAGAATGTTTAGTAAAATTTGAAAAAAAAGGTTAGAGACATACTCTACTTTAATTTAGAAATGAAAATTTAACTTATTTACAGACAGACAAAAGGCATACATGCAGTGTCTTGTTGTGAATTACGCAAACAAAATAGTATGTGATTTAACAATTCTATCCATAGTAGGTGGAGCTGGAAGCGTCTATGTCTCGAACTCAAACCCTTGAGAAATTTGCTGCTCAAACCCTTTCTTCAAGCACAAATACTGGAACTCGTCAATTGTTAAATGAGATACGCCGAACATTTTTGGCATCAGATCCACATTATTTCCCTCTAGGCCAAGGGCAATTGCACGTAATTTTTTTTAATTTGCGGCGTTTACGGCAGTTGAATCTACAAGTATAGCTTACTGCGACTGCCCCGTTACAAAACTTGTAAGTGCTCAATTTACAACAATGTTACTCGCTTAGACAACAACTAGCCAAGGATATCAAAAAGCTGGTCAATCTCAAGAAACTTGACATTATGAGATGCGACGATTTGCCTCATATGCCACGTGGGATTGGATAGTTGACTTAGCTGGAGAGATTAACAAGATTCATACTGCCTAACAAGTAACAACTCGACACGGAAGAGTGGAGGACTGGGTGAATTAGATGACTTGAACAAGTTGGGAGGAATGCTCAGTATTGAGAATTTGCCGCATCATGGGAATGGAAAAGGCAATCAAAAGGGTACTACTACTCCCACTACCACTGGTGTAGCCGAAACTTGTGTACCGGCCAATTTGATAGAGAAGCCACGTCTCCAAGCATTGGAATTACTTTGGGTGCCATTGGATGGATGCTGACGATGATACTTTGGGTACTACTGGTGTAGACTGATTTTCTTCTATGACACTAGCTGCTTGGCTTGGTTTATTTCTCATGTTCCTTTGCGTGTGTGTACTTGCAGAACCACTAGTTTCCATCAGTCCATTTTGAGTAAAACTTTCAAGCTGTTAATATCAGATTTTCCACAGGTTATGTATGATGCTTCTGGTGTCAGACTTCATGCAACTTTCAAGCTGTTAATATCAGATTTTCCACAGGTTATGTATGATGCTTCTGGTGTCAGACTTCATGCTGGTGGCCAAGCTGAGGTGAGATCATTGCAATTATTGCAATTAATGTTCTGTACATAAATATACAACAATAATGAAGGAACCTTGGCAAGAACTTTTTCTCATCTTATGAAGAAGATGACCATCCAAAAAGAAGATACTTTCTTGTGGTGGGTTATCCTGTCTTTTGTGTGGTGATGCTGTCTAATTATTTTCTGGTTATACTTGTTAAATTGGGTTTACTAGCTTGTTTGCACTGCTTAGCACAGTTACTACATCAAATTGTATGTGAACTACCCCCTGAACACCGTGTCTCTAATGTTAGACCTCTGCGAGGTTCACTTGGTCACACTCCAGTACAGGTACTTTGCAGATTTAATTGATTTTTTAAGCATTATAACATTGCGGCAATTTTCATCAATTGTCTAATATCCTACTTTCCAATTCTGCACTTAGGCTTTTGATTTGCACAAACACACCTAAATTGAGTGCGGCCAGGACATGACTGTGGGTTAAAAAATGCAATTTATATGCTTGTGATCTACTATTTTCCTACCAGAAAATGAGACAGTTACCGCAGAAATTTGGGTTGCTAATTCCCCTGTCATGAAACAATTGTTGCTGGGATGTAAATGGGAATCCTATACCGTATTTTATCTGCATACTGTGTTGGGAATTGGCCAACTTGATGGTGCACATTTTGGTGCATCTATCATGTACAAACAGGCTCACAGCTATACTTCCCTATTTTATAGGATTCATCATGAGATTCTGGTCGCAAGCATTACCCAGAAGCTAAAGCAATCTTAGCTGTACGGTTTAGTTATCAATTCCTAGTTCTTGTCACTTGAGTAGATCCATGCAACCATCTTTCAGACTAGAGCTTATGAATGATTGCAAAAGATAGCATTGCCGTGGAACTGTTATTTATTCTCGATGAATATGCTTGGAACTTCTCCGATGATGTGGAATTCCACTTCTCAATGCTAAATATGTTGGATCAGTGCTGCTGCAGGTTGTTGCGGATGCTGGCCTGGGTTGCTTCATTGCTCTCCTCACGAATTTCCCTACAGGAATATATCGCTAATGGTAATCCTCTGAACTATCTTAAATCCAGTCGCGGGTTACTGCTGAGATTGTTGGTCACGCCAGACCAAATAGGCATTTGGGGGTCTAAGTAATCTATAATTGCCTGCACGATTGCATGGTCCTGTGAAACATAATTGCGCAGAATTGTATAAATTTAGTTTGATCCTAATGTATGTAGTATTACGCGGTGGATATGCTGATGGTGCTATTTTATCTGCCAAGGTGAGTCACAATCTGTCGTTCAATTAGTTTGACAATGCCCAAAAGAAGGTCGGCATCATTAGTTGGCACGTAGTTAGTCACATAAACAAGGCAATGGCACCACTAATTATTGTATGAGCATAGATGCAATGCCAGGTGCACTATTGCAAACATGGACGTTGTTGCTGTAGCGAGAGATTACCATTTCAAGTCTGAAATATTTGCAAGTTTAAAAGGGAATCATCTAACCAATAAGGAGGGAAAGTTGTACGGAAATCATTTTTAATTTGTCCATTACTGGTACTTTTCATTTAATTTGTTCGGAATATGGAAAGGGAATATAGTTTTATTTCAAGATTTAGTCCAAAATGGTTAGATGCGTCCTGCCTGTGCTCTCCGAATCAGTTGCATAAATTTTGTTTGTGGAGTTCATGAGTTAATTGATAAAAATTTTACATCGAACCACTTTTCCATTATTAAGAACCAATGAATATGCATTCAAGCGGAAGAATGGAAATATGCGTGCCAATATATAACCAACCACGAACGTTGGAAGAAATGAGAATTAAAAGGCTACACAATGGTCGTCTTCAACGACTAGCCAAAATACCAAAAAAAAAAAAAATGAAAGTGAACGAAATGGGGATATGCTTTCACCGACCTTAGCGAGCCGCCGTCCAATGCTTTTCAAATCTCCATCCCCCTGGAATTTTCTGATGTCTTTTCAGCTTCCTTGAGTGCTACCCCACTTGTATATATCTTTCTGAATGCTCGCTTACAATGGTTTTCATTTTTCTTTTTCCATTTGTTATAAAAAAATTTAATTCAAAAACTTAAACTTTTCAATGATATCTAAAAATAAAATAAAATTTTTTGATAAAAAAATTTAAACAGTTAAATAAAATTAAAAAACAAATTATATACTAAATTTTAATGATTATAAATTTATCATGAAGTTGAAAATTTAAGAATGATAAAAAAAAATATTGTCACAAACACTCACATCACGTCATTCTAGCAATAACATCTTATTTGCTTTTCATGAAAAGGATATGCACTTTAATTTAGTTGAATATATAAAGAATTTTGCTAGCATTGAGTTCTTTGTCCCTACGATGAAAGACTTTTTTAGAATTTTTCTTTATGAAATTCTTATTTTTATAATACAGGATCTTTCTTTATGCGAATACTAGCAATAAAAAAACTGTAATTGAAATCAACATACCGTTGTTCATTATGCTGATGTCCCGCAGTGGAGATGAGAATCCTCTTTCTTTTTGTTCTTGAACGCTTCTTTCTTTTTTCCTACTCTTTCCTTTCTTTTCTTTACATTTTCTCTCTCTGATGGTTGAGATCCGGAAATGTCTGTAATAGTATATATATATATATATATACACATATTCCTTTCCTGTAACCGTTACCTTAAATAGGAAGATCCTCCCTTTTTGTAATAATTATCTTAAATGGGAAGATACTCTTTTTCCTGTAACGATTATTCTTAATAGGAAGATATTCCTCTTTTTGTAACCGTTACCTTAAATAGGAAGATCTTCCCTTTTTGTAATAATTATCTTAAATGGGAAGATACTCCTTTTCCTGTAACGATTATTCTTAATAGGGAGAGTGGAGGGATTTTAAACCTGATGACCCAAATTACCGTTATGCCTAAACGACCATCATATTAGGCCTTTTATTTTGAGTCATACTTTAAATGACATGGGCCACTCATGTTAATTAACTTAACAATCTCCCACTTGGCCCATGTCATGACTTGATGAAACAATAACAATTAAGTGCGCACAATTCTTAAAGATCATCAAATTACAACACTTAATTGAATTAAAATGATTGGATCATGGCGGTCACACATCTTATAGCAATATGATTCCTTCCATGTATCACATAATCATCATAATTCATAATAACTTTACTGAGGACATTAAAAACTTTAAACTGTCATTCTTATATATGCTATTAATTATCTCACAAACCATAATTGTATACATCTAAACAGAGATAACAGAGCATAAGCAAAACCATAACTTTAATTGAATTCACAAGTGTCACAATGATATGAGCATCTAAATATTGGCTTTCAAGCGTATGAGGACCTGTCCATAATGCCCATCCGATCAACATGTCCAGTAAATGTTTTCGGTGGCAAACCTTTAGTTAATGGGTCCGCTATCATCAATTCAGTGCCAATATGCTCAATGGACACTCTTTGGTTTTGCACTTCTTCTTTTACAGATAGGTATTTCAAATCCATATGTTTCGCACCTTTAGAATACCTATCATTCTTAGAGAAGAAGACCGCTACGGAATTGTCACAAAATATACTTAACGGCTTTTCTATATTGTAGACCAAACCAAGCCTTAAGATAAAATTTCGCAACCACAATGCATGAACAGTAGCCTCAAAGCATGCTACAAATTCAGCCTCTATAGTGGAAGTAGCAATGACAGACTGCTTCCCGCTTTTCTAGGAAACTGCTCCTCCAGCCAAGAGAAACATATAACCAAATGTAGATTTCCTCGAGTCTACACATCCAGCATAATCTGAATCCGAGTAGCCTACTACTTCAAGATGACTTGATCTTTTATAAGTAAGCATGTAATCTTTAGTGCCTTGTAAGTACCTAAGTACTTTCTTTCCGGCTTTCCAATGATCTATTCCAAGATTACTTTGATATCGGCCTAACATTCCAACTGCGAAACTGATGTCTGGCCGAGTACATGTTTGCGCATACATCAGGCTTCCAACCAGTGATGCATAGGGAACTGATTCCATCGTTTTCCGTTCCAAATCATTCCTTGGACATTGTAATTCACTGAACTTGTCCCCTTTCTAAATTGAAACTATTCCTGTTGAGTAATTTTCCATTCTAAATCTCTCTAATACTTTATTGATATAGCCTTTCTGAGACAATCCTAACAATCCTTGTGATCTATCACGGAATATTTCTATTCCTATCACATAGGATGTCTCATTCATATCTTTCATTTCAAAAGTCTCAGAGAGAAATTTCTTCACATTATGTAACAAACCTATGTCATTAGCAGCCAAAAGAATGTCATCGACATATAGGACTAATATAATGAACTTGCTCCCACTGACCTTCATATAGATACACCGATCAACGGTGTTTTCTACAAAACCGTATGACGTAATGGTATTATTGAACTTAATATACCATTGTCGGGAGGCTTGTTTCAGTCCATATATCTATTTTTTTAGTTTACACACCAAATTTTCTTGCCCCGTGGTGATGAAACCTTCAGGTTGGTCCATATACACTTCCTCTTCCAAGTCACCATTCAGAAAGGCGGTCTTTACATCCATTTGGTGGAGCTCTAGATCATTATGAGCCACCAAAGCCATAATAATTCTTAAGGAGTCTTTTTTAGAAACTGGAGAGAAAGTCTCCTTATAGTCAACACCATCCCTTTGAGTGAAACCTTTGGCTACAAGTATGGCCTTATACCTTTCGATGTTACCGTTCGAGTTTCGCTTGGTCTTGAAGACCCACTTACAGCCAACTCGTTTTGACCGTTCAGGTAACTCTACTAGCTCCCAGACTTGGTTTACATCCATCGATTTCATCTCTTCTTTCATAGCATTGAACCACCTTTCAGAATCATTACATTCCATGGCTTGTTTAAATGAGACTGGATCTTTATCAATGCTTAATTCCGATTCATGCTCAAGTGAGTAAACCACATAATCATTTGAAACTGCTGGCCTCTTTTGTCTTGTAGACCTCCGTAATGCCATTTCTTGTGGTATCACTTGTTCATTTGTAAATTGAACATTGTCACTCGGTTCATCTCTTATGTGTTCACTTTGTGTGTTTCGAGTATCAATTTGTTGTCCTTGCATGTCACGTGACTGTGATGCAACATAAGGAATAACAATTTGAGTAGAAACACTGGGTGTGGGAATACTCATATGAGTAGGAGTACTCACTGTGGACCTTTCATTTTGTGATTCTTTAATATCCACCTTTTGTGATTCCCCACTCCCACTGAACTGACCAGTTTCAATGAACCGAGCATTACCAGACTCAACTATTCTAGTACTATGGTTAGGGCAGTAAAACCTATACCCTTTGGACTTTTTAGCATAGCCAATGAAGTAACCACTAATGGTTCTCGCATCAAGCTTTCCTTCATGTGGATTGTATATCCTTACTTCTGCTGGACAACCCCAAACATGAAGGTGTCTCAAACTGGGTTTCCTTCCTATCCATAACTCGTAAGGAGTTTTAGGGACAGCCTTACTAGGAACTCTATTCAGCAGATATGCAGCAGTTCTTAATGCATGCATCCACAAGGATAAGGGTACAGTACTGTAATTCAACATGCTCCTAACCATATCCATAAGTGTGCGATTCCGCCTTTCCGCTACACCATTCTGTTGTGGTGTACCAGGCATTGTATACTGTGCACATATGCCTCGACTCTCAAGAAGTTTTGCAAATGGACCAGGACATTGTCTACTTTCATTGAATTTTCCATAATATTCACCACCCCTATCTGACTTAATCACTTTTACTTTTCTATCTAACTGCCTTTCAACTTCATTAATAAACACCTCTAGGATGTTTACTGACTGAGACTTTTCATGCAGTAGATACAAGTAACAATACCGTGAGTAGTCATCTATAAAGGTGATGAAATATTTCTCACCACCCCATGTTGGGATATCAAACGGGCCACAAATATCAGTGTGTATCAATTTTAAAGGCTCATTGCTTCTCATGGCTGGGTTCTTTGATGTATGTTTTGTTTGTTTTCCTTTTATACAGTCAACACATACATCCCAATCAGTAAAATCCAATTGAGGCAGGACATCACCTTTCATCAACCTCAATATCCTTTCTTTGGATATATGACCCAATCTTTGATGCCATAAGAAAGCAGAACTTTCATCATGCATATTACGTTTGTTACCTATACCATGCTCAACAAGAAATATGGAATCAGCATACATAGCATCAAGATTAAAATGGTACAAATCATCAATCAAAGTACCAGATCCATAATAGTACGAATGTCTATAAAATGAAAATGCACCATTTTCAATCTTGAAGTTAAATCCTTCTTTATCCAACTTTGCAACAGAAACTAAATTCCTAGCACATTCAGGAACATAGAGACACTTTTCTAGATCCAGATGACACTTGGTGTCCAAGATCAATCTGTACGTCCCAATCCCTTCTATTCGTGCCTTCATTCTGTTTCCCATATAAAGGAACTTCTCAGTTCCTGTTATGGGCTGGATTGAAAGGAATCCCTGCATAATATGTGACACATGAATAGTAGCTCCAGAATCTAACCACCAAGTATTATTGGGCACTTCAATTATATTTGATTCAAAACATACTGATATACAGTACGTACCTTTCTTTTCGAACCAAGCCTTTCTTTTTGGGCAATCATTTTTGAAGTGACCCATCTTTTTGTAGAAGAAGCATTTCTGATCCTTCTGGATCTGACCTCCAATGACTTTCATAGAGGCTTTGTCCTTCTTCTTACCTTTCTTATGTGGTTTAGACCTGCTACCACTAGCATCCTTACGAACGATGAGATGAATGGAGTGATCCTTCATCTTCTTTAATCTCCCTTCCCCCTGAACTAACATGGCCTTAATTTCTTGAAAGTTCCATTTCTCTTTAATAGTGTTATAATTCACTTGGAACTGGCCAAATTCAGGAGGTAGTGAGTTTATGATGAATTGAACCATAAATGATTCACTCACATCCATGCCCATTGTTCAACCTTGCTGCTAGATTAGCCATACTGGTCACATGATCATGAATGGGCTGTGACCAGTCAAATTTCTTGGTCGTCAGCTCACTCATTAGGGTTCCTACGATGGATTTATCAGTTATATCTGACTGAGAGTATTCCTTAATTCTCATCAGAAATTCCCTCTCATTTTCTGTCTTAGGCATCGATGGCTTGACGTTTTCAGCTATCGTCATCCGCATCAAATTCAAACTCAGCCTATTGGACCGTACCCAAGCCTCATAAAAAGACTTATCAGATTCTGTACTAGTCCCTGTAATGGCTGCAGGCATTTCATTCGAAATGACTGCTAAGTCCAAGCCCAATACACCTAAATGAAACTGAATATGCTCAGACCATTCAGCATAGTTCAGCCCATTGAATTTGACCATCGAATTGCCTAAGGCGAATACATTGGTGGAAGCTGCAAACATAATCCAAATTTATACGTTAATGCTTTGACTAAACTCTAATGGATTCAGATACATTACAAACTTTAATCATATATTTAAGTTCACCTTTGGGTAATCCTCAAATACATAACTCTAATAAATAATAATGCTAATTTGAATATACTTTAATAGATCAATTAATCATACTAGAATTAACATGAATGTCATCTTTGGATATACAATCACATTTACCCAGTATATCAATTAATCCCTTTTAGTGTCATTAATTACAAGCAATGATCCATCTTTGGATGATCTCCTAGCTTTTAATTAATAACCACAATTGTTCATTTCAAAACATTTTATTAGCATCCAAAATGAACAATTAAAATTTACAGTCAACTGTTCAAATCCATTCAAAGCTAGGCCACTTTGGTGACTAACAAGCTTTTAATATTTGACTCATATTAACGTGAATTTAATAATCTTCAATTACGAAGATTAAATTATCTTTTATGTGGGAGTTTCCAATAACCGGTCCTTTTTTCACGTGGTATTCATTCGGACCCGAGTACCACCATACTGCAGGTGGGACCTGCGTACCAGGCACACGACGCACTCCGGTCGTACAGTGGCGGCACCACCGTCCTGCTGCCTCCGGTCATTCGAAGGGGTCTCCGTCGACAACCGACCCCGTGCGTCGGTTCTCCCCAACGTTGCCTCTGACAGACGAACGTGGGGCGAACCAACCCGTTCGGGTCGGATCTCCGAAGCAATCTGGGTCCGCAACAACACCCGGAATTGCGATTCCGGGGAGACCATTCCGTCGCACCTACCTGACCGACTTGGATCCCATCGCCACCCGGAAGAACGCTCTTCCCCTTTCTGTCGTGCTCAATCCGTTCGGGTCGGCAGTGAACCCGGAAACACGAGGCCGATCCGCCATACCCAGATCTGTTCAGGTTTGGCAGCGTACTGTCCTCGTGCCGGCTTTCCCTTTTCCTTTCGACGCCGGCCGTTTCGCCGGTCCTTACTCTCCATGGCCAGCGTTTCCCCTTTCAACGCCGGCCGTTTCGTGCAGTAAAAAGAGACCAAAAAATTATTTTTGCGTGCGTCATCGTTTCGTTTTACATTATACGTAAAAATAAATAAATCAAAATACGACACAAACAGACAAAGGAAAACAAATTGCAGTATTCGCAGACCTGCTCTGATACCAATTGAAAGACTTTTCTAGAATTTCTCTTTATGAAATTCTTATTTCTATAATACAGGATCTTTCTTTATGCGAATACTAGCAATAAAAAAACTGTAATTGAAATCAACATACCGTTGTCCATTATGCTGATGTCCCGCAGTGGAGATGAGAATCCTTTTTCTTTTCGTTCCTGAACGCTTCTTTCTTTTCTCCTACTCTTCCCTTTCTTTTTTTTACATTTTCTCTCTCTGATGGTTGAGATCCGGAAAGGTCCATAATAGCATATATATATACACATATTCCTTTCCTGTAACCGTTACCTTAAATAGGAAGATCCTCCCTTTTTTGTAATAATTATCTTAAATGGAAAGATACTCTTTTTCCTGTAACGATTATTCTTAGTAGGAAGATATTCCTCTTCCTGTAACCGTTACCTTAAATAGGAAGATCCTCCCTTTTTGTAATAATTATCTTAAATGGGAAGATACTCCTTTTCCTATAACGATTATTCTTAATAGGGAGAGTAGAGGGATTTTAAACCCGATGACCCAAATTAACGTTATGCCTAAACGACCATCATATTAGGCCTTTTATTTTGAGTCATACTTTAAATGACATGGGCCACTCATGTTAATTAACTTAACACACGACACTTGAAGAATCAAATCATCCATGTTGAGAAATTTCGTTGCAATTCTTCTGGTGAGATAAGCTATTAGGCTATTACCTATTCAAGAAAATATCAAAGATCAAAGATAATCACAATTTTCTTTCTTTTAAAGATATCCTCATCCTATATTTATTATAAAAACTACATAATTTATTTAAAAGTGACTTATTATATATGTCAATATTTTGTATTGAAAAATGCAATAGTATTACAATACATTTAGGAAAATTTTAAGAATAGACTATATATTAAATTTTATCAATATTATCTTTAAGAATTTATCAATAAAATTTCAAAAAAAAAGGAGGGTTTGAATTTTTAACTTCTTTATAAAAATTTTTTTGATATTATTTTTAACAAGTATTCAACTTTCATTTTAAGTTATTAACGAGATCTAAAAAGAATTATGTATTAAACTCTACCAATATGGTTACATCACATACCAATATTACACCATGCATCACATGTTTCATTTCATAGACCCAATTTCTACTTCTGTTCATTGAGATCAATAAAAAAGACTATTTAGCCACCAATACCTTGGTACGGTACAAGACAAGTTCCAACTAGCACATCTCTATAGTCCCCCTTTATATATATCTCATTGCACTTGCCTAGTCTCTACTCTCACAAACTCTTTAGTTGTAACCTTGTGGTTCATATCGCCCACCACATTGCCACACTAATCTCTCCTCTCACAAACTAATAAATTAAAGCTGTGATGAGCAAATTCAATAAGTCTCAAATCCTGATGCTGTCCATCTTAGCTGCCCTTCTCTTTGTGACACCTCTCTTATCATCCTCATTATGGCCAAAGTATATCTATTTTATCATTAATCTGCTTATCTTAGCAATTGGAGCTGAAGCTGGTCTCCTTCCAAGATTGTCCAAGCCATTGGAGGACAAAAAGCATGTTATCCCTGTTACCTTATAGCCTGTTATAACAAGCCCGACAAAAGCCTCCTTTCCTAAGGCTAAAGTTACTCTTGAAAGTGGTAACTCTTCTGTGTCTGAGAAGATTGTTAGCACTGTCGAGGTGAACAAAGTGGCAAAGTGTCCTTCCATTCCAAGCCTTTTCTTTACAGGATGTCAAGAGACTGAAGCAGAAGAGTTAATTGAGGATGATGTGGAACGGAAGGAAGTTGGAGGACTACGTGGGCAAGAACTATATAACAAAGTCAAAACATTCATTGGAAACTTCTATAATCAATTGAAGATGCAATGGGAGGATTCTTGGAAGAGGATTCATAGGCTTTCCTGCAAATCCTTTTAAGCAAATATATATTATTATTACTTCCTACTTCCATGTCATTCTAGCTGATATGATGATCAGTCTAACTAAAGTTAGGACCATTGTTTTGGGGGTCACCATCATTGGATGAAGGAGAATCATAACATTTCATTCATGATTCTTCCTTTTCTTGTAGTTAACTTGTTAATAGGGTAAATGTCGTCGAACTATTCTTAAAAGAAGACCCTTTAATTAAGTTTTGGTATCTACTCCTACTATTATCATATGTAATGGTTCGGTCTAGAACCTACAATTCCAAGAAAATTTGATATGTTTGGTGTGTGTATATATATATATATATATATATATATATATATATATATATAGATAGATAGATAGATAGATAGATAGATAGATAGATAGATAGATAGATAGAGGCTTGTATTGGATAATCAACTAGTCTAGGTATTTTTCTCTTTGACATCAAATATTTGTTTTCAAATTGACAATTGTAACCTATTCCGAGACCAAATGATGTTGCAAGTCTAGGTTTCTATGAGTTTAATTGGCAAAAATTTTACCATGGATGCGACTTTTGGAGGATGTTTTTATAGACTACACATAATAGTTATAATATGTTCAAATAACATTGTTCTCTTTTGTATTTTATTGAAGAAACACACATTTGGCAAACCCTACTAGTCATATTAGACCACATCTACAATTTGGTGTGACCAAAATACATAAATTGAAAATTTTTATTCCATTTAAGAAACTTTTTCTTGAAATGAAAAGAATAAACTTATCATAAAAAGATTCGATTATTCATTAAAAGTTACAAGGCCATTTATATTGCCTGAATTGAAATGAAGGCTAGGCAGGAGGCAACAAGGACTCGGCGTACAAATGAGGAAAAGAAGCAAACGTGGTGTTCTGTCTATTGTTGGACAATGTCTAATGTAGCATACAATCAATGATTGTTGCACAATCAATGACATGATAAATAAAATACAAACTACAAAAGTTTCATTTTAAGAACTTGTTTTTAGCATTATTTTCTTTCTGTTTGCTACCTTGCTTCAGTATTCCTAGCAACTCTGGATTTTAACTAAAAAGAATTCCTAGTCATGGGACAAAACAAACAAAAAGGAAGAAATAAGGCAACTTGCACTTACAGGACAGAATTTTGCCAAAACGGCAAATGGAGAGGGTCTGTACATATGCATATTTTTATTCGTGTTGCATGCTATTAAGGAATGTTGTTCAAATTTTGTTGGTAAGATTAATGGTATTGAAACATTGATTAAAGGGACTTTTATTTATGAAGTTTCTGATTTCTCCCTAGGATCTACTAGTTTTTAATACTAAGAGGGAGGTGAATCAGTATCACCACAATTCACAATTCGCAGGTAAGTGAACAACTTCAACCTCTTCTTAAAAGCGAACTCTTTTTTAGATTCAACTAAGTTAGATCTATTGCTACCTACTAATCACAATAGTCCCCAAAGTCACCTTTTAGACACCTTGCCTAATAGACAATACGGATGTTCTTGTTTAGGTATTCGTTAGGTTATGGGTTGGTTGATACTTTAACTGCGTTCACAACTCAATTCAAAACATAGGACATAAAGCAAATTGAGGACACATGAGATTTACATGGTTCCGTCAACGTGACATACATCCACGGTGGTAGGGACTCTCCCTCTACCGAGACTATCCATTATACTTGTAAACACAGGTTACAATGGATGTCTTTAATTCTCTGCTCCTTTAACTATTGCAATTACTAAGCAAGTACAATGCAAAGAGTGTCACTTACTGTGTCTACCATTTTTCTAACTTGTCTTGCCTCTGTTGAATTGAAAGGCTGCTACTTTGAAGTTTACCGCAACGCTTTTTAACCTTTCTTGAAGAAATTTGGAAATACATTGAGTTCTTTATGTGCTTCACCAAATTTCTTTTCTACATTATTTACACAATTCCTACTTTCGCCGTCTTACGATCTCACAAGTCTCCTTATCTTATGATCTCACTGTCTCATGGCTCGCCTCTCCGTTTTCCTCTCTCCTGTTGTCCAGCCAGATTTCTCTGTCTTCTTGCCAGATTTCTCTTTCTTCACTGGATTTCTGTTTTCCATTCACCCACTTGGTTGGATTCCCTCCCTTTTCTGTCGGTGGTCTGCTTTTCTTCGTCCTGTTGTCCAGCCTTCTTCTGCCGTTCTCGGTTTTCTCTCCCGTCGACCAGTTTCTCTGTGTTTTTAGACCGTCTATTTCTCTCTCTTCCAACGTCTAGTCGCCGGATCTCTCTCACCTATTCCCGATCTAGTTTCGTCTCACCCGTTCCAGTTGGAATCTAGTTTCCCTTATGGTTTTGCTGCACAGCTTCGTTCCTTTTCTCTCCTTCCCGTCGACTCTTTCTCTCTCTCGACGGTTCTGTTTTTGCCAACGGTTCTCTCTCTTTTGTATCGTTCTGTCATTACCCCCCTTCACCAGCTGTTTCGATCGTCTCTCTTTTCTACCGATGGTGTAGGGTTGCCGCGTGTCGTGTTGTCTCCTCACCAATCGTCTTGCCATTATATCCATTTCTCTCCTATCTCTAACGATGGCCTGTTCACTCGATGGCACTGTTCACGACGAATACTGTTGACGACTGCACTATTGACTCTCTTCTTCCTTGCTGGTGGTGTTCTTCAGTGTAAGGTTTGGTGTTCTCTTTGGTTAGTTGGTTGTCTAGGATTTTCTGAATACTCAATATTGTCGACTCCCTTCTTTTTGCCATGTATGCAATTGTGTTGGCCTTATCCTATTTTTGTCTTCCAAGGTCTTTATATATCTCTTCCATAAAACCCTAATAAGGCTTACGTGGCCAATTTACGTTCTTGTCATTCCATGTGGATTTACTTTCTTACCCTTATATGTAGCTTTACTTTCTTGCACACTTAAATTTAGTTGATAACAATTACAACTCATACAAGGCTGTGGTAACAATAATTTATGTGACCCATAGCCAAATAGGCCCTTTGGTGTAGTCATGTAATATGGAGATAGGACATAGAATGGTAAGTAGTTGTTACAACCAAGCTTTTGGCTTAAACAATGGGGAAGCAGGTAGGAAATTATTGGTGCCAAGATGTCAAGCAAACTTTTACTCATTCACAATTGTTTTGTACATCTAATTCTTTAGAAAGTAAAGTTAAATTCCTACATTGAGTATAAATATCCAACAAAATTTATAGGATGAAATGTTTCTAGCAATACTTTCTTGATCTTTTAGTACAATCAATTTATAATTTTCAACAGTTTGTTTCAGGTTGATGCAAAGTAACCTCAATATACTATATACTCATACTTTGGTCTATTGTAGAAAGTTTATGTACATCATTCCTAAGAAAGAAGAGTCCCTTTCTTGCAAGCATTAATTGAAGCAACTCAACATTATATTTGTGAGGTAACTGAGAGGATACCTCTCTATGAAATGGATATCTCCCACAATTCTTCTTGTTATGTGAATATGGAGCAAGTTTCTTGGAATGTGCTTGCTGTGTAGGTTTTCTGGAGATCTCATCCTTTTGGATTTTTACTCCTTTTTGCTATACAACAGTTACCCTTTTCCCCATTTTGTATTTTTATTTTGGTGGTGGTAAGTGTGAGAAATTATAGTAACACTCTTTATTTTAGTATTTAAAAATGTCATTTGAATTGTAACTTGTTAATAAATAGATGCTTGCATAAGACCTTATTCTACTTAACTTTTATTTATTTATTTATTTAAAAAATACAGATTCTCTTTAATATTCTTATGTCAATGTCAATGTCAAAGGCATTTATAGCCCAACAATGATAATCAAAATTTATGGTTTTGATCTAAATTTTTTGAGACACGTACACACTTTTGGACACATACAAACATTATGTATTGTTGATGCAATTCTAACCTTTTTCCTTAAATTTTTTAGCAAGTGCCTTTGGATAGATCATAATGGCCCCATATTTAGTTCATATGTGCTTCACTATCAATATATATCTCTCACATATTTGGGCACATGCATAAACCTTTTAAACCCTTCAATTTGGATGAAGCAACTGTTTAAACTTAAAAGTCTGCACAAATCTAATAGCAAAAGAACAATAGAATCCATAAGCAAGCCTAGGATTGTTTCAAATCAAAACTTTTGATTTATGTCTATTCATAAAATTATATGGCATTGTCAATAAACTATATGAAATCAAATCCAACGGATACCTAAGACTAAAGGATGTAAGGGGAGGAGAATGCTTGAATTCCATTGTATTTGCTTAGAGGTGAATAGGCCTTTATAAAAAGTATAACAATATGAAGTCAAAAATGGAATATATATATTGCAAAAAAAATGGTGTCATCGTCTTCCAACAAATTGGTATTGTGCCAGTTGATATGTTAATTCAATCTTTCTTCTATTAGCCGCATAGACATACGAGGTGCGTGGATTCTCATTAGAGAGTGGGGGGCCTTTTGCACTTGTTAAAGATAAATTGATAGAGTAATGTTTAAATTGAACACAATCTCAAGTTCGTCCTTATAATTACGTTAACTATGGGTGGTTTTGGGGTCCACCAAGCAAGGCAGCTTAAACCATTGACGTGACCTATTTGTGCGTCCCTAATAAACATTTGAGGGACAATGGCATTTGCCTATATATAATATGAAATCGCAATCCAGAATAATCTAAAAACAAATAACAAAAAATGCATTTAGGTGGCCAATTGACCCAAACTGATAATCGTTAACACCCTTGGCTATATCTTCTGGGGTGAAAATTGGTAATATAGGATCTACATGCTTTTTGGATTTCTTCTTGTCCGAAACCTTTTTACTTCATTTGGAACTTTTTCTCTCTGGACAGGCCACAAAGAGAAGATAGCTAACACTGGCTTCTTATGCTTGGGCTAAACACAACCGTACAAGGCTGTTCAATTGAAGACACGTTCAGTACCCACGTAAACAGCGCCTTAATATACCATCCAAACCTCTCAGATTTATCTGAATTTTACAAAATATAAATCATTAAAATTAATCCTAAACAACGATGTTCCATTGTTTGTTCATAAACGAACATCGTTACAAAAGGATTCTGAGCT
The DNA here is from genome assembly GCA_037897445.1 of Ceriops zippeliana. Lineage (NCBI taxonomy): Eukaryota > Viridiplantae > Streptophyta > Magnoliopsida > Malpighiales > Rhizophoraceae > Ceriops > Ceriops zippeliana. The sequence goes on from JBAPLH010000244.1 coordinate 208,002, forward strand.
CTTACACCAAAGTAAACAGTGTTCCAATTAGTAGAACGATCATGCCTATCAATGCCATCAAATCTCCAAGGGTAACTGAACATAACAGACATGTTTGCCAAGGTTGGGTTCCAACATGAAGCACGTTGCATCCAACAATGCTTTGCTATTGTTTATGCAGTGATCACAATCTAGATTTAAGAAGAACGGTCAATTAGTAAGAACAGCTGACACTCGAACCTGCAATATTTCCATATGTCACTAGAGATGAAATGGCACCACCAATGAAGAAGGCCATCTCTGACTCCTTTTTTATCAACAACTTACGAGTGCATTCATGGTACTAGCTTTCTTGTGGTGCTTGAAGCCTGGACACTTTCATGAGAAACATAAACTAACCGTGGCAGCTCATGAGCTGGCCCCAGTTAATTTTAGGATTAAGACTTTATTGTTACTCACATAAGAAAAGGACTCACACATGATTGGACCAAATGGTAGAGAATGTGGCTCTGTTCATTTCTAACTACTCTATCAACATCATGAAGCAATAATTTAGACCAAGGATTTATGCACAGGGAGGTCTTGATGCATCATCCAACAAAAGTACAACCCATAAAGTGTACTGTTCAAAGCAGATGAAAAAATAAAAATCACAGAATATCTGATTCACCCAGGGCACGTGTATAATATACGAAGCAGCAGAATTTTCTGCTTCCTTTCTTTTCGATCTTTCATTTCCTGTTATGTAGACCACACCATCTGTAGTTACAATTTGAACTGAGCACACAAAACTCTTGTTATGTGGAGGACCTTTGTCGAACTTGTGCATCAAAAGAATAACAAATTACATACGGATCATTTAGAAGATGGTGATGAGTAAACTGTTCATTAGAAAGAAAGCAACATGGAGAAGGCAGGGAATGCGGTGATAAGTAAATTGATGGAAAAATAAAATTTCATGTGAATCTTTTAGAAAATGGGAAAATGCATGTGAATTCAAGACAAAAAAAGAAAAAAAAAAAAAAAACACAATATGTAGGCAAGGCTAAATTAGTACAAAGAAACAAGAGGTACAAATAAGAACCGATATGTCATACATACAGAAGTAAAAATACTTACATGTATCTTGGTTTGGGTCATTTCTTCTTGCAACAGAGTTCATGTAACTGTTAGGATCTAATGAACATACACATACAAAAAAACACAAAGATTTAATGTGGTTCGGCAATTTGCTTACATTCACGGGAGGAACGGATCTTTATATTTGGAAGTTTTAACCTCTACAAATTTTCTTACACCAGATTACACTACACCACCCTTTTCTTCTCTTTGTTACATAACTTGTAGGTATTTATACTACATGAAGAGGAGACAAAATGGTATGTAAAGTCTTTTGACGATAGTGTGAATGGTAGGTTGCGGCGGCTACATCAGGTTCATACTGCAAAAGTCTTTGGACGGTAGTATGAACGGTAGATTGCGACGGCTACATCAAGTTCACACTACAAAAGTCTTTGGATGGTAGTGTGAACGGTAGATTGCGGCGGCTACATCAAGTTCATACTATAAAAGTCTTTGGACGGTAGTATAAACTGATGAATCGGAGTCAATTTTCACAGTAACTTCTGTTTTGCTCTTTGAATCTCAAGCAAACAGTCCATTCCACCACAATATTCAACCACACCACCATTACTAGCAATTAATTTTGACAATTTGTGCAAAGCTATGTTTGCAACATCGGGCCTTGCAATTTCTTTTTGTTCAAAAGAACCAGAGGCAACAAATACAGAGTCTAAATACACAGAAGCAATATTTTTTGCCCCCTTTTCCCAATTCTTGATGTCAGATTAGGAATTATGCTATAGATTTTGGGTTCGTTTCGAACTCAAAGTCAATGATACTATTTTCTTCCAAGTTTACGACTCGACAGAATTACATGCCTTGTGTACGGTTGTGTTACCTGTATAAGCACAAGTAGAAGCTGGAGTGAATTTAATGCTATTGATTTTAAGTTTCTCATTATTTGAAACCTGACAAGACTTACTCTTTGAATGAAACGCTTTGCTCTGAAAATTGAGCTCTGCATTAGATGTTTCGCAGATGAGATGGCTTCTATATAATGTGCATTTGCATATACGTGCAAACCTTGAAACTTTTACCCACTTTTGCATTCTCTTGAAGAAGAATGATGGGTTCTAGATACCCTTCTCATCAACTCAGCAAAGGCCTTTTTGTATCGGGCCCACTTGAGTAGCTTAATAATATCTCAAGCTGTGTTCTTTTGTATATCTTTTTGTTTCAAATATTTATGTGAGGTCTTGGAAACAAAAAAAATGTGGGAAAAGTCAATGAAAGGTCTCTTAAGCTTGGGTTACAAGAGTAGAGATATGTTCGCTGACAAGGTAATATTTAGTTTCCATTAGTTACTCTTAACAATATATTTATGTATTCCATTACTTCGATTTGCCCGTATAGAGAAAAGTAGTGTTCATGTTAAATCCTTCTCGAGTGTCCTCCTCCATGTACATGCACTTGGATGGACTAGCATGGTTTGTTCCCGGAATGCTAGCTCTAAGATCATTTGATTATGGGCCTACTGACTCACAAAAATTTCTTTGAATAACAGAAGAGGTACTTTTTTCAAAAATTGGCCTTATATTTATGTAATTTTACTTGGACAGAATTTTCTCATAATAGCATAGCTTGACCTCAATCTTTACAAATAACCAAGTTGAAAGGATCTTTCCTTCTCTTCCCACTAAGGGGTCTGATTTGGTTATATGGTTGAAGCCTTTCATCTTCTATTTACGTACCAGTTTGTTTATGAGCACATATATAAACATAATTCGCAAGCATGTGATTGATGCATATAATGTATGTGTGTGTGTGCATGTGAGAGGGCTCATGTAATTTTTCTCATTCTTGCACAACTTGCTTGGACATGTTATAACTTCTACCAATCTAACTTGACAAAACTAGATGGAGAGATTTTTTTTTTTTTCGTTCTAGATAGGTTAGTTATCCTTATCTTCATGATATAACAAAATATTGTACCATTCTCTTATTGTTTTCCATGTGAAACTCTTAGGATGTGAGTATGGTTACGTCTTGTAATATATTGAGACCTGAAACATTTGAATCCCTCTTTTATCTATGGTGTCTAATGGGCAATAGGATGCATCAGGAGAGGGGTTGGAATATTTTCCAAGCATTTAAAGGTTCATAAAACAGCATTATAAATTCTCTATTTTTTATTTTTACTTGAAATATTATAATAAAGGCATCATTCTAGTTATCATACTCTTAACTATTTGGCACCGATAACGTTCGATTTTCCATTAAATTATTGCACTTCTAATAAGTGCTCTTAGGCTATGTCAAGGATATTTTTTTGGGCATCTATTGTTCATCATTGTTTTCAAAAAGCTGAACCCAATAATCATTATGGGTAGTATAATTTTTATTTTTTTAATATATCTTAAAGATGTTTTTTCTACATTGATTTTTCTTATTTTTGACTCTATTAAAAAAGTTATTAGATTATAAATTTTACAATAGAAAATATTTTTTTTTCTTTCTTAATAAATCTCATAATCGTCGGGTAAAATTAATTTTTAAGACTTTTAAGGAGAATAAGTTGGCTTTAACCACTGAAATATTCCTTCATAGACTCATATTTTTATTTTCTTTTGAATCAAGCTTGTAAATATAAAGGTTACGATGTTTCTAGGATGAAGACTTCGTAGTAAGGGATGCAGCGGTTTCTATGAATTGTAGGGTTATTAATCATTTACTACCAAACCAAAAGACATATGACAACCTTGTAAACTTGGTATGATGCAAATTTCCATTTAGATAAAAATCAAACAAGGCCAATCTCTTAATTTTTCTGGATGAGACAAAATTGGTTGACACAAAAGTTGTTTGCAAATTCGCAGAAAATTTTGATAAAACTTCACACGATTGTCATGGAAAAAAAAAAACAAAGAAAAAGGTTGACTGTGAGTCAATGGGCTGATTCAAAAGTCGTTTGCTGTGTTTGCTGTATCGTAGAAAATTTTGATGAAATTTCCTACGATTGCAAAAAAAAAAAAAAAAAAAGGGTGAACCACGAGTCAATGAGCTCTCTGAGCTTGCTGATAAGTTGATTTCTTGTGAACTTAAAAAGGGGTGAAGAGTTACTTCAATTCTTCCATCTACACGCACTGTCCTTTTAATTATGAGTTATATTTATCCGATGACTTCGGCTTCCTCTTCTTCATCCTGTCCCTTTAATTTTCCAGCCACCCACACTCGCAATCAGCATCAATGGAAGTATGACGTCTTCTTGAGCTTCAGGGGTGAAGACACTCACGACAATTTTATCAGCCATCTCCTTGTTGCCTTGTCTGAAAAAGGTGTTGAGACCTTCAAAGACTACCAGCTTCGTAGAGAAGACGAGATCGCTCACACCCTTTTGCAAGCAATCCAAGAATCAAATAGACTGGGAGCCAAGTTGTTATGCTAGTGTTCTATCATGTGGATCTATCTGACATCAGGAAACAGACTGGGAGCTTCGCTGAAGCAACTGATCGTAAGAGCAAAAAAACTTTCGAGATCAACTACACCAAGGTCCCCAAATGGAAAGCTGCTTTAACCAGCGCTACCAGTCTATCCGGGTAGGATTCCAATGTCATAAGGTAACTTTACGAGGTTCAAGTTTCAGTTACTAATAGGCTGAGTGAAAAACTATAGGTTGACTAGCTATAACTCCACCTAGCTAATTCATTGAAATGGAACCTGTGCTGGCCCATTTTGAAGTTTAACAACTGATGAGGTTGATGACATTTTTATTCCTCAAAGTTTCATAAATCTATTGCAGAATTGCTACAGGATGTAATTAATTTGCAACTGAAACATATAGAACCCCCAAAAGAGACATCAAGTAATGCCTACAAGATGTTGCACCAACAATGTGCAGAAACCTTGGCTTATTTGTGGCAGGCCAGACCGTGAACTTATTGACCAAATGTCAAAGATGTTTTAGAGAAACTGAATCAAGCATTGCATTGGCCTATGGGCTTAGGAGCGCCTGGTGGGAATAAATTCATGCCTTGAGCAAATCAAAAGGGTAATAGCTATTGGTCCCAAGACACCTGCATATTGGGGATTTGGAGCATGGGCGGTATAGGCAAAACAACAATTGCTGAAGCCATTTTTCGGCAAATTTCATGTCACTTTGAGGGCTGCTGCTTTCTTAATAATGTCAGAGAAGAATGAGAAAAAAGTGGCATGAAAAAGTTATTAGAGGAGCTCATTTTGCAAATATTGGGAGATAATTGTACTAAAATTTATACATTTGGCCCTGGATAATAGACTTTGTTATAAGCAAATATTATTTGTTTTAGATGACGTTGATTATCTACAACAATTAGAATGTTTAGTGAGAAACCCGTGTTGTGCTGGTCTAAGAAGTGGGATTGTGGTAATAAGCAAAAATAAGCAACCTTTTAAAAGTATGACTAATTATATATATGAGTTCAAGACATTGAATAATAATGCGGCTCTTCAACTTTGGTTGTTGGATATTGTCAAGGCAATCCTTTAACTCTTAAAATTCTGGGCTCCTTTTTATTTGGCAAAAATAAAAATAAATGGAAAAATTTCTTTGAATAAATTAAAAACAATGCCCATAAATGGGATTCAAAAAGTGTTGAAAATTAGTTACTATGTTCTAGATACAAAAGAGAAGGAAATATTTCCTCACATTGCATGTTTCTTTATAAGTTAAGATATGGTTTCTGCAATACATATACTAAATAATTGTAGCTTTTTTGCGTAAATTGAAATACAAGGTCTCATTGATAAGTCCTTGATAACTACTAATATTTTTATTAATAGGAAACCAATAGTGTATCTAGAAATGCATGATCTATTACAAGGAATGGATAGAGAGTTTGTACGTAAGGAATCAAAGGAGCCAGGTGAATGTAGTACATTATGGGATCCATGAGATATATATCAAGTATTCAACAATAACACTATAAGATTCTAACTACAATTGTTGTAAAACTTTCAATTTACTTTTCATACTTACTCATAGCGGCTTTTCCTATTATTTTCCCATGAGAAAAGTTGATGACATATTTTTCAATATGAGAAACCTAAGTAAAAAGATCCATTTGAATCCTAAAGTCTTTGAAAACATGTCTAACTTGAAACTATTAAAAATCTATCCACAAGGAAAAAAGAAGAATGGAAAGTGCACCTTTCTTAGGGTCTTCATTATCTTCCTAATAGGTTGAGGTATCTTTATTGGTATGGATATTCATTAGAGTATTTAGCAACAAAGTTTTGCCATGAGTATCCCCTGTCGATTGAGTTACCTTATAGCAACATTAAAGGACTTTAGAAAGAAGAAAGGGTACGAATTACTAATGTTAAAGACCTCTTTCTGATTGACCAAAAGCTTTCTTTGATTTACTAATAAATTATGTCTAATTCTCTTTCACTACATGCAACCTCAGAATGTTGTTAGGCATTGCTCATCCTTAAGGCAATTCAGTGTGGTCACACACATAAGTTTGCAACTGCTAAAGCCTGATGAGTCTTCCAAATAATGTTGATATAAGATGTCTAGATACTCTTGACCTCTTTGGTTGCTTAAGACTCGTTGTGTTTCCAGAGCTCTCAAGGAACGTAAGGTACCTATACTTAATAGGGATTGCAATAAAGTAAGTGCCTTCCTCCGTTAAGTATATGGATTGACATTTCAATTTGAAGTTAGATTTTTGCTCCAAGCATGTGAGCCTCCCAACACATTTACAAGTCAATAAGTCTTCAAACCCTCAGCCTGCTAGGTTGCTCTAATCTGAAGGTGTTTCTAGAAATCTGGGAGAGCATGGATAATCTAAAGAATATGATATTGGAGAACATAGCCATTAAAGAGCTACCATCTTGTTTGGACAATCTGAAAGAGCTAAAATTATTGAATATGAGTTATTTGGGAAATGTTGCTTCATTAACTTTATGGTTAGGGATGGCTTGTTCAACCTTGTCTTGTTTAACAACATTATACTTAACATGGTCTAATATGTGGTAATTACCTATTGACGTCGGGTGTTTATCCTCTTTAATGGACTTATGTTTAACTGGGAACAACTTTGAGAGCATTCCTCAAAGCATTAAACAACTTACTCAACTTGAACTAATTCGGTTATAAGCTTGCCAAAGGCTTTAATCTTTGTCTAAGCTTGCAATGAGCCTACATGACCTTCATGCATCTAGCTGTATATCATTAGAAAATATATCTTGCCTTGATATGCCATCTTTAGACCTCAGAGAGTCAGCTTATTTAATTGCTTCAAAGTGGATAAAAAAGAAAGAGATCCTATCTCTCAGTTCAAGAATCATTATTTAGTGGTGCATGATGTTAAATTAATTAACATGTGTAGCCCTTGTTATTTAAAGTATGACCCAAAATAAAAGGCCTAATATGATGGTCGGTTAGGCATAACGGTAATTTGGGTCATCGGGTTTAAAATCCCCCTACTCTCCCTATTAAGGATAAATGTTACAGGAAGAGAAATATCTTCCTATTTAAGATGACCGTTACAGAAGAGGAGAATTTTCTTGAAAAGGTAATGGTTACAGGAAAGGAATAATGTGTATATATATAGACTATTACAGACCTTTCATGAGATCTTAACCATCAGAGAGAAAACGTAAAGAAAAGAAAGGGAAGAGTAGGAGAAAAGAGAGAAGCATTCAGGAACGAAACAAAAAGAGGATTCTCATCTCCCCTGTGGGACATCGGCATAATGGACAATAGTATGTTGATTTCAATCACAGTTTTATTGCTAATATTTGCATAAAGAAAGATCCTGTATTATAGAAATAAGAATTTCATAAAGAGAAATTCTAGAAAAGTCTAACAATTGGTATCAGAGCAGGTCAGCGAATACTGCAATCTGTTTTAATTTTGTTTATTTGCGCCGAATTGTTTTCCTTTTATTTTGCGTCGTACAGCGGGGCGCATAATTTTTTTTCTTTCTCTTTGCTTTTTTTTGTCTTGCTGCGCTTAACGAACAACGACGACCGTCGTTGAAAGGGGAAACGTCAGCCATGGAAGGTCTACACTGGCAAAACAACCAGCGTCGAAAGGAAAAGGGAAAACCAGTACGAGGACGGTACGCCGCCGGACCCGAACGGATATGGGTATGATGGATCGGCCTCGTGCTTCCGCGTAAAGCTGTCGACCCGAACAGATCTGGGTACGGCAGTACGGGGAAAGCTTTCTTCCGGGTGACGCTAGGATCCAAGTCGGTCGAGTAGGTGCGGCAGAACAGTCTCCTGGGGAATCGCGATTCCTGAACAGTCTCCGACCCGAAGGGGTTGGTTCGTCGCCACGGTTGTTCGTTAGGGGCAACGTCAGGGAGAACCTACACACGGGGGTTAGTTGCCGACAGAGACCCTTTTAAACAACCGGATTGGGCATGGATTTGGACTACTACACCAGGTTTGGACTCTGTGCCGGTGGTTTAGCAAGGGCAACACCCAGAGGCAACACTCGGGCGATGCTCGCAGAAAGGTGGTGCTGCCACCGAGGGTCGTTCGACTGGGGGGCATGCTGCGGGCGACGCCCGCAGCATGGTGGTACTGCCACCGTGGGTCAATCGATCGGAGGCAGCAGTACGGTGGTGCTACCACTGTGTGTCACTCGGCCGAGGCGCTAGAGAGGGATTAGAAATGCTTTTTCTGCAAAAGGATGGGTCACTTCAAGAATGATTGCCTAAAAAGAAAGGCTTGGTTCAAAAAGAAAGGTACATACTGTATATCAGTATGTTTTGAATCAAACATAATTGAAGTGCCCATTAATACTTGGTGATTAGATTCTAGAGCTACTATTCATGTGTCACATATTATGTAGGGATTCCTTTCAATCTAACCCATAACAGAAACTGAGAAGTTCCTCTATATGGGAAACAAAATGAAGGCATGAATAGAAGGAATTGGGATTACAGATTGATCTTGGACACTAAGTGTCATTTGGATCTAGAAAAGTGTCTCTATGTTCCTAAATGTGCTAGAAATTTAGTTTCTATTGCAAAGTTGGATAAAGAAGGATTTAACCTTAAGATTGGAAACGGTGCATTTTCATTGTATAGACATTCGTACTATTATGGATCTGGTACTTTGATTGATGATTTGTACCTTTTTAGTCTTGATGTTATATATGCTGATTCCATATTTCTTGTTGAGCGTAGTATAGGTAACAAACGTAATGTGCATGATGAAAGTTCTGCTTTCTTATGACATCAAAGATTGGGTTATATATCCAAAGAAAGGATATTGAGGTTGGTGAAAGGTGATGTCCTACCTCAATTAGATTTTACTGATTGGGATGGATGTATTGACTGTATAAAAGGGAAAAAAACAAGACATACATCAAAGAATCCAACCATGAGAAGCAATGAGCCTTTAGAATTGATACACATTGATATTTGTGGCCCATTTGATATCCCAACATGGGATGGTGAGAAATATTTCATCACCTTTATAGATGACTACTCACAGTATTGTTACTTGTATCTACTGCATGAAAAGTCCCAGTCAGTAAACATCCTAGAGGTGTTTATTAATGAAGTGGAAAGGCAGTTAGATAGAAAAGTAAAAGTGATTAAGTCAGATAGGGGTGGTGAATATTATGGAAAATTCAATGAAAGTGGACAGTGTCCTGGTCCATTTGCAAAACTTCTTAAAAGTTGAGGCATATGTGCATGGTATATAATGCCTGGTACACCACAACAGAATGGTGTAGCGGAAAGGCAGAATCGCACACTTATGGATATGGTTAAGAGCATATTGAATTACAGTACTGTACCCTTATCCTTGTGGATGCATGCATTAAAAACTACTACATATCTGCTGAATAGGGTTCCTAGTAAGGTTGTCCCTAAAACTCCTTACGAGTTATGGATAGGAAGGAAACCCAGTTTGAGACACCTTCATGTTTAGGGTTGTCTAGTAGAAGTAAGGATATACAATCCACATGAAGGAAAGCTTGATGCGAGAACCATTAGTGGTTACTTCATTGGCTATCCTGAAAAGTCCAAAGGGTATAGGTTCTACTGCCCTAACCATAGTACTAGAATAGTTGAGTCTAGTAATGCTTGGTTCATTGAAAATGGCCAGTTCAATGGGAGTGGGGAATCATGAAAGGTGGATATTAAAGAATTATAAAATGAAAGATCCATAGTAAGTAATCCTACTCACGTCCGTATCCCCACACCTAGTGTTTCTACTCAAATTGTTATTCCTTATGTTGCATCACAGTCACGTGACATGCAAAGACAACAAATTGATACTGGAAACACGTAAAAGTGAACACATAAGAGATGAACCAAGTGACAATGTTCAATTTACAAATGAACAAGTGATACCACAAGAAATGACATTACGGAGGTCTATAAGACAGAAAAGGCCAGCAGTTTCAAATGATTATGTGGTTTACTCACTTGAACATGAATCAGAATTGAGCATTGATAAAGATCCAGTCTCATTTAAATAAGCCATGGAATGTAATGATTCTGAAAGGTGGTTCAATGCCATGAAGGAAGAGATGAAATCAATGGATGTAAACCAAGTCTGGGAGTTAGTAGAGTTACCTGAAGGATCAAAATGAGTTGGCTGTAAGTGGGTCTTCAAGACCAAGCAAAACTCAAACGGTAACATCAAAAGGTATAAGGCCAGACTTGTTGCCAAAGGTTTTACTTAAAGGGATGGTATTGACTATAAGGAGACTTTCTCTCCAGTTTCTAAGAACGACTCCTTAAGAATTATTATGGCTTTGGTGGCTTATAATGATCTAGAGCTCCACCAAATGGATATAAAGACTGCCTTTCTGAATGGTAACTTGGAAGAGGAAGTGTATATGGACCAACTTGAAGGTTTCATCACCACCAGGCAAGAAAATTTGGTGTGTAAATTAAAGAAATCGATATATGAATTGAAACAAGCCTCCCGACAATGGTATATTAAGTTCAATAATACCATACATCATACAATTTTGTAGAAAATACCGTTGATCGGTGTATCTATATGAAGGTTAGTGGGAGCAAGTCATTATATTAGTCCTATATGTCGATGATATTCTTTTGGCTATTAATGACATAGGTTTGTTATATAATGTAAAGAAATTTCTCTCTGAAACTTTTGAAATGAAAGATATGAATGAGGCATCCTATGTGCTAGGAATAGAAATATTCCGTGATAGATCACAAGGATTGTTAGGATTGTCTCAGAAAGGTTATATCAATAAAGTATTAGAGAGATTTAGAATGGAAAATTGCTCAACAGGAATAGTTCTAATTCAGAAAGGGGACAAGTTCAGTGAATTACAATGTCCAAAGAATGATTTGGAATGAAAAGTGATGGAATCAATTCCCTATGCATCACTGGTTGGAAGCCTGATGTATGCGCAAATATGTACTCAGCCAGACATCAGTTTCTTAGTTGGAATGTTAGGCCGATATCAAAGTAATCCTGGAATAGATCATTGGAAAGCTGAAAAGAAAGTACTTAGGTACTTATAAGGCACCAAAGATTACATGCTTACTTATAAAAGATCAAGTCATCTTGAAGTAGTAGGCTACTCGGATTCGGATTATACTGGATGTGTAGACTCAAGGAAATCTACATTTGGTTACATGTTTCTCCTAACTGGAGGAGTAGTTTCCTAGAAAAGTAGGAAGTAGTCTGTCATTGCTACTTCCACTATGGAGGCTGAATTTGTAGCATGCTTTGAGGCTACTGTTCATGCATTATGGTTGCGGAATTTTATCTTAAGGCTTGGTTTGGTCGACAATATAGAAAAGCTGTTAAGAATTTACTATGATAATTCCGCAGTAATCTTCTTCTCTAAGAATGATAGGTATTCTAAAGGTGTGAAACATATGGATTTGAAATACCTATCTGTTAAAGAAGAAGTGCAAAACCAAAGAGTGTCCATTGAGCATATTGACACTGAGTTGATGATAGCGGACCCGTTAACTAAAGGTTTGCCACCGAAAACATTTACTGGACACATTGATCGGATGGGCATTATGGACAGGTCCTTATACGCTTGAAAGCCAATATTTAGGATGCTCATATCATTGTAACACTCATCAATTCAATTAAAGTTATAGTTTTGCTTGTGCTTTGTTATCTCTGTTTAGATGTATACAATTATGGTTTGTGAGATAAATGATAGCATATATGGGAATGACAATTTAAAGTTTCAATGTTCCTCAATAAAGTTATTATAAATTATGATGATTATGTGATACATGGAAGGAATCATGCCGCTCTAAGACTTGTGACTACCATGATCCAATCATTTTAATTCAATCAAGTATTGTGATTTGATGATCTTTAAGAATTATGCGCACTTAATTGTTATTGATTCATCAAGTCATAACATGGGCTAAGTGAGAGATTGTTAAATTAATTAACATGAGTGACCCATGTTATTTAAAGTATGACCCAAAATAAAAGGCCTAATATGATGGTCGGTTAGGCATAACGGTAATTTGGGTCATCGGGTTTAAAATCCTTCCACTCTCCTTATTAAGGATAAACGTTACAAGAAGAGAAATATCTTCTTATTTAAGATGACCGTTATAGAAGATAAGGATTTTCCTGAAAAGGTAACGGTTATAGGAAAGGAATAATGTGTGTATATATATATATATACTATTACAGACCTTTCCTGAGATCTCAATCATCAAAGAGAAAACATAAAGAAAAGAAAGGAAAGAGTAGGAGAAAAGAGAGAAGCATTCAGGAACAAAACGAAAAGAGGATTCTCATCTCCGCTGTGGGACATCAGCATAATGGACAACGGTATATTGATTTCAATCACAGTTTTATTGCTAGTATTCGCATAAAGAAAAATCCTGTATTATAGAAATAAGAATTTCATAAAGAGAAATTCTAGAAAAGTTTAACACATGAATCAAAGTACCAGCCGTAGACACTATTAGAATCCCATATCCCTCAAATTGGCTCAACGATGCCTTTTTAGGATTTATTTTATGCCTTGTTCTCGAGTGTGATGCCACTGTTGGCATAGAGATCCAATTTAATTTACATTTTGGGGACGAATGTGATGACAACAATGATTCCAATTTTTGGTTATGAAATCTTTTTACTGAGAGGAGGACAATTTATGGAAACTATGCAGAGCGTATCGTACTGCTCTAGGATGGGAGCATGCATAACAATATAGTTAAGAATCGTCATTGCCTCACCCAATGCTTATACAACGTCATGTTGTTTAACTTCAAAGATTCTGATGGGCTTTGCAACCCATACTTTTTACAAGGTGAAGAAATGTGGGCCGATTCCATGACATGCTTGAGGAAGGTTGAGGAGTATAATTTAGCTTTAGCATTCTATTACCTTTCCTTTTTCTTTTTTGCTTCTTTTACCCAATTTGTTGGGTTTTCCTCTTGTAATTGACATGTTTGGTTCGCTTGGAAAATAAGCATAAATATATTATAATTCCATATTAAACCAATTATTTTCGCATCATTTTAGTTGTTGATATTATATATGTCTGTCACTTCAAGACAATAGTTTAATAATATATATATATATATATATATATATATATTAATTTTAATTTTAATTTTTTATTATTACTTATTTTAAATATAAAATATGAATTTATATAAAATTGGCAAACTTTCAAACTTAGTAATATTAAGATTAAATTTGAAAAGTTAACTCAAATTTAATAATAAGTGTTCTTATAAAAAGATAAATGAAAACATCAGTGATAACCTTGATTTTAATTAATAAGTCTAATGATCAAAATGTTCATAAAATAATTTTTTGTTTTGAAAAAATTATATCTTAAACTCATAAAATACAACTTGTATTTAATTTACAAAATAAAAACAAATTTAAATTACAAACTTGGCAACACTAAGGCTTGGTTTAGAGAGACAAATTTGAATCTAATAACATTTAAAAGGTGGGTGTTTTTATAAAAAAAATAAATAAAGACATTAATGGTCATTTTGACTTAAGTACCCACAAAACCTTTTTTCTATCTTCAAAAAAATTATATATTAGACTTGTAAAATACAACTTGTATTTAATTTGATACAAAATAAAAATAATTTAAATTATAAGTATTTTTTAAAAATAAAAATAATAAATTTAAGAGTTATATTTTTAAGAAAATTTTTAACAAGAGTTATATTATGATTATTTTTTTAAAAAAAGATAAATTTGCATCACATGAGTCCCACTCTAGTATGTATTTATTGTTGAAATTCAGATAAAATCAACTTATTTTTCATTAAACACACCATTATTTTTGCTTATGTGACATCATTTTCTCAATTTGCAAACTAAGGAAAAAATTGAAAAACAATATTCTTAAATTTTATTTTTATTTTCTTATAAAAAAGCACTCACAAATTCTCTCTTTCATTTTCTTAATAAGGAAAAACTATGCAAAACTTCAATCCATTTTTGCTTTTAATTTAGTTCATCAATTAAAGATTTATAAATTAAATAATGTGCTAATTATAACTAATAATTTAAATTTATTTCAATTTTACGTAATTTTTTAAAATCTAAATTAATGCTTTTTATTATATATTTAGAACTTATACAATGCATTATATTGACAAAGTTAAAAAAAATTCTTGACAATTCTCAAAATTTTAAAAATAATATAGAATTATTACTTAATTTTACAAATATTAAATGGTTCATGTATTAATTAAAATATCTTGGCCTTAATTATAAGAATATTAGAAAACTCTTATAGTAATTAGAATAATGATTATAGCTAAAAATTCAAATGCAGTCCAATCGTACAATTTAAAAAAATCAATCAAATAAATTTTTATATAATCAACTAATCATTACAAAAAATATTCATGATTAAATAAAAAATGTAATACATTATTTAATTATTTTAATAATATTTATGTTAATTTAAAAATTAAATAAAATTAAAATTTTAATACAGCTAATATTTTTTAATATAATTAAATATATTCAATTTGCATAAATATTTATGCTTATACTTGATTTGTATTGGAATTTACCTTTTTTGCAATCCGTGCAAAGCCTTATCTTAGTAGAATTATGTATGTGAGTTAAATTTTAAAAAAATAAATTAATAGTTATTTTCAATTATTCAATTAAAATGAGTTGATAAGAAAAATAGAAATTCAAATTATTTTATTTTTTATTTTTTAACTTGGAGAAATTTTCATAAATGTGTGCTTAGAGTGGCTTTTATTTGATTATAATTTCTAATTTGTTTTTGGAGAATAATTAACAAATTAATTACAAATTATTTCAATGTTAAAAAAATTACAATTTTCGGTTCCTTATTCAATTATTATGGGCCCTCAAAGTAGAACAAGCACACGTCATGGCTTATGTCATCCCCCAATAATCCATACTTTTCAAGAGCTGCCACTTGTTGCCTGTTTCAATAGTATTATTAGATTAATGATATTTTTAACTTTTATGGGGCAATGATGTGTGACTTTTCTTCTAGCAAATTGCTAGTTAATTGAGGTCAGATCATGCCTTGGGTTTGAACCGCAAAAGGACTAAGAATGGAACTAGGCTGCCATTGGAATCAAAACTGAGCCGAAAAGTAATCAAGAATAAAAAATCAGAATGGAAATCGAAATTGATTTGGTACTGGAGCAACACCAGATTGACGTAGGAACTAGAACCGAATGACAGGTAGCCGGTTCGGTGGTGCTTTTCCTAGCAACGGAAGAGGGGGAACCCTGGTTCTGAAACTGAATTCAAACCCAACCGGCCCGTGGTCTGTTTTGCTGGTTATAAATAGAGGAATCTAGTCAGCGAAGGAAGAAGAAGAAGACGTGACAAACTGGTAAAATATGGCATCCGTGAGGAAGATCAAGCTAGGCTCACAAGGGCTAGAGGTGCCGGCGCAGGGTCTGGGGTGCATGAGTATGTCCGCCTTCTATGGTCCGCCCAAGCCCGAAGCTGACATGATCGCTCTCATTCACCACGCAATCAACAGTGGCATCACTTTTCTTGATACCTCTGACATCTACGGCCCCTTCACAAATGAAATCCTTATTGGAAAGGTACCGTCTTTCAATTTTAGTGTAATATTATTATTGACTATTTCATTTCATAATCATCACCTGACTATATCAAAATGGAATCATCGTATAATCAAATTAATCACCTAGCCACAAACTGTTACTAAGAGAATTTGAGAGACTTGTTCGAGCTTGAACTGCTCTCTGTCTCACTTGGCTAAGTCTAGCTGGTTGGTGTCTTAATATTTCAGTGAAACAGTAGTCCGTTCCTTATAATAGATTAAAAAAGAGAGAGTTCAATTGCAGGCATTGAAAGGAGGGTTAAGGGAGAAAGTTCAATTGGCCACAAAATTCGGGATAAAAGCCGCGGATGGTAAGATGGAGGTGCGTGGGGATCCTGCTCATGTGAGAGCTGCTTGTGAGGCCAGCTTGAAGCGGCTTGAAGTTGATCATATTGATCTTTATTATCAGCATCGTATAGATACTACCGTTCCCATTGAAGTCACGGTCTGTACTTTTTTCATTTTTGTTTTCTTGATCCAAACCTGTTTATATTCAAGTCAGTTAATTTTGCACTCGAATCCAATGTTTGTCTATTTTTGCAACTGTTCTAGCAGTTCTTTTAGTATACCATAGCTTATATTTCTCTAATTAGATTAAACTGACCAACTTTTAGCCATAAGTAAGACAAGAATGAAATGAAATGAAATGCTTACCGTGAATATATCAAGATTGATGAGTTGTTTGAAGCCTTACATTTATAAGATCTAGTAATGTTTTCCGGTGTGATATAGATGGGGGAAGTAAAGAAACTAGTTGAGGAAGGGAAAGTGAAGTATATAGGCCTATCAGAGGCCTCTGCTTCAACGATTAGGAGGGCACATGCAATTCATCCAATAACTGCTGTTCAATTGGAGTGGTCCTTGTGGTCAAGAGATGTTGAAAAAGAAATAGTCCCTACTTGCAGGTTAGTTTGGATACACACAATGCCACGCCCATGTTTGAACGGGGTTAGGTTTAGAGAATTTACGATGTTGTTGAATTAATATTTGCTCAAACTCACTTTATTTTTATTCATCTTCTTATTTTTAATTATCAAAATAATGCTTTTAAATTCCATATATTTTTCTTATATCAAAATGCATCATTAGAAATTATAATATTAATTTTTAGAAAGAAAAAAATTTCTTTAAAAATTATCAAAATGCCTTTAAAAACTCTTTTTTTTTTTTTCTTTTTTTTTTAATTGTCAGAACTAACTTGTCATTTAAATTTAATAATATATTTGTTAGAATATTTAAAAAAAATCAATTAATATTTTTTCTTTCTCCAGGGAACTTGGAATTGGGATTGTTGTATACAGCCCTTTAGGACGGGGATTCTTTTCCTCAGGACCTAAGTTGGTTGAAAACATGGCAGAAGGTGACTATCGAAAGGTTAGCAACTAGTGTATCAGATTGTTAATTAGTCTGTATGAAAATCTTTTTGGTTAAGGAATAATATATTAAATTTAATAGTTTTCAGTGATATGGAGAAAAAAAAAAAACGTGACTAATGGAAATAGCTCTCCCATAATATGATTAATTAGTTTTCTCCCTCTGTTTTTTATTTTTTTTTTTTTTTTGTTTTGTTTTTTTTTTTTTGTCTCTCCAGGAAATGCCTAGGTTCCAAGCTGAAAATTTGGAGCACAACAACCGCTTATTTGATAGGATTAATGAAATTGCAGCAAAGAAGTGTTGCACATCAACACAACTAGCGCTTGCATGGTTGCACCATCAGGGGAATGATGTGTGTCCCATACCAGGAACCACCAAAATTGATAACCTCAACCAAAACATTGCTGCCTTGGCTGTGAAACTAACCTCTGAAGAGATGTCTGAACTCAAATCTATTGCTTCAGCGGATGCTGTAAAAGGTTTTAGGTACGGATACGACATCAATACTTATGAGAGTTCTGAGACTCCACCCTTGTCGTCATGGAAAGCCACGTGAAAGAGAGCTTTGAACCTTTGTTCTAAATTGGTTCGCGATTTCAATAGTAGTTTAGAAAATAAATGTTGCTATAAGGTGTTATTATAAGGATTCTTCTATGTGAACGTTGTGTCTTGTGCATGTATTTTCATGAATTTCACGATGTAAAGAGTGTGTTGCTTAATGATATTATTGTGAAAGAAGTATCTGTTAAGCAACTCGCATGTTCAGAGAACATTAAATATTTGGATTATGCCTTCAAGCCCTCTAAACCCTTGTATGACTTCAATTTGAATTTCCAATCCCTTCGAGAGCTTTGCTTATACGGTAAGTCCGAATTAATTATACATACCTCTCCGTGTTCCCACAAGTCTTAAGACACGACAAGATAGGAAGGAAGAAAAACAACTCGTAAGAATGAGATCTTGACAACGTACAGATGTATATTATCTACAGCAATTACATACAACAGGAAAGCGTGTACAATTAGATCCACCTAGAAATTATCTGCTCAATTCACTGTAGCCCTGCCCCCGGGGGTCCTCTTGATACGGTCCAAACAAAATTAAAATTAGGCCAATTACAAAGTAGTTGTCAACTCCAACACCCACAACTCTAATTAAAATGCAACGAGAGCTATTATAACTTCAAGAAAATGGAATTGTACGAACACTTTTTAAAATAACTAAACTTTTAAGAGTTAATTTTTTCACTAAAAATTCCAAACTTAATGCAATTTTAATAGGTTATCTGTCATCGCACTTTTTATGTCCTCAAGTCATTTCATGTATTGTGAAAATTATTCATCCTATATGTACCTTTACATTATGACATCATACAAATAGTGAAGTTATACTAGAAAGAGCAGCGCTATATTTTCTGACTTCAGGCATGACTGAAATTATGGTAGCCTCTAATTTTGTGGGTTTTTGTCAGACCCACAAAGTCAACGGCGCTCATGATTTCAGGCATGCCTGAACTCGGGCAAACAAGCATTTTCCGACTAGGAAAGAAATCGCATGGTGGGTGTCGAAATTTTGGTTGATAATGTTTGTTGGTGTTATGTAAAACCGAAATTTCACTGCATTTAGGACGGCAGAAATGCCAACTGGACGAAAGATTTCATGTATCTATTGACAATGATAAAAGAGAATCTTAACGATCCACATCACCTATTGCATAGCTTCCTTTAACTCAATTGAGTAATCTAATGGCGAAGAATAACATTATTTTACTGAAAATTGCATCTTTGTTGACGTGAGATCTTACTAGATCATTTTCTTAGTTTCATCAATTGTTATTAAAGATATCTGACAACGACAAAAATAAATTTGTGAAATAAATTTAAAAGAGAAATATTATTATATAGCTTAAATTTATAGAGTTTTGTACAAAGAAAATATTGGAATTGATTCCTAACTTTAATTATATTTCTTCCAAATTTTCTTTATTTTTTTCTTTGACTTTTACGATGTAGTTAGAAATTTTTGTTATTTTTATTAAATAAATTTAATAAGTAAAATTTTGTCAGTTTCATTTTGTTTTATTGTAACTTATAAGTTTGAACAATATGACTTTCCTTCTCTTTAAAATTATCAAATCAACCTTAGAACGAGAAAAATGGGCTGAGATTACAAAGCAACAAACTATATATACTTTTGGTATAGCCTTGGCTATTGTTACAGTTGATTTCCTATAATCTCCTCAGAATATAGGCATCCTATGTCATTAATTGACACATTGCAGTATTACTTAAATAATAAATCAAAAGCATTCTATCCATAATTAATTTAATAGCAATGATGATATTGTACGAATTAGATGCAATGACTTAAATTTAAATTTTTCTGAACTATATTTTAGCAGATGTTTTAGTGATTAAGATTTAAATCTCTATTTTCAAAATGTCAATATGTAAAACTAAAAATAAGATATAAAATCTTATGAAAATAATAAAAACTACTACAATTGTCTTCATAGTCTCCTAACCTAGAAAAAAAAATCTCAAGTCCATCCCATGTTCCAACTGGGATGAGACCAGGCTAGCAATCATTAAAAAGTAAAAAACAAAATCGTTGGTATAATTAATTGTGAGATAAATTAAATAGGAGATTAACTAGTCTGGTACGCTATCTTTGCATAATGGGATGGAATAACAGATGAATTAGTATTATCATTATTATTATGAGTTATTGTTATCCTAGTACTTTTAATTTAAATAAAACTTTAATTACAATATGTATAATAAATTTTTCATAAATCATGATAGATAATATTATTCATTAATGAAATATTCTAAGATGACATAAATTTATAATTTAAAAAAAAGTTCTTTAAGAAAGACACTGATATTTAAGTGATGTATTTTCATTTTCAATATAAAATTCTGCCCGACTGGCGAAACAATAATCTTTCACTACTCTTCCCATAAATCTTTGCCCATATGCCTGTTTTCATTGGGTGTGAACTGTGGTGCATGGCAAAGAATTAATGGAGGACCAGGCAGCTGAATTACCTGTTATAGTTCGTAAGAAACCACTATGGTTTGTCGTCCTCCTTGCCTCGTCTCTACCCTTACTCCTTTATTTTCGGGCTCCAAATAGTTATGTTAGCTTTCTGATCTCTCATAATCAAATTCCTGTCAATGAAGTAATTAAGCGGGCTGGCAATGAAGCGGCAGATTCTTGCTTGAATCGTTACATATATGTTCATGATCTTCTGCAGCGATTCAATGACGATGTGATCAAAAATTGCAGTTGGCTACTGAGGCCATGGTATGACATGTGCCCATACCTCGAAAGTTCAGGCCTTAGCAATTAGGTTGAGAATCCTGGTGGGGTTGTATTGGACAAATGCTGGTTTCAAACAAACCAATTCGTTCTAGAAACTTTATTTCGTAGCAGAATGAAGGATTACAGGTGCTTAACTAATGATTCTTCATTGGCTTCTGCTATTTTCGTGCCATTTTACGCAGGCCTTGATATTGGTCGATACCTTTGGACTCACAATGCATCGACTAGAGATGTATTGGGACTTGATTGGGTGAAGTGGGTGGCAGAAAGGGCCGAGTGGAAAAGAAGGTGGGGTAGAGACCATTTCTTTGTCATTGGAAGGATTGCTTTGGATTTTCAGAGGCGATTTGATGATGATTCATCTTGGGGAAGTAAGTTGTTGAATCTGTGATGTAGCGAGGAAGTGTAATCAACAACAGGAAATCAATAACAACGATTGAATTCCAAAGAACAAAAGGCACAAGCCACCTTAGAAAAAGGTTCTCTTAATTAGGATAAAGTAAAATACGGTAAACCTCTCATTAAGAAACCCTAAAATATATATAATGCATATAATTGTACTAAAATTACGAAAATGTTATTTTATAAAATTTAATTAAAATGACAAAAAAGCCCATCGCAGCTTCTTATCCTTTTTCTCGCTTGTCCACGTACTCCTCGACTATCTGGTCTACATTATTCTCTCCCACCAAAGAAGAACTCGACCCCGAGTTCTCTTTAGGATATAAAGGCGTATCATCTGGATGGAAAAAAGATAAATCAGCTACATTGAATGTCTTGAAGATGTTCATATCATTAGGAAGCTTGACAATATAAACATTGTCGTGGATTTTGCGCACAACTTCGTAAGGACCATACTTCTTTGGCTGTAATTTGCTATAATTGCCCACAGGAAAGCGTTCCTTTCTCAGGTACACCATAACCTGATCACCAACCGCAAACAGTTTCTCCTTCTTGTGTCTATTAGCAGCCGTCTTGTATTTCGTATTCGCCCTCTCAATTTTTCTTTTTACCTCTTCAGTGATAGCTTGACATTGCTCTGTCATGTTCTTAGGTGTCAATAAAATGGGTACAGCACAAGGACTCATGCTGTTTCGAATAAACCCATTGTCTAACAACTCTTGGACCTTCTCTTGTAAGACCTCAGTTTCCTTAGGACTCATCCTATAGTGTGGTAAATTTGGAAGACTTGCTCCAGATACCAGGTCTATTTGATGCTGAATATCCCTCAAGGGTGGTAGTCCCTTAGGTAGGTCATTAGGAACCACATTTTTATACTTTTTCAATACTCACTTAACCACTTCAGGGACCTCTTCACTCACATCTTCATCCCCAACTACCTTATCCTTTACAATGAGCGCCTGAGCCACCTTTGACTCTTTCAAATCCTTAACTATCTCTTTCTCTGACTGGGCAACAGTCAAGGAAGAGTCTCCCTCTATTCTGCAGGTTCTAGAGCGTCCCTCTAACATTAAAGGTAACAAAGTATACTTCACACCTTCTTTCTCTAACTTATAAACATTCTCTTTACCTGCATGTTGGGCATTCACATCAAACTGCCAAGGTCTCCCAAATAGCAGATGACATGCATCCATGTCAACAATATCGCAACAGATTTCATCTCGATACCTCCTTATAGAAAATGACACCTTGCACCTCTTCTTCACCTCAATCTTCTCGGCCGCCTTAATCCACCTAATAGTGTATGGGTATGGATGTTTTTCAACAGGCAACTATAACTGTTTAACAACTTCTCTCCCGATGATGTTTTCATTACTCCCATTATTTACAATTACGTCAAATACCTTTCCCCCAATCGTGCACCTGGTACGAAACAACTGGTATCGTTGGGTATTTGTCTCCTATTTTGGTGCTAACATCATTCGCCTAATCACATAAGCTGGCTCCACTTCACCATTCCCCTCTACAGATTCATTGTCTGAGATCTGCACAATCCTATTAACAACTCTAGGTCTGTTAATTGGATTAACATACCCATCTCTTACCTTAAGCCTATTACCACTAATATTCATCGAGTCAAAGTGCTCAATCAAATCTTCAAAACGTTGTTCTAAGCGTTGAATTCTTTGATCTAAAGCATTGAACTCTGTCCTAGGAACCCATTGATTGGCTCCTTGGACTCCTGCATTCTGAACACCGTCAAGAACACGACCGCCATCCACACCTTGATAGATTGACATTTTTGCAGGAAATTGCCAGGTTCTGATACCAATCTAACGCAGCGAGGAAGTGTAATCAACAACAGGAAATCAATAACAATGATTGAATTCCAAAGAACAAAAGGCACAAGCCGCCTTAGAAAAAAGTTCTCTCAATTAGGGTAAAGTATAATACGTTCTACCTCTCACTAAGAAACCCTAAAATATATATAATGCATATAATTGTACTAAAATTACAAAAATATTATTTTATAAAATTTAATTAAAATTACGAAAAAGCCCATCGCAGCTTCTTATCCTTTTTCTCATTTGTCCACGTACTCCTCGGCTATCTGGTCTACATTAATCTGCCTGAAGCCATGAACATGACAATATTGTCAATTGAATCAACTTTTAGGGGAAATGAATTTGCAGTGCCATACCCCACACATTTCCATCCTTCAAGTGAGAGTGAGATACTTGGATGGCAAGACAGAATAAGAACACAGGAAAGGCAATACTTGTTCTCTTTCACAGGCGCCCCTTGACCAGCTAGGATTGATTCTATCCGCGCAGAGATCATCGACCATTGTTCAGCTTCCAGGAGTATTTGCAAGCTATTAGATTGCAACTTTCTTGGAAGCAAGTGTGAGAACCCGGTCGAGGTGATCAGGGTGTTTCAGGACTCAATATTCTGCTTGCAGCCTCCCGGGGATTCATTGACCTTGTGATCAACATTTGAATCCATTTTGGCAAGCTGTATCCCTGTGTTCTTTGATCCAGGCTCTGCATATTCGCAATATGTTTGGTACTTGCCAGGGAACTATTCAAGATATTCTATGTTCATACCGGGGAAGTTGGTAAAAAAGGGACAAATCAGAATCAATAAGACATTGCTTCAGCTCTCAAAGGAGGAGATGTTGGCTAAAAGAGAGGAGGCTATAAAGCTAATACCAAAGGTTATATATGTAGATTTCAGGTCCAAATTTCCAAACCTTGGAGATGCATTTGATATACCAGTAAAAAGAGTCCTTAATAGAGTAGAAAATGTGAGGAAAAAGACATTAAAGAAGGAAATGATAACCTAGCATCTATTATGGAGAAGTCCATAGTTGGAGTAAGGATAGATGGAGCAAGAATATTAATTTATTTGGACACATGATTCAACGTAAAAGAAGGAAATATTAAAGTATATTTGCAATTATATTTATATTTATTTTAAATTTATTTATTATATTAATTCATTAGTTAAATTTAATTTATATGTTAAAGAGTTTTTATAATTATATTCATTTTATTTTTTTAAATTCATTCAATAATTAAATTGAATATACATTGAATATTTTTTATTAAGTAAAATTACATAACAATTATTCACTTATTACTTAATATATATTTTTTTCTTAAAAAAAGATAATAAAAAAAAAGATAAAAAAATAAGAAGAATAAAATCCTCTACAGTCCAAAGAAATGAATGTGAGCTTAAAAATTATTTTTACAATGGCTTATGTGTTTGATTATCCAAGGAAGCCTCTTGAGTTGCTATTACAACCAGAAATTTTGCAAGATGCAGCTGCAATACGAACCCAACTAAATTCTTTTATTTTTGGGATACCGTATGGGAAGGTATCCAGCAATAATGCTTCGTTTTCTCTCACATAAGTTTGTCCGGTGCCTCTGCACTTGGCAAGAATATGCGCTGGTGGGAAAACTTTGATCCTGATTTACTAAGTTACAATCCTATATCACAAATAATGGCCTTTGGTATACATTGTAACCCGAAACAGAAAAAAAAAAAAAAGATTTTCAGATTATATAGATTACCATATCACTGAAATTCCAAATTATACAGTTTGCTTGGAATATATGATTGTACTGGTGGCACTAATGGAACAGCTTTCGGCATTCGTTCCTTCAATTGGTCAATGGACATGTCCCTTCCCATCTGGGCTTTAATTAGCATAAGTAATTGAACGCAGAATGGAAAGGAATGCATATAGGCAAGAGCCCATTTGGGCCCGTTTCCTGCATAAACAAAATACAGTGCAAAAGCCATAAAAGCACCAACAACTGTTTCGTTCTATACTTTATCATACATTATTAGCCCACCATAGCAAGGTAGAATATGTTAGAATATTAATTCTTATACCCAAAAAAGAAAAAAAATATATGGGACAAGAAAATTAGACGATCAATTATGACAACTAAAAAATATAAAATTATAACCGATTGAAATCAATGATTATAATTAATTTTTTTTATCTAATTCTCTCATCTCGTGTAATGGAATTCAATTCTTATAACCAAATCCCAAGGAAAAAGAGACAGTGATCGGTTATGTATCCCTCTTAGTTGGCCAATCGATGGGGTACTAATGCTGGGTTGCTGAGCACTGAAATAAACAAATATTGTCAAGTACACATTGTATGACTTTAGAGAAATTTAACCGGTCTTAACTGTAAAAACAATTAAGGTAACAAAATAGAAAGAAGAAAGAGAATACAAAGAAACACAACAATTTGAAGCAACCTGGCGTCATTGTATGTATAAGAAAGGAAATGTTTAGTAGTATCTTATCATTGTAAATAAAAGAACGAAAATATTAGGTAGACCCATGTTTTTGTAGAATGGCTAATTTAAAAAAAAAAATTGTTAGTTTTATTTTTGTTGTTCATCTGTCCTCCAACATTGTGTAACAAAGATTTAAGTTGAATTTTCTTTTCTAGACCCACGTAACCTTGATGTAAAAAATCATTTCCATCCACAGACCTCTGTGTAAGAATATGATCAATAATAAATTATAATAAATTAAATAAGAGAGATATATTTAATTTAGTTATATTAATTAATATATATAAATATATAATAATTAAAGATTTTGTAGTACTATCTAAAGTTTTTCATAATAATAATTAAAGATTTAGTTATAATAAGTTTTATCAAGGATCATGTAAATTATTAATCTTTATTGAATGATAAGTAAATATAGTTAGTTTAAATTCAAATTAATTATCTTTTAAAAATATGATAAGCGAGTAATTATATTTTTAATTATTATTTTAAAAAATAAATATTTATTATTTATGTTTAATTATGTGGACCACTTTAAAAATAATTTCAATATTTTTTTAGTTAGTCCACATGATTCTGAATAAGTAAAACCCTTAACAAGGGAACAAGGGTCATTATTTATATTACCATACACTTTGGTATAAAATTGTAATTTGCTTCATTAAAAATTTTTATGCATGAATAATAGCAATTATGTAAGCTTATGGAAACATTTTCTTATATGTACCACATTGCTAATAAGTTTTTAATCAAACACCTAATTAAAGTAAGACTTTATCAAATGAAAAAACTTTAGATTTCAATTTATTCATCTTCAATATAAACTTTATTCAAACAATCTTTATGTGTAGAAAATAATTTTTTTTAGCAAGTCATCATGATGTATCTAAAAATCCAAAACATTATAGAATAAAATAAAACTTAAATTGAGTTAACAAATTTCATATGCTTAACATAATCCTTATATGATTTAATAGTAATCTTATAGTTATAGATTATCAACTATAAGTAGAATGCTGATATACTCTATTTTAATTACTTGCTATTTAACATGATTTTTGGCAAGTAAATACTTTATATTGATATGTTTGTTTTGATTTTACTTTTATTATTTAAAAAAATACTATAGTTGAATTATTATAACATATTAATAATAAAATTTCTCAATCATAAACTTTATGTTGTAATTTTATTACATGCAATAAATTTTGTTTTCATGGTAGAAAAAATAATAATGATCTACTTATTGCTTCTTCACGATACAATTCTCGTAATAAGTATAAAAATATATCAAGTAATAGACTTTTTCTTATGTAAAATTAGTATATGAATGCCTAACCACCTTTAAATGATTACTGTGTTTATATGTAAGTTTATAGTTCTTAATTTTTTATAAATATTGACAGCTTTCTAATATTCTTACCATTCCAATATTCATTTCTTATAAATATTTAATCCAAACATGTGCATACATAATATTGCTGATACATATATTATATATTTTATTTCATCTTACTTTAAATTATTTTAAAGACATTGTGTAAGATTGAATTTGTCTTTTTTAACTATGAGTACTATAATAAAAAATAATCTTTTATCCTAAAATTTTTTAATACCTTATTAACATAAATTTTTAAAAATAGTCTTAATACCTTTTGAAATTTATCTCTATAAATTTTTATGCTAATAACATAATCATTCGTTGTTGCACCATAATAAATTAAAAAGCAGATAAAAGGTAATATCATTCTGCAGCATCCTCCACAAGGAGACCAACCAAAGACAATTGACATGGTACAACACCTAAGACATGAAACACTTAATCCAACATTGAGACATCCATTAACTATTGACAACTTGCTGATGTAAAATGGCCACTGGTGAAGTTTGTCTATGGTAAACTCATACTTGCTTGTTGCGTGAATCTTACATAACTATTAATATGCTTTTTATATATATTTAATTATTATTTTTTAAAAAATCTAATTATAATGGTATTGAAATTTTTAAATATTTCATGATGAATAAGTTTGCAATCATAAGATTAATAATAATTTTTAAAGCATTTTTTTAGCTAAAATACTATAGAAATAATATTATTAATATATGCAAAGTAGATTAAATTAAATCTTTCTTATATTCATAAAACAATGAATGCATTAATCATGATAAATTGGTATTGCTAAATATCATTATTCTTCTTAAATATTAACTTGAAAATTCAATAATTTTATCTAGTAAACTTAATAGGAGTAAATGACACCTATAATTAAAAAGAAACTCTCCTATCATTCTCTTGCCCTTTAATTTAGCCTTGTTCTCAAGGTTAACTGAAAACTTGTTTTGATCCATTATAATTTTTAGTATGACTCTTTTTTTATATAACATTTTACATTTGAAGACTTGTGCTAATAATAATTTTGTCATTCTCTCTTTCTTGTAACTCTACTAAAGTCTATCTAGCAAAAACTTCATTGTTAGCTTAGAAAAATTCAAATTAATATCTCCCAAAATTTGCAACCAATCAATGCTAAAAAATAATTTCATAATCTTCCAAAGATAGTAAAAAGAGATTAACATAAATAGTTTAACCTTTTAACAAAAGTTTTACTTTTATGCACTTTTTTCAACATGTTAGAGTTTTCGCATCTGTAACTTTCATAGTGAATTTGTTGTAGTTTTTTATTGGAAAAATAAGTTTTTTGGCAATCATTTCATCTATAAAATTGTTGGTACTTTCTGAATCAATTAGTACTACCATTAGTTGTCTTTTTAAGGAGTCAATTAATTTTTATGATTTGCAAATTAGAATATTTTGGCAAACCATGAAATGCTAGCTCATCCATAAATTTAACCTGAATATCATCACAATCTAAATACATGTAATTATTATTTGCCTTCTTAACTTTTCAATTAGTTTAATCATTAAAAGTTTCCTCTGTTTACATTCGTACTTTTTATGACACTTCTTATCACAATGTTAACATAGTCCTTTTGTCATCTTGTCTTTCCACTGCTCTTAAGTCAAAGATTTAGTGTTACTTACTTGAATTAAAGAATATGAATGAAGGTTACCATTAATAGGTTTGCTAACTCCTTTAGTAATTAAACGACAATATTCAATACCTAACTTCTCTTTTTGTAGGCAAGTAAAGGACATAATTGCTACCATTGTTTATAACTAATGAGCTTTGACTTCATGTTAAATGTCAAAAATAAGTTATTTGATGAAACTGCTCACCAATTGTCTTTTTGATCAATCTTTACTTTAATTGGCAAGTCATTTGAAATGACTTTGATACTTCAAAATAATTGATGTTTGATGAATTTTTATGAGTTTTTCATTAACATTATGATATTATAAAGGTCCAAAATGCACAATAAAACTTTTAGTGTAATTAGCCAACGTCAAAACTTAAACATAAGTTTCAAAACAATCATATTATTAAATAGTATCACCTTTTAATTAAATAGAAGTAATTTTCATTGTAGAGTACATTGTTGTATGGTGGAAATGAAAATATTTTTCAATCTTAAAAATCTAACTTGTGGGATCCCTTTCATTCTAACAAGGAAATTTCATTCTTAGACATGGTTATGCATAGTTACAATCATACTTTTAGAAGATTCCTCTAGTTTTTTTTTTTTGTTTATTGGAAGACTTAAAAGTGTTGTCTCTTGACTGATTGTTATGGTTAGGACCACTTATTTAAGCCTTTTAAAAGACTTTTACATAAAAGATAATGATTCTTCAACATGAGATATTCTAATATTGCAATTTGATCAGTTATGTTAAATATAGAGTGAAGTTTCCGACTTCTCCCTAGGATCTACTAGTTTGTTATACTGAGAGGGAGGTGAATCAGTATCACCACAATTCACAATTTGCAGGTAAGTGAACAACTTCAACCTCTTCTTAAAAGCGAACTCTTTCTCAAACTCGACTAAGGTGGATCTATTGTTACCTACTAATCACAATAGTCCCCAAAGTCACCTTTCAGACACCTTGCCTAACAGACAATACAAATGTTTTTATTTAGGTCTTCGTTAGGTTATGGGTTGACTGATACTTTAACTGTGTTCACAACTCAATTCAAATCACAGAACGTAAAGCAAATTAAAGACACACGAGATTTACGTAGTTCCGCCAATGTGACGTACATCCACGGTGGTAGGGACTCTCCCTTATTGAGACTATCCACTATACTTATAAATATAGGTTACAATGGATGTCCTTAATTTTTTGCTCCTTTCACTATTGCAATTACTAAGCAAGTACAATACAAAAAGTGTCACTTACTGTGTCTACCCTTCTTCTAACTTGTCTTGTCTCTATTGAATTGAAATGTTGCTCCACTGCTACTTAGAAGTTCACTGCAATGCTCTCTAACCTCTCTTGAAGAAGTCTGGAAATACGTTGAGTTCAATGCTTTACTGAATTCCTTCTCTATGTTGTATCACACAATTCCTACTTTCACCATCTCACGGTCTCACCCATCTCCTTGTCTTACGATCTTACTGTCTCACGGCTTGCCTATCCATTTCTCTCTCTTTTGCTGTCCAGCTGGATTTCTCTATCTTATCGCCGGATTTCTCTTTTCCATTCACCCACTTGTCTGGATTTCCTCCCTTTTCTGCCGGTGGACTGCTTTTCTTCATCTTGCCGTCTAGCCTTCTTCAGCCGTTCCCAGTTTTCTCTCTCTCTCGTCTACCGATTTCTCTATTTTTTCAACCGTTTGTTTCTCTCTCTTCCAATGTCTAGCAGTCGGATCTCTCTCACCCATTCTCGATCTGATCTCATCTTACCCATTCCAATTCGGATCTGGTCTCCCTCACGGTTTTGCTGCATAGCTTCGCTCCCTTTCGACCCCTGTTTGGGTGTTTTTCTCTTTCGGGCGTTTTTCGTTTTTTTCTCTCTCTTTACTGCCGACGACACATTTTGGCATGTTTTTTTTCTCTCCTTCCCCGGTGGTCTCCGTTTAGCCTGGCCGTCACCTCTTTTCCCATCGACGACTACCTATTTTCTCTCTCTTCCCTTTTCTGCTGACGGTCTCCCTCTTCTTTGGACTGTCGGATTTTTCGGTTACACTGTTCACTCTTTTCATCCTTGCCAGTGGTGTTCTTCTGTGTAGGGTTTGGTGTTCTTTTTGGTTGGTCGGTTTTCTAAGTTTTGCTGAATGCTTAATATTGTCGACTGCTCTTCTTTTTGCATGTATTCAATTGTATTGGCCTTACCTTATTTTTGTCTTTCAAGGTCTTTATATATCTCTTCCATGAAATGCTAATAGGGCTTACGTGGCCAATTTACGTTTTTACCCTTCAATGTGGATTTACCTTTTACCCTTCCATGTGGTTTTACTTTCTTGTACACTTAAACTTAGTTGACAACAATTACAACCCATATAAGACTGTGGGAACAACATAGAGTAAAATTGCAAATTTGTAATATTAAGATTTTTCTTTTGTTGTTGAGTAAAAGGTATAAAATAAACATTTTTTTTTTAATTTGGTGGTGATGCTTGAGATACGATATAAAAGTGAATTCCCTAAGAACACCATTTGATACCAAAAGATGGGAAATTAGGGGTTGAAAATAAGAAAATTGTAAAAATAAAGAAATAAAAGATTAATTACTTTAGGAGATCAATTTTTAATAATTGATTTGAGGGAATCGACTTCCAAATAATTATAAAAACTTTGATATATTTTGTATTACACATAAGGTATTACACATATACATAGTACTACGAAAGTAATTATAACTACTATTATGAAAATAAATATTAAATTGTATAAATTATACCTATTATTAGTACTAAATTGCATAAATTAATAATAATAATAAATTTTTAATTAAGAGATCTTATCATAAATCTCAATAAAAATTCAAATTGATAAATTAGTTTATAGTTTATATCTTTTTTTACCTAAATAAAATGTTACATCAATAATGGGAGAATGAGGACCTCAAATGCAATTTCATAGTTCATACTTGATTGGACAACAAAAATAGGTATCATATGTTATTTCATAATTTAGCAAACATAAAAATTAAATAAGGTTAACAAAAGGTGCATAAAAAAAAGCATGGCAAGCAGCAACATGCAAGGGAACAGGAGACAGGAGGCATTGGGCAGTAAAACAATTAACAGCAAGGCATCAAAGAAACAACAGCAAGGCATGAAAATATTGGTTCCAATCTATATGGGACGGGCTCATATGAGACATATACCTATTTAACAACACGTTTTGACAAAAGTCAATTTCAATCTATTTCTTTCTCTCAATAACATTGGTAGCAAAATTTTTATATTGACGAAGAACATAAACAAAAATTGAGCCCTTTTGCTTTTATCTTTATAAAAATAAAAATGATGATCTATACTAATTTTTTTAAAAAAAATAAAACTCCGAGAATGACGTAGTGAGAAAGCGTAATCAACAACAGGAATCAATAACAACAATTGAATTCCAAAGAACAAAAGGCATAAGCCGCCTTAGAGAAAGGTTCTCTCAATTAGGGTAAAGCATAATACATTCTCTCTCACTAAAAAACCCTAAAATATATATAGTGTATAAAATTGTACTAAAATTACAAAAACTCCTTTTCATAAAATTTAATTAAAATTACAAAAAAATCCTTTAGCTTGGACCTTGCTTTGAAGCCTTTTGCAACTTCTTATCCTTTTCTTACTTGTCCATATACTCCTCAATTATCTAGTCCACATCATTCTCTCCCACTAGAGAAGAGCTCGACCCCGAGTTCTCTTCAGGATATAAAGGCATATCATTTGGATAGAAAAGAGATAAATCAGTTACATTGAATGTTTTGGAGATATTTATATCATCAAGAGCTTGACAATATAAGCATTGTCGTTGATTTTGCACACAACTTCATAAAGATCATACTTCTTTGGCTGTAATTTGCTATACTTGTCCACAAGAAAACATTCCTTCCTCTCAGGTACACCATTACTTGATCACCAACTTCAACAGTTTTTCTCCTTCCTGTGTCTATTAGCAGCCACCTTGTATTTCGCATTTTCCCTCTCAATTTTCCTTTTTACCTCTTCAGTGATAGTTTGACACTGCTCTGCCATGTTTTTAGCTGCTATGCTAACCTAAATCCAGGGCATGCTGTGGCGTTTTGGTGTAA